>CM071943.1:20062500-20662500 GCA_036784905.1 Acrossocheilus fasciatus
TTATATTATTTATTTATATAATATATTATTATATTATTAAATGAATAAATTACATTTAAACATTTAAATGAAAATGGAACATACAAAAATATAAAATAATTTAAATTATACTAAAAACTACAATAGTATCAGAGATACTAAAATAAAACTGGGTAACAGCTGATTAACTTGATAGGAAGCTGCATTATACTAATAAAATAAAACTAGACATACTAAGAATGGTGAACTAAAACTAATAAATCAACTAAATCAAAAAGACCCACTGAAAATAAAATAGAAATAAAGCTACATTCAAAATTATTATAAACTGTTTGCAAAAGTGTTGCAACTGTTTAGTGAATATGCTGCTATGGTTGAGACGTCTTGTACTATTCATACACACAAATGCAAAGGCACTAGCACACACAAACACACTCACACACACACAGACACAGATATTTATGCAGTATTTTATGTTGATTCCCACATCTGAATGCATTATGGACTTTAAAATAAGGTTTTTCTGAGGTTTTAAGCACACCCGAATAAATCTTTTTAGATGTCCTGAAATTCAAATTTCACATGATTTCTCCGTCGGCGCTCATGGGCCTGAAAACCTTCAGGAGGAAATATGTACATCACAGGATTAAGCTTTGAGGTCTTCCCCTCCATCATGCTTCTAAACACACACAACCATGCCTGTAGAAGCAGAAGATTATATCCAAATAACAAGAGCATGCTGTCTTGGCTTGCTAAAAGGATTTCAAGCATGTCTGGGATAGAGGTAAAGCTGTGTGGAGTCAGTGACAAGAGTTTCTGTTGGATGCTGTCTCTAATAAATGCCTTTGTTTTGCCTTCTTTATTGATTAAATTTCATCTGTTCCGTTTCTCAGCTCAGTCCTTGCATCACGTCCCATATTGCCTCTCAAATGTACTGTTCAGAGAATGAGCTGCTAGACTTATCATGATACACACACACACACACACACACACACACAGGGATTTGAGCTAGACTATAGTGGACACAGGACAGGATCAGCTGGTGACATTATTAACCAGTAGGGGCTATCAACACTGCTGCTCCTCTGGATTTCTATAAGCCAGAGAATCAGAGCATGTGTGTCAGGAGGGGAGACATTCTTATGGGTGTTTTAGCTATATGGGAGGAATGGTTATTTGCACAATAACTTGATTTGAGTCAATATCACCAGATATTTTTTTACGTAATGCTAAGGTCACATTTAAACATGCCTTATCATGCTGTCATTATTTATTCTTGCTGCTTTTCTGTTTATTTTAAACCCACACTTTCTAATTTTAACTATGAAAATCTACCATTAAATGTTTGAAACTACAAACTATATTTAAACAAAGAGTGAAATAAACATAAACCACTTTTTTATTTTGCCATTCATTCATTCATTCATTCATTCATTCATTCATTCATTCATTCATTCATTCAGTCGTTCATCATTCGTTCGTACATTCGGTCGTTCATTCATTCATTCATGCATTAATTTATTCATCCATTCATTCATTCAACAATTGTGATAAATATACTAGTTTAAAGTTTAGGTTTAGTATTTATTTATTTATTTTTTTTAATTTTTGAAAGAAATTGATATTTTTATTCAGCAAGGATGCATTAACCTGATCCTTATATACACTTATACACTTAAATGCTCCAAAAGTTTTCTATTGCAAATAAATGCTGCTCTTCTGAACTTTCTATTCATCAAAGTATCCTAAAAAAAGAAAGAAAAACAAAACTTTTCATAATAATGACAACAACAACAACAACAACAACAACCATTATAATAATAATACCTGTTTCTTGAACACCAAATCATATCATATTAAAATGATTTCTGAAGGATCATGTGACGCTGAAGACGGGAGTAAGAGTAAATTTTTATGTTTTACTTTTTTATTTTTATTTTTTATTTTTATTTATTTTTTATCAAATAAATTAAGCCTTAGTGAATATTAAGAGACTTTTCAAAAACATTAAAACTTGTGCACAAGAGTGCATTCTAAAGTGTGAGGAAACCATTTTTATTGTTTGTCTCTAATCAAGTTATAATTGTTTAAAGTTTTAAAAGGTAAATGTATTTAAGCATTCTATATTTAAAATACTTTGAAATTAGCCTAAGTAATGCAAGAAAAAAGAAAAAAAAAAGCTTTGGAATTTATAATGTATGTTAAAAACAGTAATGTATGTGTATTCTGTACACTTTATGTACACTGTAAAAAAGTGTCTGCAGGGCCAAACATGCCCGACTCTAAACTGCTCTTCAAGAGACAGTGTGTGAGATAATACCAGATAGTAATTTCCGACAATGTGCAGTGACTGGTTCTCTTCCCCTCTCCTTCAGTCTGAGTGTGTGAGTGGCAAGAGGATCAGAAGGGGCTAATGTAGAGGGACAGCGATGGCATTCCGAGTCTGCCTGGTGTCAGGGAGAATTAGCCCACAGTCACACAAACACTCCGACATGAGCTCACACACACTCACAGAGCCAATACACGCGCAAATGAGCCTGTCACTCTGCGCAGGTCGAAGGTCAAGAGGAATTCTCCATCCTTTTTCCTCATCCCTCGCTCTCCTTTCCCCTGCAGTTGGATTTCTTGCTCTGTTTATTATCACACTATGCATTAATGCACCATCATTAAACACGTTTTAACTCCCTGAGGTGACATTACGAGTGTACTTTAAATCTCGCGGCTTTCCATTGTGATTGTTTATACAGTATATGCATATGTTCTTTGTGCACGCCTGTTCTTTTCATAATCACCTGAACCCATTTAATCCATCATAAACAGCTGACCAAAGTTGTTGTTGAATCCAGTCAGCTAGCACTTATAGTGCCTACTGGGCGACTTGAAGAGAACGAAGAGTTTGATGAAGAGGATGTGGAGTCAGATCTCCAAGTTAGTTTATCTCAGGCCTCATTGGACATCTCAGCGTTTTGTTTCTCTAGTCAGCAGGTCCGAGTTGATGGGTTGAGTTTGTAGAGCTGTTGTTTTTAATTTTGCCTTCGTTAGGCCTTGTGTTAATTACCAATCTCATGGTCCACAGCCATGCGCTTGGTCTCCTCTCTCTAATGAGACGGAAATGAGACAAACAGCTGGGATTTATGGCTCGCTGGATGCTCACGCCATGAGAAAACTTGTACTCGCAGGACAGAAAAACAAACAATCACATATACGAATCGCACATTGTGATTAATTATGCACAAATAGACGTTAACATGATATGACTGTCCGTATGCAAATTACCAAACGCACAATCTAAAATATTTGTATGAAAGAAACCTAAGCAGATTAATACACAGCTGCATGAGGACACACAAGAGTGCTTACAGAGCAAAATCCACCCTTATTAATCTTAAACTATGACTAATAAATACACTGCTGTTCAAATTTTAGGGTTATTTATTTATTTATTAAAAATAATTATAAATAATAATAATAATAATAATAACATTGCTTAACTTTTATTATAATGTTTCTGACTGGTCTTAAATTGTGTATTGGGTAGCTAAAGTTAAATATTGCCATACTCTTTGCATAATTTGCTAAATTACAGCTTGATTGGAAATGAAACAATAACAATATTAAAGCATTACAAACATTATTCTATTCTATTCTAAAGTTTTGTGTAAGTAATCATTTTCTTCATATAAACAAAATATCTAAATAACATGCATTTGGAAAGTAGCAAATTTTTTATGATGAAGGCATGTGGCCTTAATGTGATTAAAATAATAATAATAAAAAATAATAAAACAATTTAGTTTTATCTGTTTCTTTTGATATCAGGCGTATTGAATATTTAGGTTGGATAAATTAAATTGATCAAATGTGACATGACAAAAACATTTATAACTGTAAAAAATATTCATCAAAGCATCTTGGGAAAAAAACATGTATTACAGTTTTCACAAAATATAGAGAAAAATTTATGGCTGTCTGAATGTTGACACAATGAGAAATCTCTTGTACACGCGGAACAGAAAAATAAACAATCGCATATACAAATCATGTATCGTGATTAACATGATATGACTATCCGTATGCAAATGAAAAAAATGCACAATCCAAAATATTTGTATGAAAGGAACCTAAGCAGATTAATACACAGCTGCACGAAGACACACAAGAGTGCTTACAGAGCAAAACCCACCCAAGGGCCTGGCAGACGCACCCTCAGCCAGCATCGAACAAGAGTTCTCCTCTCATTTGGGCCTCCTCCCTCACTCATTCTTTCCATCAGCCTCAGGGGAACTCCACAATTAATGACCATGCTGATGACCGTCTCAGCGGGTGTGTGTGTGAAGGGGGTTGGGGTGCGGTCAAAGGGTGTGTGTGCGTGTATGTGAGTGTGAATCGCTGAGGGAGGCAGCTCATGGCTCAGGTGATCGGGAGGCATGTCTCGGTGGGCTGTGGGTAAAGACCCGACGCAGCGCTTTCAGGCCTGTGCTTCAGCACAAAGGGAGCTGTGTTGGCCTTCACCATCAGCAGCTTTCACTGCAGCTCCAGACCCACAGTCCTGCCTGGCCTCGTGGACCTCTCTCCTGCAGCCTGTTCGGTGGACCAGAGCCCAGCAAACTACACGGCAAAACCGTAGACAGAGGTGGACAAAGTAAACAACATGAGTGAAAGGACAGATACTGCTAGTCAAATATTACTCCATTACAGGTAAAAGTTGTAAAGACAGATTTTTATTTAAGTGAAAGTACTTAAGTACCAAAAGTGTAGCCATTCATCCACATCTGAACCAAGTAGATACTGTAATGAAACTGCTGTAAATACATACTGATGAGAAAAAATAGCATTATAACCTGTTTTAAAACCCAGCAACACAAGCTGTATAAGCAAAAAAGGCAAAACAGCAACAGATTTATTTGACACAAAAACAAACGTTCAAAAATGCTCTCTAATTCTCAAGGTCCTTTGAAGTGCAGTGTGCAGTGCTGCTTCAAGTCAAACACCTACTGTGTTTTGTTAGGAGATGCACAACAATTCTTCTGTGGCTTTATACGTAATATTTTCATTTACACAACTTTGCAAAATCAGACAATATTGTGTCTAATAGGCTATCACAATATTAACTTATTATTATTGAATTGTTGTAAATAAATATCACATTTGCAACTGGTCAGTGTTCAAAAAATGCTGGGAAATCACTTCACATAACCCTACAAGAGACATAACTTATAGACTGTCTAAAAAAAAGTCACGTTTTAGAGAAAGAAAAAAAAACACTCACTGACATTCATAGCTGCTACATAGTAATGACTTTCTACGTGTAACATTATGAAGCTACGATAATACTTTTTGTACTCAAAGATTTGATTTGAATGAAAATAGCGTATCCGTGAGGCACGGCTGACACAGAACAGCTTATGCTGCTTGCGTCCAGCGGATACTCTCCAAGATGGCACTACGTTGACACAGAGGAGACGACTTGGTGAATAAAGTCGTTATTTTTCTTTTTTTGCGTACAAAAAGTATTCTTGTAGCTTTATAACGTTACGGTTGAACCACTGATGGCAGATGGAGTATTCTGACGATGTTTTTCATGCTTTTCTGTGCCTTGACAGTGTTAATTGCTTGGCAGTCAATGGGACAGTCACAAGCCTCCCGCTTTTCATCTGAAATATCTTAAATTGTGTTCTGAAGACGAACAAAGCTTTTATGGGTTTGGAACGGCATGGGGGTAAGTGATTAATGACAAAATTTTCATTTTGGGGTGGAGTAACCCTTTAAGTACAGTTATTACGTTATTACGATCGGCCTCGAGTAATCTGATCTGAGGTGCTCATTTCTGGCACATTGTTGTTTAAAGCTTGTATGTCTCATGTGGCTATATGTGATTATATTTTGAAAGCAGGGTCTTGGATTTCATGATTACACACATCACCCACAATACCAGTATGTTACTGTATGTCATAAAAGAGCAAAACTTTTTGAGTAATGCTTAGTATAGTTGTAGTGAAGTGCCTGTATGAACCTGTATTTGTTTTCTTTAGTTGATTCAGTAGTAGATCAAAATGACTTTTAAACATTTTTTATTTCAAAATTACATTATAACTGGAAATGTCCTGAAAAAGCTCATTAACATTTATTGGTGAAAAAAAGGGAAGCCTGTATTTTTTTTTTTTTTTTTTAGATTTCAGTAAGATTGATTGCTTGACTTTATTTTTTTATATTTATTAATTTCTCTCTTTAAACAAATCCTTAGTTAAAAGACTCTTTAAACATACTTTTCACACTCTCACTAATTCATTTAATTTAAAGGAGAGTCTAAAAGAACTGTGACTGCTGTATTCTGGTGGGAATTACAATCTGAAATAAAGTTCTACACACTCAAAGAGCATTTTACAGGGTGTTTCTTCAACTATGAGCACTTCAGAAAACAATATTGTCTACCAACAATGTCCATACATTATGGACATGCATGAATCACAAGAGAATTCTTGTAATTTTTTCTTCAAATTTTTGTCATTAGTCAAATATTTCTACCTCATTTCAAACTGTATTATATTTAATAGTATAGTAGTCTGTGATCGGAACTGACACACAATAAAAATGTTCAGTTCACAAGTGATAACTAACATTACATACATAACAGAAAAAAAATCTGTTGTTTTATCAGGCATCAGACATATTGAAGATGTTTCATGAAAGACCTTGCTCAAATGTTTGGATTGGACAGCTGTGTTCTTCACAAGAATTTACACAGTGTTTTATGCAATGTGGTCAGAAGTTATTTTGATGACCTCTGAATATGTTTGAAGTGAACGTTGTCCAATTTTAAAACATTGTCAGATTTCAAACATATCATCCAAAACAAATTTTAATCTCAATTACAAATGGAGTCACAGGCTGCACCAATACCACAAACCACCAGCCGGCCAGATGTGCTTGCAGCAGCACCTGTATCCTGTCCATGCATAACCTCTGCTTAAAATCATAAACTGCACTGCGTCTGCCTGCAATCATTGACCTGTCCATCAGTCACTCTGCAGTGGTGTTGCACCTCTGAAGCAAGAAACCACGTCTTTCACTCCTAGGGGGTTTGTTGGTTGTATGATGAAGTGAAGAAAGACCGTCAACACAGTTCAAACAAACTGCTTGCGTCTAATTGGCCTGAGGCCTTCTGGTTTGTCTTTGCCTTTACTGTCCTCTCTTAAGACAAGTCAAAGAGATCTCCTCGCTTTTATCAGGTGCTATCAAAGAATTCATGGAATTCAGCACTTTACACCTTTGATTACATGAGTGCAAGTGTGTGCGCTTGTTTGTTTCCCTCCTACAGTGTGATGAGTGCATGTGTATTCAGCTAAATAACCTTGCTGACACAAGGTCTGTCCAGTGAGAGTGAGATGCATTCAGAAGTGGCTACCACAGACCACAGTTAATGAGACAGGTGTACTCAGAGGATTGATCGAGTTTAAAATATTACCACGTCCTGATCCATACCCTTCCATTCTAAACCAATCTACACATTTGCTGCGATTCTCAACTATTTCTTGCCAAATGGAATATGTTAGATAACCAATGTGAAAATACCTGACCGCTACATTAATTCTTACAAATGGAAGTTTCTTACATATTCACATTTTTTCATAATGCAGATCCTCAATGTCACTCCGGCAGTCGTATACACACACACACACACACACACACACACACACACACACACACACACACACACACACACACACGGAGTTAATTTTTCAGTGAATCTCCAAGGCGCTCCAGGGCTACTTGTCCTCTGGCTGTTTCTACAAAGATGACAAGAAATGACAAACAGACAAAGAGAGAGGGGTGAAGAGAGAGAAACAGAAGACAACTAGACACAAGGGCATTTAAATATGTTACATATTTTGTCAACACTGTGTAGGTTAAACATGCAGCACATAGACATAACACATACAGGTGCATCTCAATAAATTAGAATGTCGTCGAAAAGTTCATTTATTTCAGTAATTCAACTCAAATTGTGAAACTCGTGTATTAAATAAATTCAGTGCACACAGACTGAAGTAGTTTAAGTCTTTGGTTCTTTTAATTGTGATGATTTAGGCTCACGTTTAACAAAAACCCACCAATTTACTATCTCAACAAATTAGAATACTTCATAAGACCAATAAAAAAACATTTTTAGTGAATTGTTGGCCTTCTGGAAAGTATGTTCATTTACTGTATATATACTCAATACTTGGTAGGGGCTCCTTTTGCTTTAATTACTGCCTCAATTCAGCGTGGCATGGAGGTGATCAGTTTGTGGCACTGCTGAGGTGGTATGGAAGCCCAGGTTGCTTTGATAGCGGCCTTCAGGTCATCTGCATTGTTGGGTCTGGTGTCTCTCATCTTCCTCTTGACAATACCCCATAGATTCTCTGCGTTGACTGTGGACATCAGAAAACACAGTGGACCAACACCAGCAGATGACATGGCAGCCCAAATCATCACTGACTGTGGAAACTTCACACTGGACTTCAAGCAACATGGATTCTGTGCCTCTCCACTCTTCCTTCAGACTCTGGGACCTTGATTTCCAAATTAAATGCAAAATTTACTTTCATCTGAAAAGAGGACTTTGGAGCACTGAGCAACAGTCAAGTTTTTTTTTCTCCACAGCCCAGGTAAGACGCTTCTGACGATGTTTCTGGTTCAGCAGTGGCTTGGTAGCCCTTTTCCTGAAGACGTCTGAGTGTGGTGACTCTTGATGCACTGACTCCAGCTTCAGTCCACTCCTTGTGAAGCTCTCACAAGTGTTTGAATCAGCTTTGCTTGACAGTATTCTCAAGCTTGCGGTCATCCCTGTTGCTTGTGCACATTTTCCTACCCACATTCTTCCTTCCATTCAACTTTGCATTTAATATGCTTTAATACAGCACTCTGTAAACAGCCACACCTTTCAGTAATGACCCTCTGTGACTTACCCTCTTTGTGGAGGGTGTCAATGTTCGTCTTCTGGATCATTGCCGAGTCAGCAGTCTTCTCTATTATTGTGGTTCCTAAGAACAAGAGATACCCGGAATTTATACTGTAGGGATGGTCATTAATTGAAACTCAAATGTAAATATTCTAATATTTTGAGATACTGATTTTTGACTTTCATGAGCTGTAAGCTCTAATAATCAAAATTAAAACAAAAAAACTTTTGAAATGTTTTATTTTACATGCAGTGAATCTAAAATATATGAACGTTTTTAACTTTTTCACGACATTCTATTTTATTGAGATGCACCTGTAGTGTAAGTGTTATATAGCCGTGGGGTTAAAAGCCCTGTTAAATAAAATGTCTTTTTTTTTTCTTGTCCATATGTGAGGATAATAATAATAATTTTTAAAAAAATGCAGTACTGTTTTTTTTTTAAATAAATCAATACTTTATTCAGCAAATTCAAATTGATCAAAAGCGACATTAAAGGCATTTGTAATGTTACAAAAGAGATCTACTTTATTTAAATAAGTGCTGTTTTTTAACAGTTGAAAATTCTGCTTAAATTAAATTGTATTGTAAAATATATTAAAATAGAAAGCAAATATTTTTAATTGTGCTAATATTTTACAGTATTACTTTTTCCTGTATTTTTGATCAAATAAATGCAGCCTTGGTGAGCATCAGAGACTTCTTTCAAATATACAATATATAACATACCAACCCCAAACTTTAGTAGTGCGTAACTTTAAAATACTTTCAAAAAAATTCAAAAAGACCTTAAAGGGATACTCCAACCCAAAATGAAAATTTTGTCATTAATCACTTACCCCCATGTCGTTCCAAACCCGTAAAAGCTTTGTTCGTCTTCGGAACACAAATTAAGATAATTTAGATGAAAACCAGGAGGCTTGTGACTGTCCCATTGACTGCCAAGTAAATTACACTGTCGAGGTCCAGAAAAGTATGAAAGACATCATCAGAATACTCCATCTGCCATCAGTGTTTTAATTACTTGGCAGTCAATGGGACGGTCACAAGCCTCCCGGGTTTTCATCTAAAATATTTTAATTTGTGTTCCGAAGATGAACCAAGCTTTTACGGGTTTGGAACGACATGGGGGTATTAATGTGATTAATGACAAAATTTTCATTTTGGGGTGGAGTATCCCTTTAAGTAACACATTCACACACACATTCTGCTTAAAAAAAATGGTGGAGGTGGCGTTCTTGATTTGGAGAAAATAAACTTTAGGCTGCATTTAGCTCGTGCATTATACCATATATGTGTGAAAGAAAGATATTCAGAACAGAAGAATCCTATTTTAGGGAGTTTTTTCCTCTCCTCAGTCCCTTCAGTGCGCAGAGATGAATGAAACATTTGGCCCCAGACTCATAAATTGGCTTATATATTCATTTCTATACTGACATGATTTATGAACTTCTAACACCACTGATTTATTGAGGGTTCTTTGTCATCTCACAACTGCAATGACTGATGACACTGTGATGTTATCATTGATATTATCACTACAAAAAAACCAAAAAAAAAAAACAGTAGAAAATCTGAAAAGATACTAGTAATTTTACGTTAAGTTTAGGAACATTTCCTTTAAGCTTAAAACAAAATGCAACACATAATTCAAACTATGGGCAGATCATCAAAGCAGAAATTTCCACACAGTAATCTATTTTTATTCACTTTTCACAGAGTGAAAAAGAGAACAAATGTAACACAGTGACTTGCAAATAAAGCATATTACATCAAGATATTACATAAAGCATATTACAACAATTCATATTACATCAAGAGCTTTCAAAAGATACTAAATAGGCAGACTGACTGGTGTCAGGAGTTTTAAGCAAAAATATCTGACATATTTGAAATTAATTTACATCTACTGCATCACAAGTGATTTAATCAAATTCCATGTTCTGATTACACTAATAATGGATCAGAAAAACAATCCTTATTAGCTGATAGTGATTATTTTCCCTGTCATCCTGAGTTAAAAGGATTGCGACCTTCCTGTCAGGGCTAATTATAGCTTATAAGCATAATGAATGCCTGTGGATTGTTCTAAGTGTAACTATTAATATTAATGGATGGCCATTCTTGCTGACAGGCACTTTTCTATAAAATGTTTTATGATGAGTTAAATATGTTTACATATGCTCGCCTCAGGGGCATTATCTGACTGAGCAAATGGATTTTTGAGGACAAAGGTTGAAGTGCTGTGTCAGCGTATCCCTGGTGGCTTGTATGGGCTGGAAAAAAATGTTTATTGATTATTATTATTATAATTATTATTATTATTATTACTATTATATGCATATATGATTTTGAGTATATTAATTAATTTGTTCATATAACCACATACTGTATGTCAGGAAATATAAGTTTATTTTCCAATATAAGTATTTGTTTCTGCATAAATGTAATTAAAACAAGTTTGGCAAAAATTGTTATGAAATCAGTCATATGCAGTAGTTTTCTAGAAGTACTGAACATTACATCACAGTGACCACCAAAGGCTACTTCGTCTGTCCACTAGCATAACCTTTGACCCCGTGACCCTCTGACACGGATTCCTCTGACCTTCCCTTCACCTCAGTCAACAGACATAACTCTGAGCACAAGACAGTTATGTCTCAGTGCCGGAGAACACAGCCAAGGTTTCTATACACACAAAACCCACTTTACACATGTCAATTCAAGTTTATTATAACAAGAGAGTGAACCAGGCAGAAAAAAAAGATAGAAATGAAGGACAGGAACAGAAAAGGAAGGAATAAATAATTCACTAAACGACCACTGTGATTCAGTCTCTTACCATTTCTTTCTCTTGGCAGAGAGAGAGAGAGAGAAAGGGAGGGAGGGTTGTTAATGAATTGTACTCACAAGTGCACTGGGGACATGTTGTTGTGCTCATTATTGGAGGCAGGAAAGAAGTTAATTGTTCAGTGGCTTTTGGTGAGTTAATACTCCAGTGTCTGATAATTGAAAATGAACAATGCATTATCATCTGCTCTGTCACACAAAAATTACAAAACCAAAAATTCTCAGAAATTCAAGCTCTTATCCATACAAAATATTTTTAAAATAATATTTTAAAATATATTTATTTAATAATAATAATTGCATTATTATTACATTTGTAATGTTTTACAATTTTATCTGTTATAAAAATTTTATCTTTAACTCATTGTAGAAAACATGTGTATGTAAATATATGTAATGTGTTAATGTCTCTATATGTGACCCTGTACCACAAAACCAGTCATAAGTAGCACATGTATATTTGTAGCAATAGCCAAAAATACATTGTATGGGTCAAAATTACTGATTTTTCTTTTATGCCAAAAATTATTAGGATATTAAACAAAGATCATGTTCCTTGAAGAGATTTTATAAATTTCCTACTGTAAATATATCAAAGCTTAATTTTTGATTAGTAATATACATTGCTAAGAACTTTAAAGGTGATTTTCTCAATATTTTAAATTTTTGCACCCTCAGATTCCAGATTTTCAAATAGTTGTATCTCAGCCAAATATTGTCCGATCCTAACAAACTATACATCAATGGAACGCTTATTTATTCAGTTTTCAGATGTTTCAAAAAACAAAAGACCCTTATGACTGGTTTTGTGGTCCAGGGTCACATATCATGCTAAATGATAAAGCACACAACCCATAATGGCAAAAATATTCATTATGGGTTCCTGTTTTCAGGACTTTGACAGTTAATAATTAGTTTACTAATTATTAATCAAGCTAAAGGCATCCTCATTTCTTCTCGCATGTAGTTCACACCTTTTTCATGTGTCCTAAACATGTGTGTGAATCCATGCCACAGGGGTTACACTCAACTGCAGAGGGGTGTGAAACATTGCCACGGTAACCACACACAATCCCTGAATCTCTCGACCCCTGACTGGGTGTTCTAACAGAGTCCCACAACAAGGTTACACCTGCCGTCACACTTGAGCAGGAGTATGCATGTACACGCAGCAGCTAATAGATTCTTAAACATACTCAATAAATATTTCATGCATGGTTGTGTGACCTGCTCAATGACTACAGAAGGACTTATGGTCCCACTATTATATTAGGTGGTCTTAACTACTATGTACTTATTTATAAAAAAAATTGTATAATGTACTTATTGTGTTCATATTGTATTGCAAAACACTTTTGCTGCTATTGAGGTGGGATACGGGTATGGACAGGTTTGGTGGTATAGGTATGTTTAAGGGATAAGGTGTAAGGGATGGGCCAAAAGAGTAATTATAAATGTAATAAAATAAATGAATTACACACACACACACACACACACACACACACACACACACACATATATATATATATATATATATATATATATATATATATACATGCAGATATTTTTTTAAAATAAAAGTGCAATGTAAAAACATGTATTTACACAATAAGTGCATAGTATCAAATGATTAATTTAAATGTAAGTACATACAGTCATGGCCAAAAATATTGGCACTCTTGGTAAATATGATCAAACAAGGCTGTGAAAATTAATCTGCATTGTTAATCCTTTTGATCTTTTATTTTTTTTTAAAAATCACAAAAATCTAACCTTTCATTGGATAATAAGAATTTAAAAAAGGGGAAAATATCATTATGAAATAGATGTTTTTCTCTAATACACATTGGCCACAATTAACGGCACCCTTTTATTCAATACTTTTTGAAACCTCCATTCCCTTTCAGTCGGTCACTTCGAGTCACGTCGGATGACCGACGAAATTGGGATCTCACCAGAGAGACCAATCCACTTCTAGTGTAACTAAATGAGCCAATGGGCATTGGCACGCGGTAATTCGCATCCAGCTGCCGCTGTTCACAGCGTGAGTATAAGAGGCAGCAGGTGCACCGCATTAATTCATCCTTTCGCTTCGGAGCCGAGCGGTGGTGCATCACTACTCTCTACTTCGGTGTTGCAGAGAGAAGGCGAGAGTGCAGGCGTTAAGGCAACAGCAGCGGTGGTCACGGTCTCGCGGCTTCAACAAAGATCGAGCAAACAGCCACACCATGAGTGTGTGGTGGCCAGCTCCCTTGCGTGCTTCAGCACTACAAGAGCAATTTCTCTAAAAGAGCAACACGGGTGATCGCGTCTTTTTAATGATGTCTTATCATTTCTGGGTGTGGTCGTTTCCTGGCGCCTCAGGATGGTCACGTGTCTGGGAATTCAGCATGCTGAGGAAGCTTTCGTGGATGGTTCATGTTCTTCTTGTGGGGACATGACCATCTCGGAGTTCCGTAATAGACTCCCCTATGTCAAACAGGGCAGAGTCCCTCTGCCGCGATCCAGCATTCGTCCTGGCACCCGGTGCTGTGTCCGGTGGTGTCGGAAGTGATTTGAGGGTCACAGTGAGGGCTTCACCAAGAGGAGTTCCCCACCCCTCAAGCGCTCCACAGTTGGTGGGGTTGCCGTTGGAGTGGGCTGGGACCTCTGCAGAGTGGGGTACACCACCCGTTTCCTTCTGCGCTCCCCCTGATGACCAGATGTCGATTGCTGCATCGGTGGGTGAGCTCTCTCTCTCCAGGGATGACGACTTGGCTGCGTTGCTCCCTTTGAGTGTGGTAGCGTTGTCCGAGCCAGACCCAGAGATGACGGCTATGCTTTCCCGGGCCGCCGAGAATGTTGGGCTCATGTGGAATCCTCCACCGCGTACCGATCCTTCGAGGCTGGACGAGTGGTTTCTCGGTGGGGGTTTGCACTGGTTCTCAGCGACCCCTCTGTTGCCATTCTTTCCGGTTATTGCATGAGGAACTTACAAGATTGTGGAAGGCACCTTTCACTGCCCGAAACAAAACTGTGGCTCCTCTGCCCTCAGCACCCTCGATGGTGGGGCTGCTTTGAGGAACGTGGGCATCCCCTCAGTGGAGCGGTCTGTGGCCATGCAACTGTGTCCAACAGCCGCTACCACCCTGCGAGGTGACCCATGTCTCCCCTCACGGGCCTGTAAGTATTCATCAGGTCTAACTGGCAGTGTTTATAGAGCCTGTGGGGAGGCGGCTTCTGCCCTCTGAAACTCTTTCAGAGGCTCCTGGGGCATATGGCTTCACCTGCGGCGATAGTTCCACTCGGTCTGCTCCATATGAGACAGCTTCAGCACTGGCTCCATGGCCAAATCCCGAGGTGGGTGTGGAAACGCGGTACTCACCGGGTTCAGATTACACTGGCCTGCCGCAAGACCTTCAGCTCGTGGACAGATCCCTCATTCCTTCGGGCAAGAGTGCCCCTGGAGCAGGTATCCAGGCATGCTGTGGTATTCACGGATGCCTCGGCCACCGGCTGCGGAGCCACGTACAAAGGGCACGCAGTGTCAGGGGTATGGACGGGTCATCAACTGCGTTGGCAAATCAATTGCTCAGAGGGCGCCTTCAGGGCAAGGACGTTCTGGTCCATACGGACAACACTGCAACTGTTGCGTATATCACGCTTATATCACGCTTCAGGGCAAGGACGTTCTGGTCTGTACGGACAACACTGCAACCGTTGCGTATATCACGACATGCAACGGGGTTTACGCTCCCGTTGCATGTCGCAACTCGCCTGCCACCTCCTCCCCTGGAGTCAGCAGCATCTGAGGTCCCTTCATGCCATCCACATCCCCCCCTCCTTAAGGTTTATGTTGCTACTATTTCCGCTCACCACAACCTCGTAGAGGGGAGGTCGGTGGGGAAGAAAGATCTGGTCATCAGGTTTCTTAGGGGGGCCAGGAGGTTAAATCCTCCTAGGCCTCCCTCCCTACCCTCTTAGGACTTGGCATTGGTGCTAAGAGCCCTACAAACTGCCCCCTTTGAGCCTTTGCAGTCAGTCAAGTTGAAGTTTCTCTCTATGAAAACCCCACTTCTGACTGCGTTGGCCTCGATCAAGAGGGTGGGGGACCTGCAGGCATTTTCGGTCGACGAGTTGTGCCTTGAGTTTGGACCTGCTGACTCCAGTGCAAAACTGAGACCCCGGCTATGTGCCCAAGGTTCCTACCACTCCCTTCAGGGACCAGCAAGCACTGCCCCTGGAGGAAGCAGACCCAGCCCTAGCTTTTCTCTGTCCTGTACGTGCACTGTGACAGTACGTGGATAGAACTCAGAGCTTCAGGACCTCAGAACAGCTCTTTATCTGTTACGGAGGACAGCAGAAGGGGAAGGCTGTCTCCAAGAAGAGGATGGCCCACTGGATAGTGGATGCCATCATCTTGGCCTACGAAGCACAAGGTGTGCCCTGTCCACTCAGGTTGCGTGCTCACTCCACTAGGGGTGTCGCATCGTCCTGGGCAATGGCTTGTGGTGCCTTGCTAGCAGACATCTGTAGAGCTGCGGGTTAGGCAACTCCCAACACGTTCGCTAGGTTTTATAGCCTACGTGTCAAACGGGTTCTTTCTGTGTTCTCACCTCAAACGGGTAGTGGCACTGAGAGGCCCGGCTTAGAGATGGCTTGCGGCGTTCTTACGCCTAATTCTCCACAGAGTTCCTTAACCAGGCAAACCCTGTCGAGTCCTCCAGCACTCTAGCGTCCGGACATGGCGGAGCGTCTGGTGCCAGGCCTTGCAGCCAATGAATTCTTGAAATCTGGTGTGAGGCTAGTGTCCATATGAAAGACCCTGTTGGGATCCCATATGTGTATTCCATGGTATGTTTATTAGAGCCGTGTTCCCCTGGCAGACCACGTTCTGCCATCTCTAATGATGCAGCCTAAGCTATCTCAGAGACTTCCATGTGCAATAGGGCCCTATGGAGTTACTTCACATGTGTAAATGTCACTTAACCCCCTCTGGGAGGAGGTGACTCCGCAGTGTGCCTCTTCCAAGTGGAAGGGCATGCTTCCCAGTGTTATCCAAGTCCTCCTGTTTGGGTTGCTCAAGGATGAAGTTAGAGAACACCTGACAAAAGATCAGAGACCATTCCTTCATCCAGAATCACTCCAGACCCTTTAGATTCCCAGCTCCATGTTGGTGGTGCTTCTCTTCAGTTCACCCCACTCATTTTTTATAGGGTTCAGCTCAGAAGACTGGAATGGCCATAGCAGAAGCCTGATTTTGTGGTCAGTGACCCATTTTTTTGTGTTGTTTTTGAGGTTTGTGTTTGGATTATTGTACGGTTGGAAGATCCAAACATGGCCCATTATAAGATTTCTAACAGAGTCAGTCACTTATTGAATTTTTTTTTTTAAATCTGTTGGTATTTCATAGAATCCATGATGCCATGTGTCTAAACAAGATGTCCAGGACCTCCAGCAGAAATATAGGTCCACAACATCAAAAATACAGCAGTATATTTCATTGTACACATGGGATACTTTTTATCCCTGTGTTCACCAAACCCATATTGAGTGTTTGCTGCTAAAAAGCTAATTTTTTTAGATTTATCTGACCATAGAAGCCAGTCCCATTTGAAGTTCCACTCGTGGAGGAAGTCATGGCCTAATGGTTAGAGAGTCGGACTCGTAATCCAAAGGTTCGAGTTTGAGTCTTGGGCCGGCAGGGATTGAAGGTGGGGGGAGGGAATGTCCAGCGCTCTCTCCACCTCAATACCATGACTGAGGTGCCCTTGAGCAAGGCACCGAACCCCCAACTGCTCCCCGGGCGCTGCAGCATAAATGGCTGCCCACTGCGCCGGGTGTGTGTTCACGGTGTGTGTGTGTTCACTGCTGTGTGTATGCATGTTGGATGGGTTAAATGCAGAGCACGAATTCCGAGTATGGGTCTCCATACTTGGCCGTATTTCACTTCACTCGTGTCCAATAACTGAATATGCTGGAGTTTGTTTTTGGATGAGCTGTGCTGTTTGACAATTTTTATTTATTTATTTTTTTTTTTTCTGACCCCAAGACTCAACTATTTTCTGCAATTCTCCAGCTGTGGTCCTTGGAGAGTATTTAACCACTCAGACTCTCCTTCTCACCGTGCATTAGGACACATGTCCTCTTCCAGGAAGTTTCGTAACATTTTATGTTGATTGGAAATTCTTAATTATTGCCCTGCTGGTGGAAATGGGAATTTTCACTCCTCTTGCTCTTTTCTTAGAGCTAATTTGTGAAGCTCAATTATCTTTTGCTGCACATCAGAAATATAGTCTTTGGTTTTTCTCATTGTGATGGATGATTATGGGAATTTGGGCTTTGTTTTCCCTCCTATTTATAATTTCAGTGAAATAGGAAGCCATGGCTGGATAATTTCATGTTCGTGTGCTCAAAATTGTGAATATGAATGGGAATATACTTCAGAGATATTTTACTCATAAGAATTTCTAGGGGTGCCAATAATTGTGTCCAACATGTATTTGAGAAAAACATTTATTTTATAATGATACCCCCCCCCCCCCCCATTTTAAATTATTATTATCCAATGAAAGGTTAGATTTTTTATTTTTTTTTAATAAAAGATCAAAAGGATTAACAATGCAGATTAATTTACACAGCCTGCTTTGATTATATTTACCAAGGGTGCCGATATTTTTGGCCATGACTAAGGCCACCTGATATAAAGTGGGACCCGACTTATATATATTTTTAAAACATGCTGATTATATCACTTATTACTGTTTAATCCTGATTAAATACAAAACTGCAAAACAGGCTGAATTACAAATTATTATTATATAAATAATATTACATCAAATACTACTACTACTACTATAAAATGGTTATAGAATTTATATTATTATTATTATTATTATTACTACTACACACAAAAACAAAATAATTAATATCAGTATTATTGTTATACTTAATAGAAATATTAATGTAATAATTACTATTGCTTTCACAGAACTAAATTAACCAGTGTTAATCTATACAAGTAATTCTTCAAATACTAATGACCTCAAAATTATTGTAAAACTAAACTATTACTGCATTATATGGTCCATTCTACATCTTCATCAAGCTTATCTTCAATGCTTTTCTCATGAATCCATCATGACTATATTAATGTCGAGTCCAGCTGTCTTTTTTTCTTTTTTTTTTTCTTTTTTTCTGCACCGGAAACATGATCATCAAATTTTAATAGACCTGATGCTTTGGTTTTGGGGAGCTGCCTCACAAAGCAAATCATGTCATATTACATGTTCCTGTGGTTCCCAAACAAGGTTCCACTGAAAGATCACACATGCTTTCCTCTGACATGGTCTGTGTGTCTCACTTCCCTCTCTTTGTCACTTTCCTTTTCTTCTCACCGCATACTTGCTCCTGATGGACTGCTTGCTCCCACTACTAAGTGTGTGGACTTTGATTAAATATTTAAAAGTCCACAGTGAAGAATGGTCTCTCCCACGCATATACATGGACACACACTTAAAGGCTTGTCAAGGAAACGAAGTTGTAGAGGGCCCTTCTTTTCAGCCATTGGCAATGTTAGAAAACCACTTTTTAGTAAAATGTCATCGTACAGATCAGCCAGATCAAATGATATCCTCCCGAGAGGCAGGTTTTTCTTTTGACTGAAAGAAATTAACACTGTTATTTGCCAAGGACACATTAAATTGATCAAAAGAGAAAGCAAAGACATTTATAAAATTAAAGTTACTTGCATATAATTATGCATCATTTATTGTTATTATAACAGTAAGTACATGTAACATGTAACAAGGACACGTTAAAATAAAGTGTTATCCATTTTTAATATTGATAATAAATATTTGTTGAGTACCAAATCAGCACATTAGAATGATCTCTGAAGGATCATGTGACTCTGAAGAATGGAGTAATGACTTCTGAAAATTCAGCTTTGTAATCACAAGAATAAATTATATTTTAGAATATATTAAAATAGGAAACTGTTTTATTAAAAATTACTATTTTATTGTATTTTATTAAATAAATGCAGCATACTGTATGTGGGCTTAAGGGGTTCTTTTAAATCTTGCCAGTATGACTAATGACATAGCAACAGCTAAATCAAAGCAAAAATTGAACAAGTTTACAACAACAGCGTAGCATGTTGATATTTGTTGTTGCTAGGCAGCATGTGAGTGAAACAGTGTGTCCATCTGTTCTGACTTCAGTGGCACAGCTGGTCCGCCTCTCTCACTTTCTCACAGTGACAAGCGAGTACTCGCTCCCTGGCGACTGTTGACATGCATGTCTCACTGAAAGACATCAGGTCTCACTTGACACCACTGTACCAGCGAGCTTACACAATCAAGCAGTGGTACATGCAGACAAATAGTTCTAAATGATACTTTCTCATCCTGTTGAATGAATACTAAACACAGCGCATGAGCACTGCACAGTGGGAATCACCTCTGTAGCCTCTGAATCTCAGCCCATTCATTGTATGGCACAGGTCTCATGGTAGAAAAAGGACAATTTTGGTCCACTGTGTGGTGGGCATCTGTTATCCAGACCACCATTTATACTGTGTATTTATCTATCCATCATTTCCTCCCTTCCAGCCATCAATCATCCTTAGCATAAAGCATTTATGGTGTTGTTTTCCATTGATCTATTAACTTGCTTAGTTTTAAATCACTGCTTTGAATATTCATGATTTAGATCACACGAAAACAAAATTGAGGTCTAATTTTTGGGGTATAATATCTGTCAAAACTACACTAAAATTCAACATTTCTATTACTATCTAACATTGTTCTGACAAGCCAAAGTCCCAGTGTTCCAGAGGGACAGAGAAGATTTATCTGACTCATCAGAGCCACTCGGTTCCCCATCTTCAGGAGTGGATACATCGGGTCCAGGGGAATTTCCCCGGACAGGTTTGATGAATATCTGTATTCCCCCTCAAATTGTAGACTGGGAGTTTCTCCAAAGTCTTTTTGGGTGGAAATGCAAGAGGTGTACTCAAGAACACATTGACTTTGCTTGCCCCTCTCATTTGGCTTGGCTAATTTTTTCTTTCTCTTTGCTTCCGAATGCCTGAGGCATTTTTCTGTAGATATGAAGTTCTTTAAGAATATACAGTAATTGAAATTAAAATATAAAAAATCATCAAAATATTTACGTTGACATGGTTAGTATTTACTTTCTTGGACTCATCATCAGATGTCTTAAGCCTACATTACAAAATTATATATATATTTTGTTGTTGTTGTTGTTGTTTTTTTGCCTTAGCTACATTTGAAGTTGTATTACATCTGTTACTTTAAAGTGCCCCTATTATGGATTTTTGAAAATGACCTTTCATGCAGTGTGTAACACAGCTCTAAGTGAATGAAAACATCCTGCAAAGTTTTAAATCTGAAAGTGCACCGTGTATGAAGTTATTGTCTCTCGAAAGAAAGAGTCGACTCTGTATCATTGAAACGAGTCGTTTTTAAAACAAATTCCAACCCGTTTCATGTTGACGTCAACATGAAACATTAGCATATTGCCCGCCCACTTGTTGTTCTTTTCGCGTTGGTCTGAATGAAAATGCACATTCATTCTTTGCCTCTAGGAGCCACTTTTGGAGCGGTAAAAATAGCTGTTTCCCCAGTAACGCTGTACACAAAGCAGCACTGCTCTCACAGACGCTGCTTTATCAGGCATTACAGGCCTGATGAAATGACAATGAAACCAATCACCTCAGATTAGCATCATGCAAAGGAGGGGTTTGGAAAAATGAATCATTAAACAAATTGTTTGGGAGTCTTTGAGCAAATAAGGTAAAAATATATGCATATTATAAGACAATAAAAGTGTTTTTTTTTTTACCTTGCATGCATGTCAACCTGTTGTTGAGGACTCCCAAAACCAAAATATGAACCTTTCATTCCCCATAATAGGGGCACTTTAAATAAACTGTAGCCCTCAATCACAATATACATTTCTCACTGCGGCCTCTGACAAACTTGAGGGACATGAATAAAGCAAGAATTTGGCCAATGTTATAAATTGCATTCATTAATCTGAAGTATAACAAGTAATAAAATCTTTATGGATAGCATAACATCACTCAATTTGATCATACAGTACAAATGATGGCACAAGAATTAGCTAATATGTGACCTGATGTGTGAAAGCACCTGCAATTGTTTGGCATCCGCCCTTAAATGTTAATAAAGGTGGCATGCATATTTCAGTGATGTAAACAGAAGCAGGTGAGGCTGGGCTGGGGAGTGATTTATTTATAAGGGTCTGACTTGTAAAGGTGGGGTTTACAGGGGACCGTCCTGTATGCACATGTGTGTGTTTATGTCAGCTTGGGTGCAAGTGTCAGTGTGTTGGTGTCTGAGCAGAGTCTTCAGTTGGCTCCCGGAGGCATGCTAAGGGTGCACAACACTCACAGCTCCACAGTTTACTCAAACACAATCACACTAAACAGCGGCACTACAGAGCATATATGTGCGTGCGTGATTCCTCTGGGAATGTGCGATTTGATAAGAAAATAGGCAATTTTCTCTTTTCAGAAGAAGCCACAAAAGACTGCTTTTCGTTGAAAACAGTCCCACAGGAGCAGCAACCCTCCTGCATCACATGCTTTACATGCTCAATCATGTTGCCATGAATATATTCACCCTTCTAAAATGGCCTCAGACAAGACAGATAGGTAAATTGTCTGCCCGGATGGATAAGAAGTCAATTGTGAAATGCAAAGGCAAGTTCATGTACTTGACAGCTTCGGATAGGCTTGACTTTCAGATGTAGGAGAGAACAAAAGGGGGAGAAAGCAAACAAAAAGACAGAAAACAGGAGGAAAATGTAGGATTTAGCACCAGTAAATATGAGAGCACCAGTAAATATGTTTCTAGACTTTCGCTTATTAATTTAATAATTAAATATGTTTGTTTAATTTAATTTTTATTAATTAATTTTAATTTAATTTAAAGGGATAGTGCACCTAAAAATACCATACTATGGATGTCAATGGCTACCGCCTCCTCTGTCAACTGGTTGGTTACCAACATTCTTCAAAATATCTTTTTTGTGTGTGTTCAACAGAAGAAAGAAGCTCATACAGGATGAAATTACTTTTTATTTTCACTTTTCATCTCTTTAATGTATTTTTAAAAACTGTAATAATAATTTGAGTTAAACAGTTTGATTTTTTTTTTTTTTGTTAGGTTTTTTTTTTTAATTTAACAGTTTTTTAAATGATTTTCTTATTTTTTCAGCACTACTCAAGCTGGATGAACTCCACACCCAAAAAAAGCTTCCAAGGACAAAAATTAATAATACTGCAAAATTTGAAATATTCATAAATAAATAAATAAACTTTTTCTATTTTTTTAAAGGGTAACACTTTATTTTAAGGTGTCCTTGTTACACGTTAGATGTACTTACTATTATAATAACAATAAATTATGCATAATTACATGCAAGTAAGTAACCCTAAAGCAAACCCTATTCCTAATCCTAACCATATAATAAGTACATGTAGTTACTTAATATTACACAGTGCTTAAATGTATAATTACACTGTAACAAGGACACCTTAAAATAAAGGCAAGGCAAGTTTATTTACATAGCACATTTCAGTGGTAATTCAAAGAACTAAAGGAAGTGAAATAGTCATTCAAAAAATAATCATCACAACAATAAAAACAAGGAAATGATATAAAACAGTTAAGAATAGAAAATGATTATACATAAAATACAGTGCAATTAGTTCGGACGTAGCACAGTGGTCATTCAATAAATGCACAGCTAAACAGATGAGTTTTGAGTCTGGATTTAAATGTGGCTAATGTTTTAGCACATCTGATCTCTTCTGGAAGCTGGTTCCAACTGCGGGTGGCATAATAGCTAAAAGTGCTCCCCTTGTTTTCTGTGAACCTTTGGTGTTTCTAACTGACTCGATCCTAAAGATCTGAGTGGTCTGTTAGGTTTGCAGTCAGTGAGCATATCTGCAATGCATTTAGGTCCTAGGCCATTGAGTGATTTATAAACAAGTAATGCCGAGTTCACACTGCACGATTTCAGCCCGATTTTCACTGGCCGACAGGTTTTGATAAATCGCCGACAAATGCCCGAAATCGGAGGCAAATCGGTGCTCTTTCACGCGAGTTACAATCGTGCAGTGTGAATTATCAAAGACGCGATCTGAGGGAATCGCCAATGCGTCGCCGACGCCATGAAATCTTTGGCATGCTAAATATCTGGAGCTGTCGGCGATTCACAATCCTGCTGTGTGAACGAGTTCTGACTGAAAAATACAACCTGATCTCACAGAATTCCGTGTAATGTTCACGGACTTAATTAACCTCCGAATCTGTGGTGGCATCACGGAATCGCCGAAAATTCCGTGATGGGCTCACAGAAGGCATCAGCCGTGGTCCATGCACGGATTCACTGGTTCAACACCAGCACTGCATCGGACCACGTAAAAAGAGTGACTCCGATGCAGTTATACTTTCACTGGAGTACTTGACCCCACCCCTACCCTAAACCTACCCAGTTCTGAACAATAATGATGATGATAAATTTCCCAGTATCGCCTCGGCATATTGATGCTAAGGGTTTCCGTGCGTGGAGCACGGCTGATGCCTGTCACTGACTTACATTGGTATCACTTCTGTGAGCCCATCACGGAATTTTCGGCGATTCCGTGATGCCACCACAGATTCGGAGGTTAATTAAGTCCGTGAACATTACACGGAATTCTGTGAGATCAGGTTGGAAAAATACATCGACGATGACCTACAGCCAATGAGAGAGCAAGATACAGGTCAGGGCAGTTTTTTTTACAAACAACCAGGGGCGGATCTAGTTGCCACCCTAGGAAAAAGCTGTGCCACCCCACCTGCCACCCCAGAATTATCACAGAATAAAATATAAATGTAAACAGTGTTTCATGTGCTACTTTTCAGCCGCGGCGATGACAGCGGACGATGGTTGCACGCGCACGCAGCGCGCCCATTGCAGTCGGCTTCATTAACAAATGACTCTTATGAACCGGTTGTTTTTGAGTCAAAAACACAAAGCGCAGCCCATTCACTAACGAATTGTTTTTACATTTGTTCGTGAATCTACTTCTCGGTTTATTCAGAAATCCTCTGAGAAATTTAATCCCTTCCGGATATCCCGTAATTGTTTGGTGATCCGATTCTCCGACCGCTCGCTCCACTTTCATCAAGGATATAGGCCTTTCTGACATATTGGACGAAACAATAACATGGAAGAAGATGCCGATCACGAAAACTAATAGCAGAGTTAGGTAAGAATCCTGTATTGCAGTTTTCTCTATTGTTAACATAATATAACGGATTTTAGTTGGCCCATTTTCCCAAACCATTAATTCAGTTCTCAAAACACAGACACTTCTCAAAAAGTTTAACAATGAGTAAGTTAAACATTAGGTAGCAAAACTGATGACACCAAACAGAATCTCTGCATCCTAACAACGGAGAGAGCTGAACGAATAATATAGGCTACATGGGTTTTAAACTTACACATTGAGTATAATTACAGTACAGTACCAGTACATTAGATGATGGAAATTTCACTCTTCTATATTTACAGTTTTTATGTGTACTGCATATTTGCAGAACTGAGAAATGACTAGAGATATCGCTAGTCTTGTGTCAGGAGACCAGGAAATGCTATAGTACTGTATACTGTAATGAAATTTGACCAAATGTGCAGAGGATGCTGAATTTACTTATTTTTGTTTTATTTTTTACTGTGCTGTATTGTGGTGCATACCAAGTTCATATACAATTCTTTGGTATTTGAACTTTTCTAGTGTTTTTCATCTACTGCAAAATTACTTTACAGTAGTAAAATTAAAATGATCTGTTCCCAAAAGTTCATTGCTGAATTATTATTATTATCTGTAATTTAATTTAAGTTGTATACTGTAATAGACATTGAGCTGCAAAAATAATTCTTGAATCCTAAGAGTTTTTTAAGTGTTATTGATCTCATGAGTGTTCACTGGGCAGGAAAGTCATCTGTGTATTTGAACTGTGTGTAAGCATTTAAGGATACCTATAATAACTAGACTGAAAAGTTTGAAAGACAAATGTACAGACAAATGTAGTTAGATGTTTGCTAAAGTGTTGCTAGTTGGTTGCTAGGATACTCTGGATGGTTGCTAGGCTCTTGCTATGAGTTGGTGGGGTGTTGCAAGACTATTGATAGTGTGTTCTGGGTGATTACAGACATCCCCACCTCTGGTAATAACAGAAAATCAAACATAGTTTTCAAAACTGATCCAGTTTCAATGCTTTCATATTATTGTATTTCTTTCTAATGTTAGGAAATTCAAAAGTGTTACTCTTAAACTTGCACTAAAACGTGATTTATACCATCTAAGTAGCCTATGTAATAATAATAGAACCGCATGTCTTCTTCGGTGATACAAGCTCAGAAACATTTACAACCTCTTAAAGTTTTTTATATTGTGTATTGACTTGGTGCCACGATGGATATTGAAATGTTATTTATTTTTCATTTTAAGCAGTATAGATGATTACTTAATGGTAATGCATTTGTGAACACAACTGTGCACGTCAGGCAATAAATCCCCCAAAAATATGCATGGGGGCTTGCTTTGGTGTTGCCACCCTAAAAATTATTTTCTAGATCCGCCCCTGCAAACAACGTGCCTACATTTATGCATTAGAATATACAGAACAGGTTGGCTACAGGAAGATGAAGAAGGGGCTAGGGTTTTTCCTGTAAATAATATTCTTCTATAAAGGACAAGAGATTTATTGCTTTTTTCTTTTTCATCACTTTGAGGGCTTTTATAGGCTATAAGAAATAAACTCATTATAAAACGCACAACACCTTGATTTCACTTTCAAGTAGGCTACTTAGATTATATAAAAATTTCCCAGAGGAAGTTTGTTAGCAAGTCATCTCTGTTAATTATTGTGTGTTCAGGGAGGACTTATAGACCATAATATCAGCGTGATCTTGCGCTATTACCTTATGTTCTTGTGTGCGTTTGGCTGTAGTTTGCGGATCAGACAGAGCTGTCGGCGATTCTTCCTGTTGTAAAGTCATGCAGTGTGTATTTTCCTGTCGCCGATCCATCGTGCAATGTGAACACAGCAGCGACTGAATGCTACCCCAGTTAGTCGTGCAGTGTGAAAACAACGGTGATCCGATGACTTTGAAAATCGTGCAGTGTGAACTCAGCATAAGAGTACTTTAAAATCAATCCTAAATGTAACTGGAAGCCAGTGTAAGGACCTGAGGACTGATGTGATATGCTCAGATTTTCTGGTTCTAGTCAGAATCCTGGCAGCAGCGTTCTGGATGAGCTGCAGCTGTCTAATGGTCTTCTTTGGAAGGCCAGTGAGGAGACCATTACAATAATTTACCCTGCTTGTGAGGCATGAACAAGTTTCTCCAAGTCTTGACTGGAAACAAAACATCTAATTTTTGCAGTGTTTTTGAGATGATAGTTTGCTGATTTATTTACTGCTTTGACATGAATACTAAAACTAAGGTCTGTCTCTAGAATCACCCCAAGATTTCTGACTTGATTTTTAGTTGTTTGACCCCTAGAGTCAAGGTATGCATTCACCTTGAGAACTTCATCTTTGTTTCCAAATGCAATGACTTCAGTTTTCTCCTTGTTTAATTGAAGAAAGTTCTGGCACATCCAACTGTTAATTTCATCAATGCATTGGCAGAGGGAGTCAATGGGGCTATAGTCATTTGGGGATAAGGCTAGGTAAAACTGGGTGTCATCAGCATAGCTGTGATAGGCAATTTGGTTCTTTCTCATTATTTGACTTAGTGGGAGCATATACAGGCTAAACAAGAGCGGTGCAAGAATTGAGCCTTGTGGGACTTTGCATGTCATGGACATCCACTTAGACTCGTGTTCTCCTATACTCACATAATAACCTCTCCCTTCTAAGTATGACCCAGTTTTCCAGTCTCTCTAGAAGTATGCTATGATTGACAGTGTCAAACGCAGCACTAAGATCTAGTAGAACCAGCACGGATATTTTGCTAGAATCAGAATTAAAGCGAATATCATTTATTATCTTAATGAGTGCTGTCTATGTGCTGTGATGTGCTTGGAAACCAGATTGAAAATTGTCCAGGTATCCATTTGAATTTAAGTAGTTGTTCAGCTGATTAAAAATTACCTTTTCAATAATCTTACCTATGAAAGGAAGATTTGATATTGGTCTATAGTTGCTCAACATTGTGTTATCAAGATTGCGCTTTTTCAGAAGGGGCTTAACAACTGCAGTTTTCAAGTAGTTTGGAAAAGTCCCAGAAAGAAGTGAGGAGTTTATCACTTCTAAGAGATCTGCTTCTAAACAGTTAAGCACACTTTTGAAAAAAGATGTGAGTAACCAAAAAATGTTTCTAAATGTTAATATATCTAAAATATATTTATTTCCAGATTTTAATTACCAGATACATTTAACATTCTGTTGGATATAAGTAACATTGTCAACTACCAGTATTGGTATTATTAGACCGTATTTGTAGACAGTCTGCTTAATATCTGATATTTAGATGGTCATCCAACAGACATGCTATTGACTATAAGTAATGTTACAACATATCAGTTTATTCTACTACTAACAGTTAGGTTACTACTAATACTCTAATGAGAAATAGTTGACATGTAGGTGCAAAGTTTTAGTTAGAATGTCTAAAGTTAATGATTGAAATGAAGCATAACCAAAAGGATTAAATTATATGAATATATTCACCCGTTTAAAATGGCCTCAGACAAGACAGGTAGGTAAACTGTTTGCCCCAATGGATAAGAAGGGGGATAGAGTGAACAAAAAGACAAAACAAGAGGAAAGCTCAGGATTTATGAAAGAAAAAAGGATGGATAAGCATGGAGGAGTTGTTGGGTGGGAGTTCCAAATGTTAATGGCTTAAATTAGGGTCACCGCAACAGGAAATCGCAGACGACTGGGGTGTCATAATTCATCATAGCCGCACTCAGTAATGCAGTGTAGGAATAGGATATGCAGGAAAGTCAGCCTTTCTTCCACCATGACCTCATACTGCCAATGCGTCTCACCACAAGACATACTCTCCGCCATTTAGACCAGAGAGATGATTTGTCAGTCTCTCTCGCACACTAACCAGCAGCTGCTGCTAATACACCTCCTTCTGTCACTATGTGCCAGTTTCTTGTCATTTGTGGGACTATTCTTACCACAATTTCTGTTTTCCTTCTCCCTCCATCTAGAACCGTTCGGTGGGAGTCAAGCTGAGTGTGCAGTCCTTAGCGGAAAACTTTCTGCCCTGTTTTGCGCTCTTCTGTATTATTAGGACCTATAAAGTGGAACAAGGGGTAAACTAGGACATGAACTGGAGGCCTTTCAAATGAGAGGAGAAACTATACATTTTTTATACTAAACATTGTAATTGATAAGGAGTTTCTTCCATTATACGCATCTTTTTAGCTTGTTAGAGGCACTTTCTGTGCTGTATGATGGAGCATTTAGCCGCGATATCCTATAAATCTGTCAGTATGTTCTTAAAAATAGATTGAAGGAGAGAATGCCAACAACTTTTCTCGGTTCATTGACAAGATTACTGAAACAAAAACAATTGAGCGTCTTAAAGGGACATAAACACAGGCGGATAATGCAGTGCATAACGTGTGGCAGTTTGTCAGGGTGTGTTAGAGAAGACCCTCAGGGCTGCAGTATACAACAGAGACTGCCAAAATCAAGACAGGGTATCAATCCAAGAGCCTGGATATTGGAGCATTGTCTGTCAGCAGATATCAAGAGCACTAAATCTAAGATTACCAAATTAAGAGGAGGCACTTAAGTGAGATATCTATTAGACACACACACACACATACTGTGCACACATAAAGTGAGTCCAAAAGTCTGAGAGAACCCGTAAAAATGCTTATAAACCTTTGAATTTTTTTTTTTTTTTTAATTGACAAATTATTTTTTAAAGAATTTCTTAGTATTTGATCTGCCCCTCTTTGGCTTTAAGAGCAGCAGTACTAGAGCTGCAAAAAGGTTTTAGTTTTTGTGGTTGTTGTTTCTTAAATTGAGTGTGAAAGAAATAAAATAAGCTTCAAATGACATTACTGCAGATTTTTAATCATTATTACTAAACAAAAAATAACTTTTCACTATTTTAGTGACCCATGATATTATATTAAGCTGAATATCAAAGGTTTTTTTGTCTATTTGTTAATGAGGGATTTGTGGACACATTAAAGTTTTTAGATTTATGGCAGAAAGATTATAGTTTTTGTTTTTGTATTTTAGATATCTTTGCTATTAAAACCATTCAAATAATTCAATTTGTTTCCATACTGTTGCTATTAAAACATATTCTCAACTAAAACATGGGCAATTAAATATTTAGATATTTACATACCACTTTAGATGAATTTCAATTCTGCCTGGTCTGTGCTTAGGTATTCAGTTACTAAAATAAACTGTCAAAACACAATTTTGATAGAGTAGTTTATTTAATATTTTATATGATTGACATTTCAAAATATATGAATTATTTTACATTTTGTGCTACAACTAAATGAGAAAATCTTTCAGTCTATTTCCCTTAATAACACAGTGGCAGCATGAATCTTTTCCCATTCTACCCTATAAAGAATCTCTCCTGAATAGGTACTGCTATTTTAGCTTTGTACCAAGTTCATCCTGTAGCAGGTGCCAAGAAAAAGAAGAGGAACAAATAGATATGTGACCCTGGACCACAAAACCAGTCTTAAGTCGCTGGGGTATATTTGTAGCAATAGCCAAAAATACAATGTATGGGTCGAAATGATCAAGTTTTCTTTTATGCCAAAAATCATTAGGATATTAAGTAAAGATCATGTTCCATGAAGATATTTTGTAAATTTATTACTGTAAATATATCAAAACTTCAATTTTGATTAGTAATATGCATTGCTAAGGACTTAATTTGGACAACTTTAAAGGCGATTTTTCTCAATATTTTTGATATTTTGGCACCCTCAGATTCCAGATTTTTAAATAGTCGTATCTCGGCCAAATATTGTCTGATCCTAACAAACCATACATCAATGGAAAGCTTATTTATTCAGCAAAATTGACACTTAAGACTGGTTTTGTGGTCCAGGGTCACAAATGTGTTCAGGAAGAGTTGGAGAAAGCATAAAGACTTGCTCCCAGACTTCGCTTCTAAATCGTTGTGAATGTAGTTTGAGATAGAGATCGCTCTGGAAAGCACAACAACAGATGAAAGGAAGTGAAGACCCTTGCACTCTTTATCAGGTTGTCGGGTTGAGTCTGCTGGTGGCGTGTTTCTGTCTAGTCACACAAAATCTGCAGGAAAATAATGTCAAAACAGAGAACTGTGTCTCATTACTGTTCATTCAAACTCCTTCCAGGACATCATTACCTTGTAATGCTAAATGGATGTGAGAAAAATAAAAGCTGTGTTACCATATACCGGCCACTTCCTGGCGTCCTGGACACATTAAGAATTAATGAGCTTCTTGTCATGTCCTTTCTTTGAACTACAGATCCTTTGCATAGATTCATACACACCTTATAACTATAAGACTTAGATTTTATTTTTTCCCACATTTTGAAATGGATTAAAAGACAACTACATGGGCAGCAGAGAGCTGAATTCCTTCTCTCTGCTGAAGTGCACCACCCAATGGAGAGGCGCATCAGTCGAGTGCAGATGGAGCGTATGATTGTCTGTGCATCTGTGGTTTAAAGGCAGAGAGAGGGGGAGACTCTTACAGCAGATGAGCGGTGATCCTGGTCCTTGACTCTGTGTGTGTTCATTCAGGGAAAGCGCTTTTGGCCCACTTACTGACGTACACGAGTAATGATAGTGTCAGTGGACTCGGCTGGTCGCTGGCTTCGTTCTATCTCGCCATACTTCCCATATATATCTCCCCCTTGCTCTGTTTCCAACTAAACTCATTTCACGCCTCTTCGGTTCATGGTTTTTTATACTGTGAAACTAAATTCAGATTCTAATTGTTCAACACATTTTGGTAAATATTTGTGAGTACTAATGGTACAATTCTAAAATGATATTAAAAAAACAAAACAATTTGGTTGATTATTGTGAGAATGCATGAGTGTGAATTTGAATTGAATTGGTCAATCAACACAGGGAACTGAACTAGAATTTAATTTAAATACATGATGATAACATTCTGAGAAATGAACTGTTGTTTTGCATAGGTCCATTCAATGAAAGTGAATTTATTAAATATAATATTATATACATATGTACACTAACGTTCACAAATATTGGGGTTGGTATGATTTTTTTATGTTTTTGAATGATGTCTCTTATGCTCACCAAGGCTGCATTTATTTGATCAAAAATTACAACAATTTTAAATAACTGCTTACTATTTTAATATACTTTAAAATTTTAATTTATTCCTTTGATGGCAAAGCTACTACCTACTTCAGTCTTCAATGTCACATGAACCCTCAGAATTCATTCAAATATGATTTAGTGGTCAAGAAACATTTCTTATTTTTATCAACACACACAAACAAAACATCTGTGCTGCTTAATTTTCATTGATAAACAGAAAGTTCAAAAGAACAGAATTTATTTGAATTTTTTTTTTTTTGCTAATATTATAAATGTTTTTACTGACCCTTTTGATAAATTGACCCTAAACCTTTGAAAAGTAGAGTTTATGAATCTATTGTATATTTAAATTTCTATTTAACAAATCTGAATGACTCGAGACATGAAATTTTTTTGCATTTCACCACTATTAAGTTTGTAATCTTTCACAATAGCCAAACTATCAATAACTATTTTATAATGTACAGCCATTATTAAAATAAATACTCAGTGTATCCAGAAATCACTTGCAAATTAGTTACACAGCAAAAATGCTGTCAGTGTAAAACAATGCAAATCTCTTGCTTCTCTTATGCATTTGGTGTGAAACGGGCCTCAGGGTATAAGAGAGAGGGGGAGAATTTGTGGATGAGGAATCCAAAGTGTGTGTATGTGTTTGATGGCTGTTGGCCAGGTCCAGTAGAGTAATGGAGCAATTGATTGCTGATTGACCCCAGTGTTACTAAGGACACTTCTTCCTGTTCAGCCACTGCATTACTTTTATTTTCATTATGGCCACACAAACCGAGATCCACAACCATCATCCACAATATGACATATAAAAGGAGCACGATGAGAGTATAAGACTAAAGAGTAATCGTATCATAGTCTTTAGCCTGTAGTTGGGACGCAATAAGCAAGGCTGACCTGTTCTGAAGAACTACAGCTGATAGAGTGAGTGGGGAGAACGGAAAAACACATGTGATCAAGGGTGCAAACACAGCAGACTTGTGTGGAGAACTGAACGGATGGATCAGAGTGAATCAGCGAAAACAACCTCTTTCTGAAGGTCACTGCAGGTCAATTAGTGCCTGTAAAACAAAGAGTGAGGAGTGAAGGACAGGCTGACAGATACGTGAATCTCATTCATTTCATAATTTTACTATAATATGATGACCACACGTTCTCCCCAAAGATATAGATAAAATAATAAAAGCACCTTTTTTTATTTTGAAAAGATGTAAGTACCTACAGTACCACCAGTACATACAGCCATAAGCCAAGATATTACTGATAGTTTATTTGCCACTTTTTATTTACAGAGTGCACTGAGATGATGGTAAATCAAGTGGATAGATAAGAGGAGGGGACTTTTATTGTTACTCAACGTGTACACAGAAATATAATTCCCCACAGGTGAAACATTTTATGAAATGAGACATTTACACTTAAAAATTAAGGTTCAAAAAGGGGTTTTTCACAGCGATGCCATAGAAGAACCAGTTTTGGTTCCCCAAAGAACCTTTCAGTGAACAGTTCTTAAAAGAACCTTTTTTTTTTCTTCTCAGTCTGAAGAACATTTTAATAATCTAAAGAACCTTTTTCCAAAGAACCTTTTGTGGAATGAAAAGGTTCCATGGACAGTTAAGGTTCTTTTTGGAACCACTGATGCCAATAAACACCCTTTGTTTTTAAGAGTGTAAAGCCATATTTCCCTGTGCCTTACAAGAGTAAAAATAACACAACTGCCTTTAAAAATGTTTTTATTTTCTTGCGTGGCTCCAGGACCAACGTTCACCCCAACCCAAAGCTAGAGGGAGTTCCACGTGTACACTGTTTAGCTGCAGGCTGTCAAGGCGGGACGTGACTGACAGGAGCTCTTTCCACACACTAATTGGCATATGGGAAAGTCTGAAAAATTCAAATGTTCTGGCATTTCGCTCCGTTTTCATAATCAGGCACGGTTCAACATTAGGAGCCATTTGTTTGTCTGTTTGTTTATTTATTTGTTTATTTTCGGGTGCACGAAAAAAAAAATCGCTTGCGTTGCAGATTTTCTTCCTGTGATAGCATGTTTTTCGCTTTGTCTATTCAGCACACAGCGTGTCAGCGCGAGTGTGCGTGCAGGCGCGCGCGTTTGTGTGTGTGACAGCCGGTTGTGCAGCGGCGAAGGGTCGCTCACTCACCATCTGTAAATTGCTTTTTTTCAGCGGGTCGGCGCTGCGCCGTGGCTCCGCTCGCTGTGTGGAGGGAGCCGTTCCGCAGTAATGAGTTTGTCGGCGTTTGGGGATCGCGCACGGTGCGCGCCCTGGGTCACTAATTCAATCCTGAGAGCGTTCTAAATAATTATTAATACCTGCTAAGCGTTAATAGAGCTTCATAGGCGATTCATCAAGCTGTCGATTTATTTTAGGGGTTGCGACATTTTGTGTCTGTGATTTCAAACACGTCCAATAAACGTGGCCAGCGTACAGACCTCTAGAGGGGAGGCTTTTTATTGCAACCTATCGAAAATAGCCATTACGAATCCAATTGTTTATTTAGCTTTCCATTTGACAGCCAATATAACGCTTGAGGACATAGGCCTACAGATTGCTAGCTTGATTCTTGCTATATTCTTTCAAATAATTTCAGCATATGCAGGCCCACATATGAGGTTTATGCAAGTGCACACACAATGTACACATTTCCAAAGTGCCCTCGTGAGTGTGTGAGAATGTGCGTCTGCCTCTCTTGTAAGCTGAGCCATCGAGACGCTGACTACAGAGGAATCTCATCGGCAATGCAGCCTAGACGCCAAAGAACACACTACCTCTTCCTCTCACTCTCTCTTCCTACTTGCCTCCGTCTCTTCTCCTCTCTTTCAATAAATGCACCTTGGCCTATGGCTGCCACCATGCAAGATCAAACATGTGCCTTTTGGTGCTATACATCCATCTTGAACGTACTGTCCTGAAAAACAGAAATATATTAAGGAAACAAAAATAGGCATTGTTCTTATTCATACTATTCCAATTCACTTGTGCATTAACAGATGTTAATACATAAATTCAAATAAATACACACCTGTTATTAAGACAAAAACACAGTGTGAGTGTCAGTCTGGTACATGGTTGAGATGAAGTGATGGCTGTCACACACATTGTCTCCTCTGACACAGCAGAAATGAGAGGAAGTCAGGAAGAAGAGTGGGGGGATGGGTTTGAGGGCGCGCTGAGATTGAGCTTCAGTCTGGGACGCTGCCTAAGCTGAACGAGGACAGACAGCATCTCAATGGCCACCTCTTGCTCTAACCAAACGTGGCCTGTTGTGTGCATAACACAGAAACATGACAAATGTCATGTTTAGCTACTCAGTGTGTGTCACCCAGGCTGAATTTCCGTTTGAGAAAGATACATGCCGGCCCTCCCGTCTTTTACTCTTAATAGTAAAAAGTTAAAAAAAAACCATCAGTGTCAGTTATACAGTAGCAATGCCTGCACAAAAGTCAGCGGCAAACAAAAATGCTCTTCTGGGCTGGTCAAAAAAGAAAGATATAAACTTGCAGTATCAATAGTCAAGTGTCTCTAACCGTGAAGTAGCTCTGATGAAACTGTTTGGCTTTTAGATGCTTGAAGAAGAAGAGGAAGAAAAAAAACACTTCTGTAGAACAAAATCCTTTTGTATTTACACACTGCAGAAAAAAAAGTGTTTTAGGAAAGAAAAATACATGTTTTCTTTTAAATCAATCAATTGAAGTTCTAATAAAGACTAACTATTCCTGTATGATTTGGGCAAATATTCCAAAAAACTCTGGTCAGAGAACTTTTCTCTTTTTTATTTTAACTTGCCAAATAGATCTGCTACACTTTGCCCATGTATACCAGGCAAACAAGATGCACATAAAAAACACAATTGGGATGGTGAACCCCAGTGTTTCCCCCTTGGTTTACTTTAAATTCACTAAACTGCATAAAACACACTAGACCAACCAAGTTACATATACAAGAATACAGGTCTCAGTATTTCCAACAAAACCTCCAGCTGATGGATTATTCAAATTGTATTAAAAAGGACAAATTATTGTAAAAAATGACAAATGACACTGCACAGAGAACAGGGAAAGGGCATTGCTGGTCAAAGCAACTCTGACATTGCAACTCTGATACTGACATTTTGGTTACAGCACTGTGTAAAAAAATTAGAACATTTGGGATTTCCATTAATCTTAATATGCTGGGTGAAATAGCTCATAAGTGGCAGGTATGATGGAGAGCAAGTAATGCAACATCATGTCCACTGAAACTTACTGAACTTCAAATCATTCCAGTGAAAATGTTGGACTTTAATATTAAGACAAAAAATATGAACATTTTCTCTCTCTCTCTCAAATTTTAAAGCATGTTCTTTGCTCTTTTCTTCAGTGTGAATTAATGGTTCTTTAAAAGAGAGAAGACAAATGCTTTGCAGATTCTCATGCATGTGATGTAAGAAAAAAGATCCCATATCATTCCTATAAATTGATGTATTAAATCTGAAATCATCTGAGCCTTTGTAACCAGTTTGCCTCTGACACACACACATTGATAACAAATGCCAGAAGTAAAAGAGGTTAAGTGAAACACCTAGGGACTAACCATCTAGTTTAGCCTTACAACAACAGGTGCAGAGGCCAGAACACTTCAACAAAAACTAAAGTTCAGCCTCCAACAGGAAAAAGAAACCCGAAATTAGAAGATGAGGACTCTCACGTTAATCTTTTCAAACTAATCTTGTACAGCCTTGTTCAAAGCATTTAGTATTAGAAAGCCGTTTATTATGATATAATAATAATAATAATACACATTAAGGAACATTTGTTGTAATGTAATTGGGAGTAAGGGGAAATTAATAGGACGATTTGTCAGTGATCAGAATCGTAGGCTACTGTCGCGAAGTCTGGATAACCTTAAACAGCGGCTCTAACTATTACAATAAATGAGAGTTTAATGTTTGCCATAATAAAAAATTAAAATATTCATTATAATTTTAAATCATCGTTTTATTACTCGGGTAAACTAAAATATGATCGCGACGTAGCCTACCACAAAAACTCTTTTAATTATCATCGATCAAAAGACAAACATTTAGTGTCAATCAAAATTAATTTCTTCTTACTGGATCTAAGCAATAATAAGAAAAATAAGAAGAACAATAAGAAGAATATGCGAATAAAATCACCCTGTTTACGCGTTTTTGTAGCTACGTATCTTTCGACTTTCATCTAAATGATTTCTTTTCAAACATCTGTGTAAACAAAAGGTTTTAGGCTAATGTTATAAACGAATGCCACGATACTAAGCATTTATGAATGTTCATTTCACGATGATAAAATAAATCTTTATGCCACATTAGTAAGCTATTAAACTTCCATAGTTCATAGAATTAAAATGAATTATTGAAATGAATTTTTGAAAACGTAAACAAATATAATAACAGATTGAACTTTTGGAATAGCATGATTCGTGTGCCACGCAATGAGGCACGGTGTTTTATATCGTTATTTCTTGCACTCTTTATTATTTTCATTGCATCCGTCATTTAAGCCTAATAGATATCATTGGAAAAACTGAATCTTGATTTTCGTATAACAATAGATCACATATTTTAGACATGAAAAGACACTTGTTGAGTGATTGGAAAAGAGGCTGATGCATTTGACAGGAGTTTTTATTAAACATTATGAAAACAAGATTCTGAACAACATTCCATTTCGAAACATTTTGGTTTGGACTTACTGACACGTAAGGACATTTATAATTTTGATAAATATATAGAAATTATAGGCTATGTACAGTTTTTTCTTTTTCTTTTTTTTTTTTCCATTTTAGTTATTTATTTTTTTACATAAGACAGCACACATGACAGCACATGTGGTTATGTAACCTCAAGCCGCGGTGCCTCAAATTAGACCAATAGACAGAGAGATTGCTTCATAAAGAACTGTATCATAATTCATAATTTAAACGAAATAAATTAATCAATGTTAACAGTGGTTTTCAGGTGAGATATCAAGCATATACTGACCCAGGTAAAGGAGCATACCTGGAGACCTTATTTTAGGAGTCTGGCCGATAGATCTGTTAGGAAACTAAGCATACACAGGTCGGAAAGAATTTGAAAACTGACTTAAGACAATTTGCGTGCATTAGATAATCCACTTTGGCAACTTCTTCATTTAGCCTGAACAAGATGGGCTATATTTCAAGCTCAAATGCGCATGATTACTTATAGCAAAGTTTGCACACAAACCCTCTAGTACTGTTGAATTATATCCGCATTTTATCTCTTGACAGTGTAATTCAGTATGGTCGGAAGCCTATTATCATCACAATGTTGTAATACAAAACAATAGGCAACTGCTTTATACAGAGTATGCTACAGTTTTATTATTTCATAAAAAGATAAAACAACCATTCTTGCCCTACGAACAACGGTTGTCATATATTTGAAGTTAACAGTTTTATGTCGTTCATCATCCCGGTTATTAAGACAAACATTATATATATATATATATATATATATATATATATATATATATATATATATATATATATATATATATATATATATATATATATATAACGTTCTTGAAGAGATGATCTTAGTTATTTTTGATATCCATATCTAACCGGTTTTCTACTTTGAAGTACAAAATTCACATAATCAGAGCTTCTGTTAATTGCTTTCGAATTTGGTGCATAGAATATTAGCAGCAATTAATGTCCTTGTGTTTATATGCACTTTAGATCGACTAACTATGTCCACCATAACAGCAATTCGATTAACACAGAGGAAAAGAAATGTTATATAAATCCCAATTCTTCGAATCTTAGTGCAGTAGGCTTTCTTTGAAATTGTACATATTCAATAGGATGAGAATATCTTTGTCATTTGCATGCTACTACATACAAACATCGTATTAAGACGTTTTAAATAACCAAGCAAAAAGGACTTTTTAAAAAGAAAGTTAAATTAACACACCATTTGACCTCTACATATGTACAAGTGGGAATAAATAACTCTGGCTCAGTTCGGTGTTGTTTTTTTCTTTTTTCTTTTCTTTGTTCTTATTCTGTACTTTTAAACAATAGAAAAGAAATGCAATAACGGATTTCATGTGATTTCGCAGGTACGCATGAGTTCCTTCACATACACGGTTTGTGTCGAGCAGAAGAAACGAGAAAAAAAAAAAAAAAAGAGAGAGAAGAGAGAGTGGTTAAGGGCCATGCTTTTCATCCAAGTGCTGTATGAGGAAGAGAGAGAAAGGACCTGGGCGTTTGGAGTACCATACATGTCCCGCATGCAGGATTGGTGGGGTAATGCAGACTTGAGCAATGCTTGAGGGCCCTCAAAGTTCATAAGTCCCCTCAACCTCAGTTCATGACTGAGAAAAGTCAAGGATGTATTGCTATCTCCCTTTCTTGCTTATAAGTGTTTTAATATTAGCATTGTTCCTTACAAAGTCCCTTCACAGGCTGAAGTTTCGTTTCCAGTATGTTCTCATCGCCATTAAGACTCGTCAATCCGTTAAGAAAAAAACAAACAAACAAACAAAAAAAAAAACACAAGAAAGCGGCTGTATGTTTTTAAACATGTCGGACTTTGCAGTAAGCATATATCTAAAAAAATAAATAAAAGAAAAATAAAAGAAAAACAACAACAAAACAACAACAACAAAACAAAACAAAACACGAATTTACAGAATCCAAAACTGATGGGTCTTTGGAGGTTATGCGTGATCCCATATTTAGAGCGGAGGTGTTATGAAGTAGAAGGGTCCGTGCAGTATCTGTGGAAGATAATCCTAACATTACACTAACCTTAAGACTTTCATGGTATACAGTAATATATGTACACAAATAATGAGTGAAGACTTTAAATATGTCGCTGTAATGTTAGACTACACTCTTAAAAATAAAGGTTCTTCAGTGTTTCCTTTCAGCACTTCAAGTTCAGCAAAGGACTTGACTTGTTTGTCAATAACCATTTTGGCGGTAAACGTGTGTAGTTCTTTGGAAAAGAAAAAGTGCTGGATGTTACATGGATTCTCTAGATTTGCATATTGTGTTTTGGGTTCTTTAAAGCACCAGTACATAGATGTTTCTCTAGAGTCCTTAAAAATAAAGTATTTATTTGTGGAACTTAAAAAGGACCTCCTATGGCATCAGACCTTTATTTTCAAGAGTGTATGTTCTAAAGTGGACACTGAGTATTTAAGATAAGAACTGCAAATAAAATTCACACTGAAAATCATAAAAATGAAGGTTTAAAAAACGAATACGTTGGTGCGGAAAAGGTCTTTAAGAAGAATCACTCTCACATGAAGAATTCCGTGGAAGTGGTTTTGCCGTGAGTGCCGTTGGACGGGTCCCGAGTGTTGCCGCCGCCTCCGTTAAAGGTTCGGCTCGCGAGCTTCTCGTACTTCTCTTTGTACAGGTCCCGCTCTTTGATCAGACGCGCCACGTCTTGCTTGAGTTGCTCCACCTGGCTCTGAAGCGTGCACTTTTCGCTCTCGAGCATGTGGCGCTGCTGCACGCGCTTGTAGCGGCACGACTGCGCATAGCCGCGGTTCTTCAGGGTTCGCCGTTTCTGCTTGAGACGGATCACCTCTTCTTTGCTGAAGCCTCTCAGTTGCCGGTTGAGCTCGCGCACCGTCATGCTCACCAGCTGCTCGTCCGAGAAGCGGTCCTCGAGGCGCGCGTGCGCGTGGTGGCCGTGGTGGTGATGGTGGTGGTGGTGCACCGGGTGGTGGTGCCCGTTCGTGGCCGTCGAGAGGTCTTCTCCGACGTATTGCTGACCGCGATATCCGTCGTAGGGCTGGTGGTGATGGTGGTGGTGGTTACCGATAAGCGCTTCCACCGCGTCCTCGGGCGTCAGGTTGAGGGCCTCTGGACTGATGTGATGCTGGTAGTTGGGAATCCAGTAGAGATCTTCCAGCTGCGGCTTGCCCGAGGAGCCTTGGTTGTTGTTGTTGTTGTTGCCACTGTTGTTGTTGTTGCTGACGCCATTTCCGAGGTTCTGCCCAGGCTGCGATCCGGGACTGGGGGCACAGAAACTGGGCGAGGAAGGCACCGAGGAGCAGGGTGTGCTGATTGGGGTGGAGGATAGCGAACCCGGGGGCAGGCGGTGGCAATAGCGGTCGGCCTCCGGAGGCTCTTTCTTGACTTCAAACTTCATGAGGTCGAAGTCGTTGACATATTCAATAGCCAGGGGGCTGTTGGGCAAATCTGCGCTCATGGCGAGATCGGTGGCCATGTCAGTCCATGCGACACCTACCCTAACAGCCAAAGCGACACGCGTGGGTTTCGCTGGGATTAAGATGAAAACGACTGAAGATGAGCGCCCAGGGCTTAATACATAAGCACGAGCTTCTATTTATAGAGCAGCAAGATATATGTATGCCCATGCATGTAAATGTGCTTATACACCTGCCAGTTTGCCTCTTGTTGACAACTTATCCCAGGTCAAATTCACGCGTTAATATCACTGGCCAGGGCGGCAGAAACTTGAGACTCGTGAATTCAAAACCACCAACCTGACTTGTCCTCGCTTCACCGCGTTAAAGCTGACATGTGGTTTCAGAGAAATCGTCCTTTGAGTAACAGAGATTTCAAATATCCTTCTTCACCTCCGTGTTTGAAGTTCCGTCTAACCGGAGGCAATAAAGTTTAAGCTTTCATGCGAAGAAAGCGAGAACTTTCCTCACATGTCGCAGAAGAGTCCTTCACACAACAACCGCGCGCCCGTCAAGTTCAGAAAACGTCAGACTTTACCTCGAAGTCCAAAGGAATGATGCTGCTGCTGCTGCTGCTGCTTTTTACACAGGGACCGCAACAATGTGCGTGACAAATCTCAGTGTAACGTTAAGTTCCTCTGGTGGGACGCTCCGACGCAGCCCGACGAAGGATGCGGAATTCTGGCAACCAAATTCACCTCCCTCCGCTGTCACTTTTAAAGTTACATGGACTGCTGTCACCGTTGCTTTTCATTTACGGCTAGAGCTTATTTTTGCACCGTTGTCCACCGCTGAAACGCAGTATCACTGAAGCACTGAAAGAGGCAATGTACCACTTTATACACATGGCCCATCTGAGCGTCCCACCCAGAGAACGGAAAGGACCAATGGGAGGAGGCGTAGCAGCAGACATGCATATTCCTATAGCGACGTCTCTATGTGGCAGCTGAGGCGAACGCGCAGCAGCTGACAGGGGCTTAAACAGGTGTTCTTCCCGCCCCCTAGCGACGCCTCCCCGCACGTGGAAGGTGAGCGCGAGGAAAGGCAATAGCCAAGCTTGTCTTACTTAGAAAATGTTTATTTAGAACAGAGAAAACACTTCTTAAACGTTATATGCAATGCAAACGCTATAGGTATAACTTAAAAACACATTTATAACACGAATTGTACGCGTAATTTTCATGACCAATTTAATTCTGGTTGATAAACATAGCCTACGTGATTTTTTTTTTTTTTTTAATTATCATATAGTTATACTGGCTTATGTTTCACTTCAAAACGAAAAGTCAGTCTTATGAGAAATTGAAATAGGCCTACAATGAAAGCAAAATTAATAGGCCTACACATCGACAACTGAATTTACATTTAGAAAGGGAAATTATGACGCAATAACACAATGTTTGCACTTTTAACACTCTGCTAAGTTATTTCTCATTTAAAAATGTAAATGTGATTCAATAAATCAAGTGCAACGACAATTCAGAGCAATAAACTAATTATGCATCACATTTCCTTTCACAACTATTTATTAACAATGAATTATTTGCTATTATTTAGCCTACTTATTAATTTATCAAAAGCGAGCCATCCTTTAGAATCCAGGAGATAGATGACAGGATAATTATTCTACAAGAACCCTACTGTGTTTGGACAGACCGTTTAAAGTTTAAATTGATTAGATAATTATGTATTAAACTGCATATTTCCTCAATGTGCCGTAACCCCGTGAACAGCCATTCAGTGTATTGATCTGATAGGATAACACAAGCGCAACTTTCCTCCCTGCTTATGACCTATAGACGGTGATGAACTCAATAACGCGTGATCCAGCAATAAAATCAATCCACATTTCCGCCGGATAGGGAAAAATGCGCAATTTGTGCGGGTGAGTTAATTATGATCTGCCTCGCCAGTGCCAGCCACGCTCCGGATTTCTTTCGCAATTAACCTCTAATTGCATCTCGACTCATCTGCGCGGATCGACAAATAATTAAGCCCCACGCAGCGCGCGCCTTCATCACCACAGCATATGTCTTAATCAGAGGAGCCAGTCTCGCGCTAAAGAAAGTACCCAAAGATGAGGGTCAGTCTAGCACCCTATGCGAGGCCGGATCCTTATTGCAGTGTAAGGACACCGAGGAATGTAGATCAATATAAAAATGTTTGAAATATTATTATAGTGCTTTGTTAAAATAAAAGAGAGAGAAAGACATAATGAGAGACACTTAAAAGAATAGTTCAACTAAAATGAAAATGTACTCACCCTCAGACCATCCGATATGTAGATATGTTTTTCTTCATAGGATCAGATCTGAGGAATTTAGCATAACATCACTTGCTCTGCAATGGATCCTCTGCAGTGAATGGGTGCCGCCAGAATGAGGGTCAAAACAGCTGATACATGCAGGACTCCAGTCCATCAATTAATGTCTCGTGGAGCACAATCTGTGTTGCTCTTGGCTAAAATATGAGTTGTCTATCCATAATATTGCTTTCTCCAATGAAAAAGTTGTCTCATCTTAATCTGGAGAGAAATAAGCACAGCTCAAGCACTGTTTATGGTTTATAAGCCAAAATAGTTCAGAACAAATATGTCTAATTTTGATGTGAGAGAACATCAGGGAATGGACTTTTCCCACTGGATTTCAAAGGATTATGGACTGTTATTTTGCAACAGTGTAAAGTTAAAATGCCTTAATCATTTTTTTTTTTTTTTTACAAACAAGCATCTTTTCAATTCGTAAGACGTTAATTGATGGACTACAGTCATGTGGATTATTGTAATGCTTTTATGAACTCTTATTCTGACGGCACCCATTCACTGCAGATAATCCATTGGTGAGAAAGTGATATAATGTCAAATTTCTCCAAATCTGTTCCAATGAAGAAAAAACTCACCTACATTCTGGATGGCATGAGGGTGAGTAATTTTTCAGCAAATTTTCATTTTTGGGTGAACTATTCCCTTAATCACCGTTTGACAGGTCTTTACATTCATATGCGGTACTCAGTCTGTAATTGGCTCAGATACTTAATACTTGCCAGTTTGTATTAATGTGTATTTTCTAGGCTTCAGTATCAATTATCAAAATAAAATCTGCTGTATAACTTACTTCTTACTACATCTGAGACCTCTGCTAACTTTATGTAACATGCTAAGACTTTCTTTCCAGGTGCCAATGAGTGAAATATAGACACGCTTGAGGCTCAAATCTGCCAACGGAGGGGAAAAAAGAAAAGCCTAAGAGGACGGGACAAATCATATCAAGGTATTTGAAGTTGAAGGTGCGCTAAGTCATTATGGAGGTTTTATCAAATAAGCATGAGTGGACCTCAAAGTCCAAGCTAAGCAGTCCGCTTTGAAAATGCCACATTTAAGAAGATCTGCCATCGTCCATTCAGTGAGCGGAGGTGGGTGGGTGTGGATGTGGCCGAGGGCTTGAGACGTAAATTTTGAAGTCAGGGCTTTCATTGTGCCTTTGCATATTGGGAGTTAGCTGCTGGTGCAGTTCTACCGATTTAAGCAAAATGGACATCAGCACGTCCAAGGAGAAAAAGAGTATGATAGTGTGAAAGAGAGAAGGGGGGTTTGGACTAGACATCTGTGGAAATGACTGAGACGGATTTGTCCGGTTAACCCCTCTTTAGCCAAAATAGTTGAGAGGTGCGAGGTGGAGTAAGGGGTTATCGGAAGAAGGTTTGGAAAGGAGGTTTTTGTGGGCCTCAAAATCTCACAAATGCCCATTCAAAGACTCAGCAGTAATCGTTCGACTACATTCAAACTAACAAGTATACAAAGTTCTATGAAGTTCTCAGCGAAAAAAGTGAGTTAGAAAGAGCAAGGCGACAGAAAAGAGCATGTTAAAGAGAAAAAGAGACCGATTCTCCTTCAAGAGAACCAAAAAAAAAGAAAAAAAAAGAAAAGTGAAATGGACACAGGAAGAGATTTTTAAAAACGTACTAAAACTAAAAGCTTTAAAAATGGCAGACGAAAAATGGCAAAAAAGATAAACAGCAATAAAGCACAAGCAGAAAGATTGGAAAAAGAGAGAAGGAGGAAAAAAGGACAGAGGACAGATATACTAATGACTAACTACTTGCAGTGGAAGTATGATCTTTATTGATGGGCTGGAGTCTTTGCTGAGCTGTAACAAGTTTGTCTTTTTTATGCCTAGGCGATCTATTGAGGTAGAGAAAAATTACACTTGACCTTTCATTCTTTCCTTTTCTCATTCAAGTGAGATTGTCCTCGAAAAAATGTGAATGTGTTTTCCTCCTTTCTCTCTCGCTCTCTTCCTTCGTTCTCTTTCACATGCGCTTTTACTAAAAATTGAAATATTGATCTTAATTAGAGTTTGCAGAGCTCAGCAGCTCGCGTTGAGCTTTGAGACAAGCGGCAGCAGACATCTGTCTAAGGCACTTACATCCTCGCCGTCAGAGCGAGAGAACAAGAGGGAAGGGGAGGGTGAGAAAAGAAAGAGTGATTGCTCCATGAATTTCTCTTTCTCTTCCCATGCAGATAACAGTGACCATAGTTAAAGAGCATCATGAATACGGATATATGCATCACACCTCACATCTTTTTCCCACCTTTCTGTACAAATCAAAGGTTATGACTTTACTGTACTAACTGAAGTTCTAAAGTAATTAATTTAGGGGTTGTTTGGCTTGGCATTAAACACTGAATGTTAAATAAAAAGAAAATTACTTAAAAAAAAATATTGAACGAAGGATGAAGAACAAGATCTTTCTGCATGATGTTGCATCTGAATGAAAAAAAAAAAAATCACATCAATTTATTTTGGCTACTTTAATGGATGTTATATGGGGGAAAAGACAGTTTTATGTCCTTTGTTTTATTAAAATAAATAAAAAATGTGGTAACAGTGAAGCACAATGGAAGTAAATAGGGCAAGTTTTGTAGAATTTTAAAACTAGATATGTGAAGCTTATAATAATAATAAAAAAAAAGCCTTTAACCCTAAACTTATTATTTGAGCTGTAAAGTTTTTAAATTGTAAATTTAATGGTATTTTCTGGTTTGAGGCTTTACATTTATGCAACAAAGTTGTAAAACTGAGCTTTACACATCAAAGTTTAGTAACTGATTAATAAAAGTGAATAAGGCCATTTTTTTGGAGAATTTAAAAGCAGAATTATGATGCATAACATTTTTAAAAAGTATTTAGACATACTTGTGTTAAATTGTGTATACTATTTGAGTAGTAATGTTGTACAAAATGTCATTTTAATGGTTATTATAGGTTTTTAAGCATTATGTTTTGGCAGAAAAGTTGTAAAACTGAACTTAACTTTACACAGCAAACGTTAGTAAGTGATTTTGTCAAACTGAAATCATGTTAATATTGTTAAACATATTTTTTATGTTTTGTGGCTATATATTTAAAACTGTATTTTAACATTAAAGTTGCCAAAGTCATTTTATGTGAAGTTTTTCATTCACAGACTCATATCTGACAAAACAAAATTAATTTTGTGGTAAACAAAATTATGCAGAATATTCTTCAGTTAACTCTTGTGTTAAAACTTATGCATCATTTCACATTTAAAGTTGTTTGGTTTTAGGCATTACATTTAGGCAACAAAGTTGCAAAACTGGATATAACTTTACACAGCAAACATTACTATGTGATTTTGTGAAAAAAAAACATGGCAACATGCATATTGTTCATCTTGTGGCTATAGAATTGAATGCATTTTAATGCTTAAGGACTGGCACTACTTCCAATACAATCACCTTGTTCAATAAAAGGAGGGTCAAATCAAAATTATTTATTTTTTTAATGAATTATTATTATTATTATTTTGATTACCAACATTATGTCACAAGTCGGTTGAGCTTAACTACAAACTCCGCCGGCATTCCTTTAAAATAAAAATAAAATCTGAAAGCAAGAGCCGCAATGCAAAAAAGACAAATAAGCTAAGAGTGGTTAGGTGATGTATGACAACTTTAGTTGATTTTACAACACCCATATCAACATGCATTCTTATGAAGTATTCCTTCCTGCATGAACGATTAAACAGAAGAGAAAGATAGACCGAGAAGTCAGATGAGGGAGTGTTTTCCTTCACTCCATCCCTCTATGTCATCGTAAACGTGGCTCGCATCATGGGCACGGCCTTTATCTCGTTAACACGGCGGCAGGCTTGTCAGTGCCAGCGAGTGTGTGCTGTTCCGCAGCGAGACCCTTGCCACGGTGTATTAATGCCCCCTGTCGTTGCTGCCGGCGACGGTTAACCAGGTTTCCCGTTGCGACCGGCAGTCGTTTGTCACAGAGCATGGAGCACGAGGCCTTGGTTCAGCGGAGCATTAATAGTCTGAATATCAGCAGTCTCCGCACAGTGAGGGGCGTTCAAGGGATTACAACTCCCATCATCCTCTCTGTACCACTGTTTAACACTCAACATACTAATTACATTACCCGGTGGAGAAGAGGGAGAGGAGGAGGAGGAACGTACGGATCCTCAATCAAATGCACATTTTAGGAAAAGACAGGGAGAAGAAAAGGAAAATGACATTGTCAGAAATTAGTTGTGATGGATTTGGTCAGACAGCAGTTAGAGAGGAAAAAGTGAGAGGAGAAGAAAAATGAGTTTTGAGGAGTGTGAGGGAGACGTAACGTTTTTTGTTTTTTTTCCCCCGTTTCCTATAGATTCCTTAAGACTCAATTACAGTGACCGACATGCAGCCATGAGCGATGCTCTTCACATCCACCTGCCTCACAACACGTGTAGAGAAATGCCGATACTTTTCACATAAAACGATGCTATTCGGAAATCAACTTGGGAGTGAGGTTATATGGTTTAATAACTGAAAAATTGGTTAAATATGGTTAAAGAACTGAAAAATTTCATCTTCCATGTATGCAAACATGCTCAGACACAAAGACAAAGTCGTGCAAATCATAAAGCAATTTTATTTAGTCATTTCCACTTTTTGAAAATACATTTTCACAAGCTTGCATTTGAAATAATACAATTTCTTTGCATAACAAATCACTACAGAAATGCCATTTTAAAAATCCCTGAGAATTACATACACATATACGTTTGGAAACTAACTCTAAGAACTCACTGTGAACATCTGCATTTTTTCAGAATAGTACTTGATTATAATGCATAAATTCAGTTCTGTAATAGTGAACGTTTATGAACAAATTCCGAGAAATGTTTAATCAAGTCTTAGAATTGCATTTCGAAATTTCTGAAACCAAACACGTGACTTCACACCAAAAAGTAGCTGTGAACGTCTCAAGTAAAGACATCTTTCTAAAGACATCTTTCTCATTTTGTAACAGGAGTAAAAGTAAAAATCAAGTTAAAATGTTTGAAATTTTATTACCGATTAAAACACCCATCAGCCCTCCTTTGGCAAGCTTTCTGCCTGTGTTGTAGATAAGAATCGTGGCTTGATATGTAGTGGCTTTCCTGTAATAGAGAGAAGAAAGGAGAGGAAAAATTCCACAAGGAAACAATAGTTTTTTCTTGTTTTTGAGAAAGTGAATTATGATTTGGTTACACAGCAGTAACTCAAGCCAAAAGTGAAAGTAGAAGAAACTTTGATTCGTAAAAACAAGACAGACAGACAAGAAATAAATAGCACCTGCTATATGATGACAGGAGTATCGCTCTGTTTTTACTGATAGAGGAGTGATACAGGAGTGTGTGATTGTCTCAGGGTGAGTGATAGCACAGAGACGGAGGGAGAAAGAGAAGATGCAGGCAGTGATGCATAGAGTCTGGGCTAATTTATGCAAAGCAGAGAAGTTTGTCTTGACGGCCGTAATCTTTACAGTGAGAGTTAAACTGTCATTAGTAACAATTAACTGCTCTTGGTGTGAATGTGGTTGAACCAGGAGAAGACAACAGTATAACCTCACCAGGGTTGGGAAAAATAAAATAAAATAAAATAAAATAAAATAAAATAAAATAAAATAAAATAAAATAAAATAAAATAAAATAAAATAAAATAAAATAAAATAAAATAAAATAAAATAAAATAAAAAATCTGAAAGCAAGAGCCGCAATGCAAAAAAGACAAATAAGCTAAGAGGGGTTAGGTGATATATGTTTTTTAAATTCCAATTCCTGTTAGGAAGCAAAATTGAAAACAACTGAAATTTAAATAATAAATAAAAAAATAATAGTTACTAAAAATGAATGATATATTTTTAAAAAATGAACGACGAAAAAAAAAGAATAAATGATTAAATCAATCAATCAATAAATCCTTGAACAGCTGTAGGACCCTACAGACATTTTTGTTTGTTTGTTTATTACTCTTTTGTTGAAATCTGAAATTATCTCATAATATGACAACATATTTCTGAGGATAATAAATGCAGTAAAAATTGCTTTTCAAACATTATCCATCGTTTCTTCCTCAAAATAACGAAAAAAAATAACTAATAGAAACGTTAAGGAATCCAAATTGAATCAGAATTGCCACATTCGCTAAACTTCGTGCTATAATGAGGTGAATTTGAGAGCAGCACTTTTTCAGTCTGTATGCAGCAGATGATTTCAGGCAATAGGATGAGAAAGTGACATGTGAAAAGCCATGGTGGTCTGGTGGGCACCTGTGCTATTCTGAGACACAGGGCTTGCCATCAGTGATCCCAAAGGGGAACTGAGCTGGAACTTGGCATGAGAGAAACAGGAAGTTGGCAGAGGGATGTGTGTGTATGTATAACAAGCATAAATTTGTATAAATATGCAGACATGATACTTGCCATCACTCATGAAAGCTTTAGAAATAGAAGGAAACCCTACATGCATGAACATGAGCTAAAACGAATCAGAAACACAGAGGTGTACATTTTTAAATATTTGCATATTGAGAAGAGAATGAGCGTGTGCCATGCTTCAGTATGACCATACGAGTGTGAAAAGCCACTGTTAGGGTGTAAAGTCAGAGGTTAATGACAGCAGTTTCTGTTCTGCAGTAACTAATTTAAGAAAGGAAGTATGAAAGCATGAGAAAGGAGAAGACTGAAGAGTTGAAAAGCGTTCAGATGAATACTAAAAAGTTGGAACCAGATTCTCAGAACCTTTAAGAGAAGTTGATCATTTCTTGCTGAAAAAATGTTTAGTGTGTGAGTTTATGTGAGGGAAGTATATCAGGTTTGTCTTATTGAGTGTGGAGAGAGAAAGACACTGATCCATAGGGTGCGGCTGGCGTGTGTGTGTGTGTGTGTGTGTGTGTGTGTGTGTGTGTGTGTGGATACAGGGGCCCCTCTTCACTAATCCTCTATCAGTGAGACAGACATGCCAGCTTCAGCTGTGCCTGTCCATAACAACAAACCTAAATATTAGTAACCCCTCAGTAAGTATTATATACCTCATGTAGCCCCTCTCTTAGATAATATCAACCCCCTCGATATTATTAACCCCATCACTTCGTATTAAGTAGCCCAGCTTGTACTCCATAAATATTTATTACCTCCTTACTCTTTATATATAGTGACCGCAAAAAATATTTGGACGCTTAAGCTACACTTAACAAGCCTATTTTAAATTTATATGAATATAGTATTGCAATGCATTAGATGCAAAACAAGTGGTATATGCAAACAAATTTCACAAGACCTTTTCTTAGAGCCAAGTTTATTTTTCTGAGGAAAATTTTTTAATAACTCCAATTTTTGTTCTGCATATTAAGTAATTTCCTCAATTTTTACACAGGCATCCTGGCAGAGTAACAACAGGTGTAGTTGTCATCACATTAACTATAGACATTTTATCTTAATTTTTTAATAATGTAATCATTTATGCTAACAAATGTCTTTTTGTGAAATGTTTTGTTAGCTTTCTTTAAAGTACCACCTGGTTTTATATTTAACTAGTGCAATAACATTTATTCATTAAGTGTAGCTTTAGCGTTCCTACACTTTGGCCAATGTATCTACTGTGTGTTATAATTATTATTTTATACTAGGGGTGTCAACATTAAAGCGTTAACGCATTCGATTAATCTAAAAAACTTAACGCACTAATATTTTTTAAACGCAAATTAATTGTTTGATAAGGTTTGACCCCAACTTCTTCCCGTCATCGCAGCGCGGAAGGTTATCTATCATTGTGTGATGAGGGTACAGCGAACCAGTGTTGCCAGGGTAACGGCACAAGTGGGCTATTTTGAAAATACAGTCGCAGGAAAAATTACAGAGCCGTGGGTTGCGATTTATTGGGCTACTTTTATAATGTACGGCGGCTGCCCAAAGTGTATATAGACAAATAAAAATTTCAATAGATCCTTTTACTAATGTGTATTATACTTGGAATGTATACCTGGTAACTTAAGAACGGAGAGGCGGTTGTAACATCACAAACAATGTGAGTTCCAGCAGAGCATACGTTAAGGCTTTTACACAGCAGAAATAAACATGACAACAGCCTCTATAGATTATATAAGATAATAAACACACGATTATGATAGGATATGATCTGTATGTGATTTTCTTGAGGTGAATGTGTACATCTGAAATACTAATTTGTGCAGCAATATAAAAGGCTATAAATAGCATATTTTAACAACAGTAAACGACCAAATTCCACATGTGATCATAAAAGGAAGTTATTACAAACACTCGATGGTGGTTTGAAGTGAGTTCTGTGTAAAAGTGTACTATTAATCTCATAAATTGTCTTATGAAGCATGATGCTAATATTAGCTCTAATGCACCTGTAGAACAGGTCCAGTTCTTCTTCAGAATGCATTTTGTCATAATACTTCATGTAAGGTCGCAAGAAAATGTTTTGTTGTATTTATGTAGAAATACTTTTGATAATAGTTGGGTAAATGTATACTGGGATTGAAGCGATGTGGCTTGGTAAACGTTTTATTGCCAGTTTAAAGGTTGATAATGGCTGAATAAAAACAAGAGAATAATGATAAAAGAATAATAAGGATTATGTCTCATACCTGGCAGAAAGTGTGAAAGATTCTGTTTCCTTAAACTAGTTTGTCATGCTTTTCTTTATTTCAACACATTTACAGGTAAATCCTAGTATTTTAAATTTGTGATTAATCATGATTAATCACAGTCCATGACTGGGATTAACGCGATTAAATTTTTTAATCGATTGACAGCACTATTTTATACTGAATCTGTTAAATCTGAAGTCCTGTAGACATGTATGTACACACCTTTGGCCTGTGGGCCTGCTGCAGGAGGGACCTTTGGGGTATCAGGGTTCTCTGACATGTCAGGAGAGCTGGACAAGGAGATGAAGGAAGGCAGCTTCTCAGGACCCGAGCAGGACGAGCCCTCATCTGCCTGTATGGTCTCTGTAGATTGTGTCTGAACTTCCTCTGAACTGAAAAGGCAAAACACCAAATAATATAAGATTTTTATTAAGGTTAAAAAAAATTGTATTTTCATAGGAATTTATAAATAATCAGCATGCTTATGGGAAATGTACATGGTTTTACTCAGGTCACCTCCCTATAATAATATTATTCAAATAATGATTTTTTTTCAACAGTACAGAAAGGAGAAAAAAAAAAGATTAGTTCCTGATCCTGACCACTTTAAAATGTCTCTAGTACGGGCTTTCTTGGCCGGTCCAAAGCTTGTGTTAGAGCCGGAGCGTTTCAAGCTCTGTCTGTGGTGCAGTTTGCATTTGGATCCACGTGGACACACGCCGGTACTGGAGAAGTCTGGACACACCAGCGTGTGTTTCTTCTTACACTGTGAAGAGAGCAGAACATTCTTAATGCTTTATTTCTTCATATTCAGATTGACAATGGATGTTTTATGGGTTGGTTATGAACTGTCAGGTTAAAAGGAAATAGAGATTTCATGTGTGCCACACTCTGTAGGAGTGCACTGAAGTTAGCAAAAGTGTTTGCGTGTGATCACACATCACTAGGTGCATGTATCTGATATGTGAGAGAAGGTGAGCATGTGTTTGTGTGTGTAAGTGAGAGTAGGTGAGAGTGTCTGTGTGCCCGTGTAATTTGGGCGTAAATTGGTAGCTTCATTCTTCGGGAGACCCGATCCCTCCCACCTGTCAGAGGAGCTAATTATACCCCACTATGGGGTGAGGAGCGCGAGACGCGTGTATAAGTGAGAGAGAGAGACTGGGCGAGTGTGGGGCATGTTGCTCCAGAAATAAACCGAGAGAGAGAGTGTGTCTGTATGTGTGTGCGAGGGAAGGGTAGCTAAAGGATCGTGTGTCCGGGAACACTGTGGACTCCCTGTCACCCCTTGGGGCAGACCGCCCAGAGACACTTTACCCAACAGGGATCAGGTCAGAGCCACAAGCGGCCTAAAATTACCAAATTTACAGTTATTGGGTATTATCTTGTGGTGCTTAGAAATTAGATACAGAAACCAGACAGATTTTGTTAAATGAAACCCCCAGTGACCGTTCACACAGGAAACATTTTTTTGTAATCCAGCTGTGCTACTTCTTTAATTGTCGCACATATGTATCAGATTGCTGCTTTTTTTCAGCATCTAGCACCAGAGACACCACATTTTTATTTAACCAAAATGCTTATCAAGACCCCTTACTAAAGCCTTAAGGAGGTCAAAAGTACAAGCCAGATATGATGCAAACAAAACAAAATCAATGCAACACAAAACAAAATAGCAAACAAAAAATAAACAAAAAACAAAAACAGACATAAGACGAATCACCAAACAAAACACAAAAAAAACCCTAATAATAATAATAATAATAATAATAATAATTAAATATTATTAAATTAAATAAACACACACAAACATACTGTCACTAACTGCGAAAAGACATGTATAGTATGACTATGGAGTATTTAAATCCAAGATGATAGCTTTTGCTTTATTTATTGTTAAACGAAAAATACTAAAAGTAAATATTTTATCTATACACACAGTCTAGTGTAACTGGATTATCGTACCCAATGAATCTGGGTCTCTAATGCCCCCTAAATCATCCTATAGACAACATCATCACTCACCACACTCATGGCTAATTGGCCCAATTTGCTAAATCCCTTGCCACTTGAATTCAGTCGATTCCAATTCCACCCCATTTCAGAATAGCATTTGGGACCTTTCTTTTTTTAAACACCCATTTGTTTCTTGTTTGACTGATAACATCCATGTCGAGCTTTAATCATTCAAAGGTCCGGCGGAGGCAGATAGAACCAATGTGTAAATTGTGAGAAATTGCAAGCGATGTGAAGTGGGATAATCTGATCACACAGCATCTTTTATTCTAACTATTCTGATTTCAGGTTCACAACAATACAAACAATTATTAATTATATGTCTGGCTATTATTATTAAATAATTACATTTATGAGGAAAATGTCAGGTTATAATCACCTTTCCCCCCCTAAAGAGTCCATATTTAACGAACATTTCTTCCTTTTTATGAGTTTATGCAATTATAGGAGATGCTAACTGGTAACTGAATAAACATTCAGCCAATCACAGCACAATATAAACAGGTATTCCTAATCATCAGAAAACTGATAAAGTCAGAAAATGGTTCAGTTGCTTTTTAAGAATCTTCTACAATGATCTTAATTAAAAGAAACACCACTGCAATTTCAGTGTTCACTAACTTAACGTATTCGATGTTGGCTTAAAAAAATGGGGCCAATGTGGCGTCTAGGATGGGCCCGGGCTGTTTTGCAGTGAAATTTACCTACTATCACACTGGCATCTCCGGGGCATTTATAATTCAACAACATTGACTGCATCCACTGAGTCTACTCTCAGCCGCCAACAGACCATTTGATGCATATTGACCACTAAGGTGGCCAGAGCTGGTTGAATCCCCCAATTTCAGACTTGTTGGTTGGCTGCTATGCCACATCCTGAATTCAGGGGGCAAAAGTTTTTAATCAGTCTTTCAGGAGAAAAAAAAGGTTTTGTCTATTAGTTGGCAAGTTGCTACAGTGGCCTCTTACAATGACTAATTTCCCAAATTTGCAAGGTTCATGGCATCTTTTTCAGGACTTTTTCAAGAGCTTTGTCTAATGTAAATAAAATTTGGATTTCCATATTGCTGTCTGTTGAGTCTTTTGTTGAGTCTGCTGCTCTATTATTTGAAAGAGCTGATATTTTGTTGCACAGCAGTATATTATTGTGGAAGTATTGACAGAATCACCTGCCTCTTTCATCCCCTTTCCAAGTGGGACAAGTCCTTGGCCTGTAAAATCCAAAGTCTGGCTTTACTTGGGTATTTCAGCCCAAAATTAATACTGTCATTTACTCAAACTCATGTTATTCCAAACCTTTCTTTCTTCAGCAGAAAATGAGATATTTAAAAAAAAAAAAAATGTTTCAGTGTCTTTTTGTCTGCACAATGAAATTTAGTTGGGTCCAATATTGTTTTGGACCCCACTGACTTTCATTTTATGGACAAAGACACTTCAAAAGATGATGACAGCAATTTCATTTTTGGGAAAACTATTCCTTAAACAATTAAATGTGTATATATATATATATATATATATATATATATATATATATATATATATATATATATATATATATAATTATTATTTATTTATTTTTTTTAATTATTATTGTTGTTCTTTTACAAACATTATTATTGTTTCAATATTTTACTAATAGTTTTTCATGATACTTTTCTTTACTGATAATAATGATCAAGAATAAAGTCTACACACTTCTACCGACATTTAGTATGTATGATGAGCAAGCAAATAGTCCTTATCCCATTCCTTTCATTCCCACCAACATTCAATTTCTACAAATTAGTGGAAGTATGGGTGATATAAATCTTACCTAACTTATAAGTTGATTGGCTATTTGAAATCATATCTAATTAGAAGAAAATCCCACTGATGGGAGGTGGACGCAGTACTGAGAAGCCTCATTAACTTTGATGTTCACGGCTGTGATCTGGGCAAAGAAAACACAAAAGCCCGAGTCCTCCCCAACCATGCTCTCTCATACATTTTAATTTACATAAAAGCAGCAAAATAGAGGGAAAAGAGGAGAGTGTGAGAGGAAAAAAAGAGAAGTGGATGGAACATCTTTATATCAGTGCAAGTTAACAATTTTCCACTTGATTTAAGAAAGGCTGGGAAGTCTCTGGGGCCTATTAGAAGAGCTTTCTACTGGCCACAAAGCAGAAAGAGTCAGCACATTTTACATTACTGAGACAGAGAGCAAGAAAGAGAGAGAGACAGAAAGAATGTATGGTGGTGTGAGCTATGATAAAGAGCTAGGAAATGAGAATAGTGACAGAGTGATAGAGGGATGAGAGGAAGAGAAGGAGAATCAAAAGAAGAGTGATCAGGATGAGGTGTGAATTGATGTGACCAGCAAACAAAAGAAGAAACAGGACAGAAAAATGTATGAAATGGCAGACAGAAAGAGAGAGCCAGAGAAGGGGAAAAAGAACATAGGAGGGAGAAATGAAGAGGATGAGAGTGCGCTTTAACCCTTGCTCCGCTGGCGTATCCATTGCTGGCCTCTCGCCTGTACTGCTGTCATCAGCACTTTTTCACGTCCATAATTATGGTGTGCTATCCATCATATCTAAGACAGTGCTTTTGGGACGGCGCAAAATTACAGACCTAAGCACTTCAGCTAATAGAATAAACATTAATATCTCTCTTCTTATATATTCTCATTCTCACCCCAAATATTTAAATGAGCCCTGACAGCGAGAGAATGCATTTGTTACGATGAAGGGAAAGCAAAGAAGAACAAATGGAGGGAAAAAAAAAACAGAGCGAGAGACAGACAGAGACAAAGAGAGAAGACGGGAAAAGCAGAAAACACTGCGGAGAAACAATTCATTAGAATGAGACAAATCCAAAGAGGAAGAAAATGATAGGGGCGGCGATGAAAGTTTCTGCAGAAAAACAATGAAGGGAGGCATAGTGTCAGTTTAAAATAATAAATCACTTTTGTTCTGGCATATATAAATTATTTTATCATCTCAAAAGCTTCCCGCTTTAAAGTCTAGCGCAAAATGGCACTACAGTTAAAAAAGAGGTACTCGGTAATTTTTTGATTGGAGGATGTGGCAGTTGTCTTGGACTTGTCTTAAAATTGTTTGATAACAGAGGGCTTACAGAGATAATTATTCAGTTGGTTGTGTGATCTCAATATGGACACCTTCACGAGGTGACCCACTCCATGAAAAATTAAGAGTCCTTTATTAGGCAACCGTCTGATGACATTATTATTATTATTTTTTTTTAAATAATTTATATTTATTTATTTGAGTTTATTTAACAACTTTTTGGTATTACTTTACAAAGTTATTATTTTTTTCCTACAATTTCTTAATGCATTTAGACACGATTTCTTTTTTTTTTTAAATATATTTTTTCTCCGAAATGTTCATTCATAAATGTACAGTTTTACTTAATTCATGTTCATTATAAATTAATGTTAAATAACAATAATTGTTCATTTATGCAATTTAAAATGACAAACATGCATGTACAAATTTACTGTTTAATGTTGTATAAGTATTGTTCATTTTTAGTTCATGATACCTAATTAATGAACTGAACTTTTTAAATAAAGAAACTGAATGCACTGTTAATAGAATAGTTCACTCAAAAATAAAATTTTGCACTCACCCTAGAGCCATCCAAGATGTAGATGAGTTTACTTATTGGAACAGATTTTGGGAAATTTAGCATTACATGACTTGCTCACAAATGGATCCTTTGCAGTGAATGGGTGCCGTCAGAATGAGTCCAAACAGCTGATAAAAACATCACAATAATCCACAAGTAATCCACATGACTCCAGTCCATCAATTAACGTCTTGCAAAGTTAAAAGTCATGTTTGTTGTTGCGCACAAAAACAAAACAAAAAAAATCCATCAAGACGTTTTAACTTCAAATCGTCGCTTCTGACAAAAATTACAGTCTATTATAATGCTTCTTCCAGTGGAAAAAGCCCATCTCCTGTTGACCTCTCACACAAGAAATCAATTGATGGACTGGAGTTGTCGATTACATGCAGATTATTTTTTTCAGATGTTTGGACTCTCATTCTGACGGCACCCATTCACTGGAGAGGATCCTTTGTTCAGCAAGTGATGCTAAATTTCTCCAAATCTGTTCTGAAAAAGAAACAAACTCATCTACATCTTAGATGGCCTGACGGTGAGTACATTTTCATTTGTGGGTGAAGTATTCCTTTAAGCTAACACCTCTAAAATATAACAAAGAACGTGACTAGCACAAGTCATACAATGTTATGTATTCAAATTGGATGAAAAGAAGAATGTAATAGGTACTACAACATGACGGTGGCTACACCTGTTTCATGCAAGCAAAGGTTTGTACTCTCCTGTACAGCTTAATGAGACGGAGGGACAGGTGTGATGGGGGACAAGAGAAACTTGTGTGGGAGAGCTGGGGTGAAGATAGAGGTCACGGATGGGTTAGAACCTGCTAGATTAAGGACATACGAGGACACTTGGTGTATGTGGGTCATGCCCTCTCTTGTTACTGCCCTCAATATGTCACTCACTCACAAACATGGAGGAAACCAAATGCATATGTCATAAGCACCCTGACGAAGGTTCAGATTAACATTAGGAACACAGTCAACTTTTAAGAGCTCTATTTAAAACTCTTGGAAAAAAATCATCACCAATAAACGACATTCATTCATTAAGACCTATAAAACTGTCATCAACTGCAAAGCACTTTAATCCAACAAACGTTGTGAATGTCAAACTACATGTACACTAAAATAAAGAGGACCTTATAGCATCTATGAGGATGCAAGTAAAAGTGAAAATAACTTGGTGACATTGCTGACCTGAAAGTTGAACCACGTGTTATGTGCCAAATGCTAGATGTCTCTCCATATAAGCACCTTTTATCACAATTTTGTTTTTGAGTACAATACAGGTGGATGCTTTTTCCAGGGTTAAAGAGCTAAATTTGCCTATTTTTATTTTTAGTTAATAAATGTATATAATACTATGCTACTTTACTATAATAAACTATAATAAATTGTAAATGAAAAAGTTTTAAAATAAGAACAATATATTCTTTATACATTTCTTTCAATTCATTTACATCTTTTATAGCAAAGAATAGCATATGCCCCACATAAATGTCATTACATCTCCCCAAGCATTTTAGAGTATTCAAAAGTTTTTAAAAATAAAATAAATTATAAATTAAAATTAAATAATAAATAAAAAAGGAAGTTATATACCAAAAAGGATGATTAAGGCCATGATGTGATAAATGTTTTAACATGAAGAAACAGTTAGAAAAGGTTTCATGTTCAAGATTTTAATCAACATGTTTTTGCATAGAAACCATCAAACTGTCTTACCTTATCTCCCTGAGGGCAGTAGCCTCGGACAAAGTCTTTGCACACATCAGCTTTGCGAGACACATAAACATGGCTGTAGGGACAGCTACTGTTATTACAGATCCCCTTCAGAAAGTACGAGCACACAGGCATCTATAAAGAAAAACAAACAGGGATTTAGAGCTTGCAAATGACTTCAGAGATCTATGCAGACAATTTAAAACCTCAGATAACTGCAAACATTAAACCAATCTCCAGTACTAAACAACAGAGTAAGTGTGAATGAATATAGTTAGTTTGAGAAACCAAAGAACTTCTGAAAGGATAAGAGCAGTTACAATACAGCTTAGCCTTTAAATTCCCTTTCAAACAGATGTGTGTCAATATAAAATAAGTGATGGAAAACATAAGTGAGTTATACACATATGGCACCAGTATTGTATCACGTATCAATTGAAGTCCCTGTCAAAACACACATTTATCACACATTGTCTAATCAGTAATTATGTGCATGTGTCAATGGCACAGATTTGTACTGCCTCTTCGTGAATATAATCTGCATGTATGAATAATCTGAACGTGACGGAGAGCTCTCTGGGTTTAAAATAGAATGTGAGGATCGCGCACACGATGAGCGAGAGGGGGCCGCTGACCTCTTAAGTGGAATCTCATTTCCATGGGGGTCATATCATTTCTGCTTAATTAACTGCAACAGAAATATTGACCCAAGTGGGGCGTCCTACCACCTGCATGATGTGTTTATGTGCAGGGGAGGGGAATGGAATGGACGCTAGCCACGACTGGGATGAAGGAGCTTGGGGGTTGGGTTGGGGGTCTTGTTTCTCAGTTATTTGGAGGGGGAACTGGATCGTTTTCAATTGCAGGCGTGAACTCAAGCCATGCTTCATGGCATATACACGGATGACACAGGGTGCGGGGTTAAATTGAGCCCCAAGGCTGTGGAGGAACAGGAGGAGGGGGGCTTATGGGGCTGGGACTAGCAGGTGGGCCTGCACTGCGATGAGGTGGCTCTGCTCCTTTAAAACAAGCGGACAGCTGGTCTCTTGGTGGACTGGAGGGCTAGAGGGTGACGACTGTCACAGGTGCAGTGATTTGGTGTGTTTGGATGTGTGTGTGTGTGTGTGTGTGTGGGGGGGGGGGGGGGGGGGGGATTGGTTGAGTAGGGCCTTGGACAGAATACAAGCAAAAGTCTGAACAAGTGTTAAAATATTAAGAGAGGGTGGGAGAGAGTGGAGCAGGGAGAATGTATGTATGTGTGTTTTACAGAAAGTGAACGCTCTCAGAGGGGCTTTTTTCTGTGCCAAACAAACAATGGAAACAGGTGTCTCACTGTGAGAAGAAAGTGTGGGGAAAGTTTCAGACAATGTCTTACTGAACCTGGAATGACACTTCTATTCCTGTCAAACTATACCTCTTCATTTACCACTCCTGCTGTCATTATAAATAATGTATTATTTTTATGTTACTTTCATATTATGAAGATGAAAGCATCTGATCATAGCAATGTGGATGGGATATATACATATACAGCACTTTATACAATAGATTGCTTTACAGCAAGCAGCTTTACCGTATTAACAGCCTTCCTACATATTTTCCATTTCAAAATTCCATACTTTTCCAGACTCAAATTTCCAAATCTCTCAGTAGATTTTCAGACCATATTTAAAATAAATGGTTCATACAGCATTATTTTCAGCTTTATATTTGATATATTGTACAGTCATCTGTAAATATTTAAAAAAACATGTCTGGGTTTTTTCATTGATATTTTCAAATCGACAACATACAGAGCCCATAAAATAAGAACATATTAATAATAATAATAATAATAATAATGAAAAAAGACACTTGCATGCACACAAGAATTGTTTTTTTTTTTTTGTGCCCTTGAGAAACTATGCACATGTGCATGGGTATTTTTTGCATGCTTACATACCATTTCTAGTTTTACAATCTATTTCTTTAGTGCACTGCCATTTTACTATGAATAAAACAAGAGCATGAATGCACACATTAATTAATAGAGATCTACTTGCTCAAAATTAGCTTTTCCTTATGGTAGTACCTCTAATATCAAGGCCTAATGTTTAATTTAACATATCCTCTGTGGCGGCAGAGAAACCATGGCACAATATGGGCTGATGGCATAATGCGGCTGTGTGCATTGTCCTATTTGCTAAGCTCAACAGTATATATATATATATATATATATATATATATATATTAAAAAAAGTTCAAAATTTGGCTTTTGTTAGGACAGTATGTCATATTTCAAGGCCTTAGGTCTCTTTAACACTCTTTAACTCTTTGAATTCATTCAGTTGTGTTTGACAATCACTAAAGAATCACTAAACAGTATCACTTATCGTGTATAATAAATTTATTTTCATTAAATTCTTAATTTTCTATTATTAAAAAAAAAAAAAAAAAAAAAAATAGGGGCAAAAGTATGGAAATGCAAATATTTTTCATGCAAATAGTTGCGTTTCAGGAAAGTTCACTCTGGCAAGCTGTTTTACACTCCTGAAACAAACTCCCAACGAATGGTTTGGCCTGATTTTGTTTGAAATGTTGTAACACCAGTTCATGTTTCAATTTTGCTATATCAGGGATGATTTACAAAGTTCAGAAAAAAAACCCAAAAACAAAACAAAGCAAAACCAGATTGTCACTTTTACTGACTAACAGATAATTCATTACTCTTCCAGGACATTTCCAGTCAATTGCATTTGGATACTGGATCTACTAGACTTGATCTGCAGCTGAATCATTTAGAATACTTTGTGAATCAGTTTGACCAATTCACTGAAAAGAGCTGACTCAAAAGTATCATTTGCCCATAAATCACATTACTGTGACTCGCAAGTGAGCTTAACTTTACATAAGGACCGTGCTATTAAAAGTCATTTTCTACTGAAATAAACAAATACTGATTATGACAAATATTTAAAATGATGGACACCTACATGATTATTAGATTCATAATGAGTCTACATACGGGAGTCCCCCTTCATGTTGGCACCCATATTGAGCCTAATATTACTCACTTTATCTCAGCAACCCTGCTATTATCAGATACTGCAGATCTACAATGCATTTTGCAACCAAAATATCTGACAACAGTTCTGCAAATATTTCTATAATGGTATTGAAAACTAAACGGGTTAACAAGGTGAGGAGGCAGACTTTGAGACCAAAGAATCATGACTATGAAAAATATGACCGTGCACATATGTGTGTGGCTGTCTGAAAGGGGTAGGTAAGTAATGAGATCGTAATGTTCACTTCGGGAGAATCTAGACTATATGATGGGTCACATGTTGCATCAATACTGATCCCATTTCCACCTGTCTCCATGACGGCAATGCCTAGGCAAAGACCTCAAAGTATGTAATTCTGGAATCTAGTGGGATTGCCTCACAGATATTGAGACTGTAACACAGCATCACAACCTGAGAGAGGAAGCTAAGAACCTGACATAGTATCTTTAATTATCACCCCACAGGCCAGCAAGCCCTGACAGTAACCTGATACTACCACATACAGCCAGTCGTGACTTATGCTAAGATTCTTATGGGTTCATGCATAAATCCAACTGTCAATACTGTCCTACAAAGATAAAATACAGTAGCTGCACATTTTATGTTTGCGTTATGACCGAAAATAGTTCACTTGGTTTATGATCTGCCCTTTGACAGAAGAATTTGGTGCAACTATGTTTAAATTCAGAAGAAAAAAAAAAACATTATAAAAACAAAATTCAATCAAAACTTTCGAGAAGCATTTTGTGTGGATTTTCTAAACATGCGCTAGATGGTTGACACTGACACTTTTTTTGCAGTGTCCCTTATGCTCTCCAGTTTTTGAACACAAACGGTTCATTAGAATGCTTAAATCAAATCATTTCTATGCTTTTGAAGGAAGAACCCTTAAAAGGCCCCCCAAAACTTACCTTTTCTTTGGCTACTTTATGCGAGAAAGGACAAGTCCCATCTGTCTGCTTACATGTGCCTCGGAGAAACCTGCCAACCAATCAAGATTTTAATTTGAAGCCGGCTTACAAAGTGTTAGACGTTTTATATAATGTAAGAGTACCTGGTGCAGACGGCCACTTTGTCAGGGTCGTGGATGTAGGGGCAAGCGTCACCATGGTTGCACTTGCCGAATCGGTTATAGTACATGCAGTACTGCTTGGCCTTCTGTTTCTTCTGTCTGGCCTGTCGTATTATAGCTAAACTCTTCTGCACAGCACGACTGATATGCATAGGAAAAATTTAAAATCACAAAACCAGTAAACAAATTGACGGTCATGTGTTATGTATCGTTATGCTTGGAAATGTACCATCTATTACAATACTAACCCAGCTACGTAACGTGTGGCTGATGTTCTTCCCTGATTACCAGTCGAGGAAACATATGGATTGTACCATTCTCCTGTAGTATGGAAAGAACAAGAAAATTATAAAAGATCATGGATTACATACCATTTTATGAAGGTGCATGACTTTCAATGTAAATAACAATAACAGTGAATAACAATGTAAATTTCCATCTGTTTGCCACACAAAACTTACTAAAAAAAAATTCCAAGTCTGATGGACTTTTCCATGATGGTTTTGTAATACTTTTATAGTGTTTTTATGGCATTTTTGGTACTCAATAGTCACTGGACTCACTTGATGTTTTCAATGTATGAATGAAAAGAGCAGCCTGAACATTAAACATCTAACTAAATATCTATTTTTTATGGGGAAAAAAATAAATTCTTTGGTTTTGTGTTTGGCTTGGATTGAACCAAGGATGAAGAAATTGTCACATGTGTTCCCGTTGTGTTCCTGTCTGCCCTTATTATTTGGTTTAGTTCCGGTTCTTTTTATTAGTCTCCATGGTTTTTGATTAATTACTCCACCCGCTTCTGTTCTTCCTGATTACGTTCCCTGTCTTTATAAGTCCTGTGTTCTCCCTTGGTTTTTGAATGCTGTTGAATGTCTTTCTTGCCCGTGCTCTGTGTTTCCCTGTTGGATATTAAAGACTCTCGTTTTGTGAATTCCTTGTCTCCTCGTTTCCTCGCTCCTTCATCCCCAGTGTGAACAGGACAGCAGACCTACAAAAACAATGAGCAGCGATCCTTCTGCCCGTTTGTTTTTCCGTTTTTGAAAAGTCTTTTTGTTTCTATTTTTCCCCGTGGCTATGTAAACCGCCGCGTGGTTTTCCGCCCTGGCCCGCCGAGACCTCGAGTTCTTGGAGTATGTGTGGGAGTTCTGCATTCTGGACGGGGCTGGACGACGCCACACTTAATTCTCTGTTCTAGATCGGGGCCAATTTCCATTGCCCCGTGGACCTCCCAGACACCACAGGACTGAGCTAGAGGGAAGGGATCCTCCGGTGTCTGGAGAGGGTTCAGCCCCGATCTAGAACCAGCCCGCCGAGCCCGCCGCCCGATCCTCAGCCAAGCCTGCCGTCCGCGGCTCCCTCAAGCCCGCCGTCCGTGGGGAAGTCAAGAAGCCCAGCACCTTCCACGGCTCTCTCAAGCCCACCGTCTGCGGGGAAATCAATACCGCCATCCGCAGGTCCCTCAAGCCTGCTGCCATCCGCGGGGGACTCAAGCCCACCGTCTGCGGGGAAGTCAAGAAGCCCATCGCCATCCGCGGCTCTCCCAAGCCCGCCACCGTTCACAGTGAAGTCAAGCCCACCGCCGTCCACGGCTCACTCAAGCCCACCGTCCACCTCAAATGTGCCCCTAGGAATGCTGGTGGAGTATGAGGGGATGTTGTGGGCTCCAGCCCCAAAGTTCGCTCCAGTGTCGACTCCAACCCCAGAGCTCACTTCAGTGTCTCCTTCATCTCCGCTGGTCCCAGCCAGCTTCGCTCCTCGCAAGCGCCCTCCAGAGCGATTTTTGGGGGGCCATATAGCCATGGCCATAGTGGCCGGGTCAAGGGCCAAGGCCATGGAGGCGGATCCGAGTCTCCTGATCCGCCATGGCTCCCGGGTCTGCCTGATCTGCCCTGAAGGCCTCCTCTGTATCCCCGTCCTGCACCAGCCTCCAGGGCGACCTGTCACATGTGTTCCCGTTGTGTTCCTGTCTGCCCTTATTTGGTTTAGTTCTGGTTCTTATTATTAGTTTCCATGGTTTTTGATTAATTACTCCACCCGCTTCTGTTCTTCCTGATTACGTTCCCTGTCTTTATAAGTCCTGTGTTCTCCCTTGGTTTTTGCCTGCTGCTGAATGTCTGCCTTGCCCGTGCTCTGTGTTTCCCTGTTGGATATTAAAGACTCTCGTTTTGTGAATTCCTCGTCTCCTCGTTTCTTCAACCCCAACGTGATTGTGACAGAAATAAAGATCTAATTATTATTGTTGGATGACCTATTCCTTTAAAAACATCAGGTTAACCAAAAACAGCTTTAGCAAATATAAAGAAAAGTATTATTTTTTTGTGAATGTAATGTAGATATTACAGCTTGAAGTGAGCTGTAGGCTCCTCCTGTCCTGTTCTTCCTGTCTCTTCCAAGCTTGTGCACAAACAAATTTATTTATAACAAGCCAGACTAATAGCATGTAATTAAAGGTCATCACATTCATTGGTAGTGACGGAGGCCAGAAAGTACAACTAAGACAAGATACCATGCTGTTTATTTATATGTCAGGGTCCATCAACTACAGCCAAATGGCAATCTGAGAGAGAAGTAGATATAAACACTGTACTCTATGCAACACTGATTGAAAGAGCAATGAGGGTAAAGCGTAAGGAATTTAGGATCCGAGTGCATGTGTGAAATGGCTCGCTGGTTATGTGGGATTCAATTGTGAAGTCTATGTGAAAAAGTGAATGAGAGATTGAGTCTGTGTATATTAACTGTACCAGACTTGTGTGTGGTGAGACTACAATTTTTGAGGAGATCATAAATAGATGAAATGTGTGTTTGTGTAGAACTCCTATCATAGAGCAGGAGCTGATCTTTAATTCCACTTCTGACTAGGGCTTTAGGGTTTAATCTAGGCCAGTCACCATCTCTCTCTTTCTCTCTGTCTCTCTCTCTCAACCTGTAGCCAGTGACAGATGACAGCTTTATTATTTCAGAAGGCGACCTGTAGCCCCCTTTCTCTCGTTTGCTGGATGGGTTGATAATCTGGACTGTGTGTACTTACAGACAACCGATACATACTGACCCTTGAAAAACTACAAAAATCAAACATCGCCATATTCATGTAAACAAAAAAGTGGGCAACACACATTTCATATTTCATTTTAGTGCTTAGAATATTTGCAAACTGGTCAGGCAATGATCTCTGCGCAATGGTTACCTGGTCTACTGTTAGGTGTGCAGGTGGTTTGAGTGCGAGAGAGCTTATTGGCTGAGACTCTGTATAGCGCTCCGCCTATCCATCTCATGCTTCGCCCCCTCCAATGCCTTTCTGAAGGTGTCCTTAGTCGATTCTGCAGGAGGATTCTGTATAAAAAAAATTTTTTAAAAAAGGCAAAATGACAAAGACTCCTTTTGACAAAGAAAAATTATAGTAACATTTAAACACCAATTATAATACAAATTTTAACTAATCAGCTTTTTTTTTTTTACTATATATAGTAACATTTACTATACATATATACACACACACACACACATATATTATATATATATATATATATATATATATATATATATATACACACACATACTCCGACTGATCGGCTACCAAACAGTATCGGCCAATAATCACTTTGGGAAGTTTGATCAGCGTTCTCTGTCCGGCGTGGGTAAAAAAATTATAATGCTGAACGTGAGGTACAATTCATGTTTCTTTAGTAAATAAAGTAATTTGAAAACTTTCTGTGAGTCCTCCACCCCTCAAATTAAACAAATCCCCCCACAAGAGTCACCTAAGAGGGGAATCCCTCCTATTTTCAAAAATGAAATTCAGGCCCTGAATAAAATGTCTGTAAAAATCCTGATTGGAGCATCACTATAAATAATTCTACATGATAAAAAGAAGGCTTCAAAAAGATCCGGTATCGGTGATCGTATCGGCAGATACTGCTTCCTGTGATCAGTGATCGGCTCCAAAAATCCTGATCGGAGCACCCTATACCAGAGAACCATATCTCTGTCATGACAACTCTCGGAGGGATTGGCATGGTAATGTACATGACAATGTTAATGAATTTGGTCTTGGCAGATAAGAACTGCTACACTGCTGCTGCTGCTGTGGCAGAGCAAGTACCGAGACTTGCTACTGCCAATACATCCACAACATGCTGCTGTGAGCATGTAAGAAAAACTGCTGCTGCAAATATAACATACATGAAATAACCCCCACCCCATAGCATACATGAACCACATAGTAGCACATCTATACAGGTGGAGCTGGGGAAGGTGAAGGGTTTCTGAAGCACGCTGCGAAACTGCTACAACAAGCACTAGTCATATATTTGAATGTTGAGCAGAGAGCTCATTGGCTACCAATACAGGAGAGAACCAATCAGCTGTGCCATGTGATAATGATGTCATTAGGTCAGATTGAGTTAGACCTATCGGACTGCGCCATCTAGAGTTTCATGCCAGAACTCTGTATGTATTTTCCCCGGTACACTTATTACATACACTACTGTTTAAAAGTTTATTGTGTGAACTGTTATTACAATTTTAAATATCTGTCCTCTGTTTAAATATAATATACAATGTTATTTATTTCTGTAAAAGTAAAGCTGATTTTTTTTTTTAGCAGCCATTTACTCCAGCCTTCAGTCAGTCACATGATCTGGTGCTGGCCCACCTGAAGGACATTACTGGACCTTTGCTGGATCCTCTTCAGTTTGCCTACAGAGCAAACAGGTCTGTGGACGATGCAGTCAACATGGGACTGACCGACCAGGGACTTATGTGAGGATCCTGTTTGTGGACTTCAGCTCAGCCTTTAACACTATCATTCCAAACCTCCTCCTGCCCAAATTAACTCAGCTTTCCGTGCCCACCTTTGTCTGTCAGTGGATCACCAGCTTCCTGACAGACAGGCAGCAGCTACTGAAGCTGGGAAAATTCTCATCCAGCACCTGTACGATCAGCACTGGAGCTCCTCAGGGCTGCGTTCTCTCCCCACTGCTATTCTCCCTTTACACCAATGATTGCACATATAAAGACCCCTCTGTCAAGCTCCTGAAGTTCGCAGACGACACCACACTTATCGGCCTCATTTAGGACAGTGACAAGTCTGCCTACAGACAAGAGGTTAAGGAGCTGGCTGTCTGGTGCAGTCTTAACAACCTGGAACTCAACACACTCAAAACAGTGGAGATGATCGTGGACTTCAGGAGAAACCCTCCCTGCTCTCCCCCCACTCACCATCATGAACAGCACTGTAATGACAGTGGAGTCATTCAGGTTCCTGGGCACCACCATCTCCCAGGACCTGAAGTGGGACACTCACGTTGACATTGTTAAAAAGGCCCAGGAGAGGTTGTACTTCCTTCGCCAGCTGAGGAAGTTCAACCTGCCACAGGAGCTGCTGAAACAGTTCAACTCTGCCATCACTGAATCCATCCTCTGCACTTCAATAACTGTCTGGTTCAGCTCAGCTACCAAATCTGACCTCAGAAGACTACAGAGGGTAGACCGGACTACTGAGCGAATCATTGGTACAACCCTCCCTACTCTCCAAGAACTGTACATATCCAGAGTGAGCAAAAGGGCTGGCAAAATCACTCCAGACCCCTTACATCCAGCACGCTCCCTCTTTGAACTGTTGCCATCTGGTTGACGCTGCAGAGCTCTGAGTACCAGAACAACCAGGCACAGGAACAATTTCTTCCCTCAGGCAATCCATCTCATGAACACTTGACAATAATTGTGGAACACACGCTATTTATACACTTATCTAACACACATACTTAGTCTACATTTCAATTTGCACGTAATATACCAGTACATACAAAACTGTGTATTGTAATATACCTGCACATACAATTGTCAATTTGTATATTGTTATTCCCTATTTACTTGTTCTATTTTTTATTCTTCTTCTATTATCTGTTTTTGTTCTGTCACTGTCATTCTGTTGCACTGTGGAAGCTTCTGTCACAAAAACAAATTCCTTGTATGTGTAAACATAACTGGCAATAAAGCTCATTCTGATTCTGATTCTGATGATTATTCAGAAATCATTCAAATATGCTAATTTAGTGCTCAAGAAACATTTGTTATTATTATCAATGTCGAAAACACTTGTGCTGCTTAATATGTTTGTGGAAACTTTGACCCCCCCATGAATTCTTAATATAAAATATAAAAATATATAAAATATAAATAGCACAAAATATAAATCTCTCTACTGTCACTTTTGATCAATTTAATACATACTTGCTGGACAAATAAATACCCCTTGAAAGGCAGTGCATAAAATAGCAATAACTTTTCAAATTAACTTTATTCCAAAACATCAAGGAAAATGTGACTTTTTAAGATCTGCCTTCTTTAACAACCTTTGTTTAAATCTATTTGGTGTACATCATGTCCCATCATATTTCTGAATGAGGGCAGCAAGGCAGCTATTCTTTTTTTCCCCTCTTACTGTCCTTTCTTCAACACCCCTTTCCAATCTCATCCTCACCTTCCCAAACATACCCACACTCTCACGCTCTCTCTATCTCCCTCTCTTTCTCCTGGCTCCTGTGTCACAGCACTCTGGTAAATTGCTCCTTTAATGGAGGGGACGGCCGTGTGGAAATGGAGAGAATTGAAAAGAGGAGGAAATCATTGAGATAATTGCCAGGGCATGAGGCCAGAGCAGAGAGACTGCCCCCCAAACATACTCTTTGATGCTTCCTCTCCCTCTTAAGCACGCACACACACACACACACACACACACACACACACACACACACACACACACACACACACACACACACACACACACAAAGGACACATCTCTCACATTCTCATTTATTAGGAAATGTATGTACAAAATGGACAGAAATACATTAAAACCCTATAAATGTTAATTGCTTCTAAAAATAACTGAAAGTGTGTTTTGCACAATAAAAATTCAATAAGACATATTCCCTGCTACACATGGAGAACAAGAATTCCATCAATGCTACATGCTTATTATCATACTCAGTATTATAGACCCAATGCCATAGAGTACATACCACCTTTCAAAGTATATATTTAAGACTGATTGTGGGGGAAGTTGTGTGTGAAGGAGTGTTTGAGAGTGTAAGAGTAGCTGCTCTGTATTAGGAGACATGAACTTTAGTACAAAACGTTTCAAGAGCCCAACAGCAAATCACCTCCAACATCAATCTACACCCAATACAAGAGCTTCAACTACACAATCTATTGCCTCGGCCAATATGTCCAACCCCAGCCCACACATACAGCACAGCATCAACATTGAGCCTGAGCACTCCTACACACACAGAATGCATCACAGGCTTCTATACAAACACACATTGATAACCAAAATGCCTCGTGAATTGCCATGAAATAGTACTCTTAATAGAATTAGAACAAAAACAAGCTCATAATACTGCTAATTAGTTTTTTTAGATAAATTAATCAAAAATTTCAATCAATCAATAAATAAATAAATACAAAAAAAAATCTTTTTAGATCTAGTTACAACCACTACTTTCACTTCTGTTTTGTACAAACTTACACAGAAGTGAGGACTGTGTTATTGTGTAATGCAGCAAGATGGATGTTTGCCTGTTTTATTGTCCATCAGGCAATACGTCTGATAGTTCAGAAATTTGAATAATAATACCAAACCTCTTCTCAACAAGCCACATGATTTAATGTATCGGTAACACTATAAAAGTACCAATTCTAACTAGTTGCTTATTAGCATGCATATTACTATATTATATATACTATATTGCTATAGCATATTGGCTGTTTATTAGTACTTATAAAGCACATATTCTGTATGACCATATTCTACATCCTTAATTCTACATCCTAAATAAGTACTAATTAGGAGTTTATTGAGGGAAAAGTCACAGTTAATAGTAAGAACTGGACCTTAAAATAAAGTGTAACTGATGTATCATTCAATCTAGTGAGACGAGAAGCCAAAGTTTCATATTTTAAAGGGATAGTTCACCCAAATATAAAAAGTCTGTTATCAATTATTCACCTTAGTGTTTCTCTAAAACCCATAAGACTTTCATTCATCTTTGAAAAAGGGAAGGAAAAGGAAAAGGAAAAGATGTGTGGCTAAGTATGGTGACCCATACTCGGAATTTGTGCTCTGCATTTAACCCGTCCAAGTGCACACAAACAGTAGTGAGTAGTGAACAAACACACACACATACACCCGGAACAGTGGCAGCAGTTGGGGGTTCGGTGCCTTACTCAAGGGTCTCACCTCAGTCGTGGTATTGAGGGTGGAGAGAGCGCTGGATATTCACTCCCCCCAACTACAATCTATGCCAGACCTGAGACTCGAACCCCTGACCTTTGGTTTACAAATCCGACTCTCTATCCATTAGGCCACGACTTTCCCACACAGATAAAGATATTTTTAATGAATCCTAATACAGCTAAGCTTCTGTTTATCATATTTGATGACAGAATTAAAATTTTTTGGGTGAACTGATAATCCATTACATTTGGATGTATGTCCCAAAGTGAAAGAGAAGATCTGAAGATTCTTCAGGTTTATTGCGACTATAACAACTTTACAGAGAAGACCAAAGTGACGAACAACCTGTAGTGCATCTATGTCCTTATATCTGTAAGAGCATATGTCGCACATACATCATAACCCACACAGGTCCACAACGGCAGCCATGGGAGCCATAATGACGCGTAATGGGAGAACAGTTGCTGCCCTCACTGTAGCTCAGACAGGGCACCCAAGAGCCATAATGGAGCCTAATGTAGCCAAGACATGGATATGGAACATGTGAGGCAGTTAACCCCAGTCATACTGAGCCCGTGTGACAAATGGATAAAATATATGAAGCCTAAACTCGGAAGCAGAGTACATGTAATAGCATGCAAATGTTCCTCCACTGGGCTTTGTCTAAGAAGCGAGAGGAAATCTGTAAACACAAGATGCATTGCGACCTCTTGGGTCTCTCGTTTTAACTCTGGAAAAGATGGAAATAAAAGTAAGACAGGAAGCAAAGAGGAGAGCTCCATCATCCTTAGAGCTCACAGCCAGTCGTCCTTGACCCTTAAACACCGATACCTTATCTTCAGCCAACCGGCACTCTTTAAATCACAGGTCACCACGATATACGTACTTTTAGTTGCTGTTCTGGTATCAGTTATGTTTGTGTTTCCTGTTGCCGCAGTAACTCAGGCTGGAAGGCGTAAGAGCTGATCCGATATCAGAGACAGAGGGAACCGGCAAAGCTAATACATGGGGTCTGGAGGGACATATCACGTCGTCCCATGTATCACTTGAATGGCAGTGGGGAATTATTTTTATGGGACACACGATGGGTTGTAATTGCACTGTTAGAGTAGGACGTGATTTAGCATTTGGGGGCTCTGACCCTGAGGCTATGATATAAAAAGGTCGATGTGCTCTTCCTGAGGGTCTGCTGGGGGATATGAGAGAGGAGAAGTTTTTACTGAAATCATTCGGATGAAACTCGTAGGACAAGTGCACTATAAAAAAAAATAATAAAAATAAAAAACTACATATTTTATAGGAGATGAAAATACAAAGAAATAATAAGAAATGTGTTTTATTTGGGAAAGAAAGAAAAGAAAACCTAAATAAAAATACCAACTTAGACCAACAGAATTCACCAAAATGTCCCATCTAGTCAAACACAGCTGTCTGAGAAAATAATTTTAAATTGAATAATATTGCTGAAATGTTAAGGGTTGGTGAGTTCCCAGCATGCACTGTAGCATGAATAAATTGTATGGTTACTGTATCACTGTTTGTTGACTTTTGTTTAAACTTAGTGTTTTTTAGTCATTATTGTTAGTTATTTGTTGTTTTATGATATTAAGAGATGTCACCGTTCTTGAAGTTTGTGTCAAGTTATATATACAACTTTCTAAAATTACATATCTTTGCTTTGATATCGAATATATCATTATTCTCTTTATATATGAACTGTCTTATAAACATTTTCATACATCATGTGTACATACTAGTGCTGTCAAACGATTAATTGCAATTAATCGCATCCAAAATAAAAGTTTTTTGTTTACATAATATATATGTGTGTTTACTGTGTATATTTACTATGTATATATAAAGACACAAACATACAGCATGTATTTTGAAAATATTTACATATATTTGTATATATTTACGTAACATTTTTCTTAAATATATACATGCATGTGTGTGTATTTACACATAATAAATATAAACAGTACACACACATATATTGTGTAAACAAAAACTTTTATTTTGGATGCGATTAATCATGATTAATCACACTATACTTTGAAGACAAGTGCACTGCACCAAAAAAATTGCCCTAAAAAATTTAATTTGTAACATACCAAAAGTCATTTGCTGCACAAGGAATTTGTAGTTGCCTTGAATAATTTAACGCATGTAACAGACAAATTCAAATTGATAAATCAAAGTATTGTTATTTGGGACAATTTTAAAACAACAGCTAAGAACAACAGCTATTATTTTTTTTAGTTTTTAAAAAAAAAATCCTTTTTTTGTTTTATTAGTTATATTGTGCTCATGTTAAGGATGCATGAAATGCAAAGATGTACTGAATATGCTGATCAAGACCCATCCCTCAAGGGGCTGGAGCGAATCTGTGTTTTTGTCCCTTTAATTCATTCTGTCAAAATAAACGCTTTTACAGCAAACATCTCTGAGGCATCATGATTTTTATCACTCCCACTAGACACAAATCTCTTTTTTTGCTAGTATGTGGCATATTTAGGGGGCACGGTAAGCAACCATCAGCAAGGATGAACACGGGGGACTTACACCTGTGTCAAGACAAAAACACATCAGTGCTGGTGCATGTGATGGTCGGGGAAGAATGCATATGCCAGCCAAACAATTAGTATGAGTTAAAACCTCTTAATTGTAAAAAGAAAAACAAAAAGTTCTACTCAGAAAAGTTAGCCACAGTCACCGGCTGCTTTCGATCATGCAAACTATTCTGCATTCTCACATGAGAGCATGCATGCATGTGTGTCTTGTTGTGTTTCGACCGCAGGACAAGCGCAGATGAAGGAGAGAGCGAATCAGCACTCCGGCAGGGTGATTAACGATGTGACTTTTGTTTTGGTGACGGGGAGGAATTCACAGGCCGCACGGGCATTCACAATAATGCTTGTCTTGTCTATTTGGCTGCAGAGAAAGCATTAGTAAGCTCATCCTGAAGAATAGACAAAAAGAGTTACCCTTGAAATGAGCTAGCTGCTTTCACTTAACCAATTTTCCTTGTGTAAATGAGATTTTGCTTGTAGCAAAAAAGATAATGAAGGAAACTTAAGTGATAACCATACTAAAGTCTATTAGAGAGGGAAAACATTTAAAATGTTTGAAGAAATCAACAGCTCAAGGGCAGATAAGTGGGCAAAAGATGAAAAAAAAAATGAAAGGGGAGAGGACTGAGGGACAGATGACATGAGGAAAATTAGACAGTTGTCATCGGGGTGGGAAATTAACACTTGCCACCAGCCAAATGCGGCTATTTTTTGCAGTGGCGGGTATTTTTGCTTATTATACCAGACACGTGGCATGTTTCAGATTAGCCTATGACAATAAATGCTCTTGAACTAAACACTTTGAACTAAATGTAAATTCTTTTAATTACACTACTGTACAAAAGTCAGTAAAGTATTGTTTTAGAGAAATTAATACTCTTTTAAATTGATTAAAAAAAAATGAAGGGAAGACATTTACACAGCAATATATATATATATATACCACACACACACATATGCATATACATAAATACATACATACAGTGGGGGGAAAAAAAAATTTGATCCCCTGAGTTTGTACGTGTGCCCACTGACAAAGAAATGATCAGTCTATAATTTTAATGGTAGGTTTATTTGAACAATGAGAGACAGTATAACAACAACAAAAAATCCAGAAAAATGCATTTCAAAAAAGTTATAAATTGATTTGCATTTTAATGAGTCAAATAAGTATTTGATCCCCTATCAATCAGCAAGATTTCTGGCTCCCAGGTGTCTTTTATTCTCTTAAAGGGAGTGCTCCTAATATCAGCTTGTTACCTGTATAAAAGACAACCTGTCCATAGAAGCAATCAATCAATCAGACTCCAAACTCTCCACCATGGCCAAGACCAAAGAAATGTCCAAGGATGTCAGGGACAAAATTGTAAACCTACACAAGGCTGGAATGGGCTACAAGACCATCGCCAAGCAGCTTGGTGAGAAGGTGACAACAGTTGGTGCGATTATTCGCAAATGGAGGAAACACAAAATAACTGTCAATCTCCCTCGGCCTGGGGCTCCATGCAAGATCTCACCTCGTGGAGTTTCAATGATCATGAGAAAGGTGAGGAATCAGCCCAGAACTACACGGGAGGATCATGTCAATGATCTTAAGGCAGCTGGGACCATAGTCACCAAGAAAACAATTGGTAACACACTACGCCGTAAAGGACTGAAATCCTGCAGCACCCGCAATGTCCCCCTGCTCAAGAAAGCACATGTGCAGGCCCATCTGAAGTTTGTCAATGATTCAGAGGAGAACTGGGTGAAAGTGTTGTGGTCAGATGAGACCAAAATCCAGCTCTTTGGCATCAACTCAACTCGCCATGATTGGACGAGAGGAGGAATGCTGCCTATGACCCCAAGAACACCATCCCCACCATCAAACATGGAGGTGGAAACATTATGCTTTGGGGTGTTTTTCTGCTAAGGGGACAGGACAACTGCACCGCATCAAAGGGAGGATGGACGGGGCCATGTACTGTCAGGGCCAGGGAATTGAACATGGGTCATGGATGGGTACTGACAGTGACCCAAAACACATGGCCAAGGCAACAAAGGAGTGGCTCAAGAAGAAACACATTAAGGTCCTGGAGTGGCCTAGCCAGTCTCCAGACCTTAATCCCATAGAAAATCTGTGGTGGGAGCTGAAGCTTCGAGTTGCCAAACGTCAGCCTCGAAACCTTAGTGACTTGGAGAGGATGTGCAAAAAGGAGTGGGACAAAATCCCTCCTGAGATGTGTGCAAACCTGGTGGCCAACTACAAGAAATGTCTGACCTCTGTGATTGCCAACAAGTGTTTTGCCACCAAGTACTAAGTCATGTTTTGCGAAGGGGTCAAATACTTATTTGACTCATTAAAATGCAAATCAATTTATAACTTTTTTTAAATGCGTTTTTCTGGATTTTTTTTTTTTTGTTATTCTGTCTCTCATTGTTCAAATAAACCTACCATTAAAATTATAGACTGATGATTTCTTTGTCAGTGGGCAAACATACAAAATCAGTAGGGGATCAAATATTTTTTCCCCCACTGTACATACACTATATATATTTCATAATGATATTTCCCCCCATTTAAATTCTTATTATCCAATGAAAGGTTAGATTTTTGTGATTTTTTAAAATATTAACAATGCAGATTAATTTTCACAGCATTCTTTGGTCATATTTACCAAGGGTACTGATATTTTTGGCCATGACTGTATATACATACATATATACATATACATATACACATATATACATATAAATATGTGACCCTGGACCACAAAACCAGTCTTAAGTCGCTGGGGTATATTTGTAATACATTGTATGGATGTAATGATACATCTTTCTTTTATGACAAAAATCATTAGGATATTAAGTAAAGATCATGTTCCATGAAGATATTTTGTAAATTTCTTACCGTAAATATCAAAACTTCATTTTTGATTAGTAATATGCATTGCTAAGAACTTCATTTGCACAAATTTAAAGTTGATTTTCTCAAAATTTCGATTTTTTTGCATCCTCATATTCCAGATTTTTAAATAGTTGTATCTCGGCCAAATATTGTCCGATCCTAACAAAACATACATCAATGGAAAGATGATTTATATGATATATAAATCTCAGATGATATATAAATCTCAATTTCGAAAAAAATGACACTTAAGACTGGTTTTGTGGTCCAGGGTCACATATATACATATACATATACATATACATATACACGTATACATATATACATATACATGTATACATATATATGTATATATATATATATATATATATATATATATATATATATATATATATATATATATATATATATATATATATATTATGAGGTGCCAAACAGGAAATAATTATATAAAAATCTGAATATTTAGATGTAAATCTGAATATATAAATGTAAATTGTGAATATATAGTTATATGTCTGAATATACAGAAGTAAACCTGAATATACAGTTATAAGCCTGAATATACAGAAGCAAATCTGAATATATAGTTATAATTCTGAATATATAAATGTAAATCTGAATATATAGTTGTAAGTCTGAATATATAGTTATAAGCCTGAATATATAGAAGCATATCTGAATATATAGTTATATGCCTGAATATATAAATATAAATTGTGAATATATAGAAGTAAATCTCAATATATAGTTATAATTCTAAATATATAGAAGTAAATCTGGATATATAGTTATAATTCTGAATATATAAATATAAATCTGAATATATAGTTATAAGTCTGAATATACAGAAGTGAATCTGAATATATAGTTAGAATTCGTAAATAAATAATTATATAAGTCTGAATATATAAATGTAAATCATTTATATAAATGCATATCATGAAATCTGAAAATATGTATAAATCCTGAATATTCTGTATAAATGCAAATATGGATATATATTGTCTACATCTCAATATAACTATGTTTATTATAAGGCACATCAATATACTTTTTATTAAACCTGTACATACTGTATATAGTTATCAATTTAAATATTTTACTATATTAATTATTGTAAGTGCATCTCACTAATCTAAACCAAAAGGATTATTTTCCATATACTTTTAAAAAAAGGCTGGCTGTGGTGCCAAAAGTTCCTCACAGTCAGTGACAATGCTAATACCCATCTTTTCTACACAGTTCAACATGGCTGAGAGGGCTAGTGTAATTTCCAACATCATGTGTTTACAAATAGTGATTGGAGTCAATAGAGACAATTGCAGCAGCATGGGATAGACAGTAATAATTAAAATAATTAATATAGTACAATATCTGCATTGATACATGTATAGGATACATAGGCATACCGTTTTCATTAAAAAACCAAGAACATCTGCCTACTGACATGCCTAATAGTAAACATATATTTATGTTAAAATGTAGACAATATATATATATATTCAGATTTGCATTTATATACTCAATTTATAAACATACATTGTGATTTACTATTATATAATTAATAATAATAATTTATAACTATATATTCAGATTTACTTCAATATATTCACTTATAACTATATATTCACAATTTACATTTATATATTCTGCTTTATATATTCAGATTTACTTCTACATATTCGCAATTTACATTTTTATATTCAGAGTTATAACTATATATTCAGATTTATTTCTATATATTCACAATTTACATTTATATATTCAGCTTTATAAGTATATATTCAGATTTACATTTACATATTCAGCTTTATAACTTCCTTTTATGATCACATGTGGAATTTGGTCGTTTACTGTTGTTAAAATATGTTATTTATAGCCTTTTATATCGCTGCACAAATTAGCATTTCAGATGTACACATTCAACTCAAGGAAAATCACATACAGACCATATCCTATTGTAATCGTGTGTTTATTATCTTATCTAATCTATAGTGGCTGTTGTCATGTTTATTTCTGCTGTGTAAAAGCCTTAACATGTATGCTCTGGCTGAAACTCAAGTTGTTTGTGATGTTACAACCGCCTCTCCGTTCTTAAAGGAACACTCCACTTTTTTGGAAATAGGCTCATTCTCCAACTCCCCCAGAGTTAATAAGTTGAGTTTTACCATTTTTTGAATCCATTCAGCCGATCTCCATGTCTGGCGAGAGCACTTTTAGCATAGCTTAGCATAGATCATTGAATCCAATTAGACCAGTAGCATCGCATTCAAAAACGATCAAAGAGTTTCGATATTTGTCCTATTTAAAACTTGACTCTTCTGTAGATATATTGTGTACTAAGATCGGCGGAAAATGAAAAGTTGCGATTTTCTAGGCTGATATGATTAGGAACTACTCTCATTCCGGCGTAATAATCAAGGAACTTTGCTGCCGTAACATGGCCGCAGCAGGCGTAGTGATATTACGCAGCGCCTGAAAGTAGTGCCCGGTAGCTGGTAGCTAAAATTTCCAGGTAGATGGCTGCGTTGACTGTGGACATCAGAAAACACAGTGGACCAACACCAGCAGATGACATGGCAGCCCAAGTCATCACTGACTGTGGAAACTTCACACTGGACTTCAAGCAACTTGGATTCTGTGCCTCTCCACTCTTTCACCAGACTCTGGGACCTTGATTTCCAAATGAAATGTAAAATTTACTTTCATCTGAAAAGAGGACTTTGGACCACTGAGCAACAGTCCAGTTCTTTTTCTCCACAGCCCAGGTAAGACGCTTCTGACGTTGTCTCTGGTTCAGAAGTGGCTTTGTAGCCCTTTTCCTGAAGACGTCTGAGCGTGGTGACTCTTGATGCACTGAATCCAGCTTCAGTCCACTCCTTGTGAAGCTCTCACAAGTGTTTGAATCAGCTTTGCTTGACAGTATTATCAAGCTTGCGGTCATCCCTGTTGCTTGTGCACCTTTTCCTACCCAAATTCTTCCTTCCAGTCAACTTTGCATTTAATATGCTTTGATACAGCACTCTGTAAACAGCCACACCTTTCAGTAATGACCCTCTGTGACTTACCATCTTTGTGGAGGGCGTCAATGTTCGTCTTCTGGATCATTGCCGAGTCAGCAGTCTTCTCTATTATTGTGGTTTCAAAGAACAAGAGATACCCAGAATTTATACTGTAGGGATGGTCATTTATTCAAACTCAAATGTAAATATTCTAATATTTTGAGATACTGATTTTTGACTTTCATGAGCTGTAAGCTCTAATCATCAAAATTAAAACAAATAAACATTTGAAATATATCAGTCTGTGTGTAATGAATGAATATAATATACAAGTTTCACTTTTTGAATGGAATTAGTGAAATAAATCAACTTTTTGATGATATTCTAATTATATGACCAGCACCTGTATATATATATATATATATATATATATATATATATATATATATATATATATATATATATATATATATATATATATATATTTATAATAAATATAAAATAACACCTGTTAATACCTGAACTCTTACACTCTATTGCTCTACCTTGTCCTTCAGCATTCTCAATTCACCTCTCTTGTTCCTCCTGTTCTCCCTTGTGCTCCCCTCCCTTCTCTCCCAGGATGGGTGGATGAGATGAATGGAGAGGTGGTGAAGAAGAGGAGAGGAGAGGAGAGGGGAGCAGTGCTGCAGCATATCCTGTGCTGATCAATACCAGAGCACTAAACCTGATGAGGGCCACGCGGGCCGCTCCAACCACAGAGAGAGTGCATGACCGCACATGTGAGAGTGCGTGGACCAAAGAAAATAAAAGGTGAAAATTATGATTGTTTTTTTGTTGTTTCTCAGACATGAACAGTGTTAGAGTTCAAGGAAACAGCAGCAAGAAATCTGGCTTCATATTCAGTACTATACCACAGTAAATGTATGAATGTGTGCCCTAAAGTGAATGCTAGGGTGAAAAATAATCAATATTATGATTATGGATGCTTTGATTAAAAGTCTATTGCTCACTTTCTGTGTATCAGTATTTAAAAAATTAAAAACTGATATATTTCTGTATATAAAAGCAACAAATTAATTGAGTTTAATCAATCAAGTTTTAATCAAGTATTTGAATGTGCATTTATTAATTAACTTCAATAACGTAATATGAATTAATGTTGATATTGCTAATATTATATGAATCATTATCAATAATATTAATACTAATAAAATAATATAATATTAAAAACTGTGATCAAGAGATTTTATCACAAGTATTTTATTTTAATGTACATTTTAATTGGTTTAAATATTATTATATGAATTATTAAATATTATTTATAAATAATTAAAATAGAAAACTGTTATTTTAATGTTAATAATATTTCAGAATATTCCATTTTTACATTTCTTTTTCTTTTTCGCTCAAATGAATGCCGCCTGGGTGATACATTAATGTACACACATACAATACATTAATTCACTATAATTAACCAAGTTTTATTAAGCATTTCAATGTACATTTTAATAATTAATGTCAATAATACAGTATGAATTAATTATACTGATAATATTATAAGAATCATTATTAATATAAAAAATGTTAATATAATAACATAAAATTGTATTATTTTATTATTTTAAATAATATATGAATATTGATACCAATAATATTGCATGAATCATTATTAATATCAATATAAATAATATAAATTAACATTCATGTTTAAAATATCAAGAGGACTAAGAGATGATCTTAAGAGGTGGTCTGGCGAGCCAAGTCCAAGAACAAAAACAAAAACAAACACTACATTTACAATAATAAATGAGAAAATCTAGAAAAGAAAGAACAAAACGGAGAGCATGCAACGGGAGGAGGCAGTTTGTATGCGTGTGTACGTATGTGTATGTGTGTGTGTGTGTGTGTGTGTATGTGTGCGCACAGACTCGTGTAATTTATGCCCAGGCGTCCATGCTTTACGGCTTTCTTAATTCAACTCCTGCTACTATTAATGTAGTTAATGTTGAGATTATATCTATTTTCTGGTGGCTGCCGGGGATTTACGAGGGCCTTTCCTCCCCCACCCGGTCCCCTCGAACACTCAATCACCAGACACAGCCGCACTGCTGACTACACACTCCCACCGCTCTCCAGCTCGCTGCGCCGGACGCTGGGTCACTGCACAGAGGGGTGAGGGGCTAAAGAGCCCCGCGTCTGTCTGCTCATGTGTGAGACGGAGAGGGGCTCCGCACCTCTTCTGCTTGAGCTCTTGGGTGGTGGACTGTGATCGGCCATCTGTGTGTGTTTCCTAACTAATACAGAGAGGCTCTTGGCATTGTGACTTTTTTAAGCATGTTGTGCATCTGTTCTTTATAGCACAGTGACAATATCACAGGTTCGATTCCCAGGAAGTGCATGCACTGGTAAAAAGCATATCTTGAATGCACCATAATTTGCTTCAGATAAAAGCTTAAATGTAATGTCTGCCAAATGTGTAAATATAATAAGAATGTGGAAGATGGCCATACTCTAAAAATAAGCATCACCAACAAATGAATGAATGAAAGAGAGATGGATCGTTAAAAATCTTCCCTTATCTCCTCTCCCCCCACGCTATCTCTCTCTCTTTCTCATTTCCCTCTCTCTTGTAATATTTCACAATGCGTCACAGAGGTTCAAATTGAAAATCCCTTGATGAATCAATATTTATTGCAGGCAGCTAAATGAATGGCGGTAAGTCACCACAGCTCAAAGGCAGTCTGAAGCCAAGCACGCGTCTCACAAAATCTGCATTACACAAATGAAGCCCCGCAAACACACACTCGCTTATCCATTAAAAATCAGAGAGCACTGCCCTAGCAAATCTAAATAACATGAATCAAGTATCACTGACCTGCACACAAACTTGAAAAATCAGTAACACTTTACATTACTATGTTCACGTTGCATAATATTAAATATTTCAATTAGTGACAAATAATATTTGAGATTTAAGGGCAAAATCTAGATACATATAAAAAGTGGACAGTGTATTTTTTAAATCACCTTTTAGAGAGAGAATACACAAACATTTCTACATTTGAAAATGAATTAAATAAAATAAACTAAACTGCAAAAAGTCCTGCAGATTGACAATTTAATTTCCAAAAGTACAAATGTTGAAATGATTACGAATGTATTTATATAAAAGTCTGCTTTCATGATAATTACTAATGTAAATATCCAAAATATACATTAATATCATACTGAAAGTATAGCCTAATGGCTTTCTGGAATAGCCACATATACTATACTATACTATTATTTATATATATATATATAATATATAATATATAATATATAATATATATATATATATATATATATATATATATATTAGTATAGTATAGTATAGTGTAGTATATGTCATGTAAAACAGTGTCTCAAATAAATTACAAAATGCATCTGAAAAGAGCTAGAAACTCAAACAGACAGACACACACACACACACACAGACACATACACACAAATCTAACCAAACTATACATAAACAGTGTTGAATACTTGTGTGCAGGACACCGAGGTCAAAATGTCAGCATCTCTTCAGTAATGAGCTCAGATGAGAGTCTGACCTGTAGACCTGTTAATCATCTATTTCAAGAGCAGCTGTTACATGTCTGTCGACCAAAATGTTCTCAACCGCCACATGATGACTACATATACCAGCATTATATTTCTTTGCTATGTAAAATTCAATGGACATGTTTGCTTAGAGATAATCGTGAGGAAAAAAAAAAATAATAATAATATATATATATATATATATATATATATATATATATATATATATATATATATACATATATATATATATATAATAATTTTTATATATATATATTTTTTTCTCACGATTATCTCTAAGCAAACATGTCCATCCTAAAAGAGAACAATGAGCAGAAGTAGGCTAAGATAAACACATAAAGAACTAACCCTCAAGAAACTATTATCAGCTCATATGATATGAACAGGGATAACTACATTGCTAGATTTAAAGCCAATGGACATAAAAACAGATCAACTCCCCGAACTTCCTCTCTCTCCATTAACACAAAGTTACAGCTGCTTAAGCAGCCAATCAGATACTCAGAGTGATATTATGCACCGAACCTGCTTGAAAGGACCAAATATAAGTGATTTTGTTAAGCGCTCTCCACTCAAGGCAGTGTAAAGCAATCCTCACTAAAGCAGAAAAGACCAGAAAGCCAGTAAAAGAGAGCAAGAGAGATAAAAGAGAAGGTTATTTTGTTTAATGTGGCACCCTTCTTAACATATAACACCTTTAATCCACACTCTCTTTTTTTTATACATGGCTAAGCCAGGCCCACACAGCAGGGGGATTTATGAAGATCATTTTAACTCTGTAGATAAGAGGGGGAATAAAAAATTTACACCCATACGCATGAGTGCTTCATTTACACCCTTAAGTGAATAGGATTTCTCAGTCTCCTATCAGACTAAAGCTAATGCCATACAGACACAGCAGTGACCCCTCTTCCTTCTCTCTGTCTTTCTATAAGCATTTACAATCTAGAAGCTTTCCAACTTCTCCTAATTTTGCTTTAAAGGCTTGTTCTGTGTGAACAGAACCACACTGGGGAACAAGACACCTCATATTGTGCAACAGCCATTCTCTTTTGCACACAAACTGCTAGACTGCACATACAGAAGGAAAAAAAAAAATGTTTGTCATTTGAATCTGAACCTCTGTTTCTTACATTAACACCACTGTCTGGAGCATGCATATTTATTTAACAGGGAAAGCTGTTAACTGTCATTGAAACATAAACCTTCTGTTGATCTGTTTTTGCATATCACTTTTTTTTTTTTAATTGACTGCACTTACTTTAGATTGTTTATCCATCTAAAAATGTGCTAGAATATGTTTTTGACCGTTGAGCTCAAGTCTTGCATATGCAACATGATCTCAAGAGAATTTGTATGTATTTTACATAAAATGCGGTTCTACAAAACGTACGTTTATTTACGTTTTCACAGACACTGAAACATACAATACAGCATCTAAACATATACTGACAGGGTCTAAAAATCTAAATCGTTTATCGATAAAATTATAAAAATGCATGGATACAAATAACTTAATGATATAAAAGATTAATAAATATTTTATTTTTTTATTTTTTCCCCCATTTACCCATGTCTCACATTTTTAAATGCAAAAATAGGTTTTGTGTCAATTGCCAGTTACAAAAAACAATGTTATATATAAAAATGTCATAAAAAAAACTATTTCAAGGCACCATTAAAAGCTCCTGTCTCAGTGGCTACCTTCATGTCCACACGAGCATGTGGGCCATCCCGTAGAACATCTTTATGGTGTAATATTATGGTTGCAGTAATAGATTACCATGACGAGCGGCACCTTCTCTCTGTCATTATCAGTGGTGATGAGGCAGTTAGTTATGGTTCTATGTGGCGTTATTAAGGGCCAGGCGGTTATTTAATGTTTTATTAGGCACTGAGACACTGATAAAAACACTGAATGTCAACAGAGAGGTTTTAATCAGGCTGGTAATTGGTTGTGCCGGGCTAAGATTGTGAGCAGGATGCACGCACACATGCAAACGTACAATTTATGATAGAATAAAGCCATTGAAATTAGCTTTGTTGAGGTGGAGACAAACAGGAAGTGGATTAAGTGCTGGTCATTTCCACCTCCACCAGAAAAGCACCCATCACTTACCTGGCAGAATGCACTCTTTTGACCCTGTAGGAAAGAGCGGGGTTGTGGAGGATTGTATGGGCTCTGCGTGTGTCAATCTTGTAGCGTGTTTTGATGACCCTATGTGATGCTGGGCTTCGCAATGATGAAGATAAGGGTCCTGCAAAGAAACAGACCAATCATGGAAGTTAATTAATGGTTGACATGTCACTTCACTGATCAATAAAGCTTAATCACCTAATGATGCCCGCTTGAGTTATAACTGAGTCAACTGAGAATTAGTTGGTTTGCATTAACTCTAGAGATAGATTCCGTTCATATTTCACACACACATGATCATCTGCCACTTTTAAACTTAGTATAAACGTGTTTTGTATCTTTATAACTTGCATTTGCAAAATGGACAATGGTGTTTACATTGAAGTTATTTACAATATCGATAGAAATTCTTTCCATCGATTTGACAGATAAGAAAATATTATGTGGTTTCAGTGATTCAAATAACAATGTGTCTTGGGTGCAATTACCCTTGGCTTTTAATGTGGTTAAGTGTTATTGATTGTGATTTGATCACTGAAAACTCATGATATTAATACCAGGTCTAAAGGGAGCCATGGCAAGACAGGAAAATACAGCACTGAACACAGAGGGTGTCATCTAAACTGGCTCTGTGAGGTCTGAGTCGTCCTACTCCACAGGACACACACATTTAAACATACACCCACTGGTGCACACAAACTCTTCCTTTGGCAGGTGCGCTCCTTAATAAGCTGCACATGGAAAAATGACTGAATAACAAAGGCTGAATTTTTATCAGCCTAATAAATCATATCCGTCTCTCCACCCCAGCCCCTTCTTTCGCTCTCCCTCTAAGTCTTATTCCTTATATCATTTCACAGATCCATCAGAGAGGCGGAGGAAAGGATGTGCGGGAGAGAATAAGTGTGGCTTTTATTTATTTCTTTCTCTATTCATTTATCCATCATGTTGCTTTATGAGTGGCTGGGCTGAAGTGACATGCATGCATGCGGGCTGAGTAAAAGATGGACTCGGCATGGCGGCTTTCGCTCGTTGCCGCTGTACACCAGAGCTAAAAACTCCAAAGATTTATTCCCAGCAGCTACAATTTAGCATGTTAGACAAGACAGTGGGAGAATAGAATTACTTAAAGATCTTAAGAAAATCAGAGAGGGTTAGTGGAGGAAAAATACAGAGCAGAAAGACTTTGGCTGAAAGTTTATTTTAATAAACCATTTACAGCTGTTTATGGAAAGGTTTGTAAGCAGATGGTAATTCCATTTAAACTAACTATAAGCGGTGCAGTTTTGGCAAAAGTAAATTCTCAGTTGTGCTTCTCTAACATGTTACAATGATTTCACTAAATGGATTAAAACAATCCTTAATTGCAAAGAAAGAAAGAAAGAAAGAAAGAAAAAGAGGAATAATTGGAAGGAAGGAAGGAAGGAAAGCGTAAAGCAAAGAAAAAAATACAGGAGTAAATGATAGGAATGAATAAAATAAATTAGGAAAGGAAAGAATGGAAGGAAGGTAGAAGAAAGCAAGGAAAATATGAACAAAAGAAGTAGGAGGGAAGGAATAAAAAAAGGACATGAATGAATGAATGAATGAATGAATGGGGAAAGGAAAAATTGAAGGAAAATATGAACAAAAGTGAAGTAGGAGGGAAGGAATAAAAAAGTACATGAATGAATGAATGAATGAATGAATGGACAGAAGGGGGAAAAAGAGTAAAAGTAAAAGGAAGAGTAAAAGATAGGAAAAAGGAAGCAAGGAGGAAAATAAAGCAGAAAGAAAGAAATACAAATGTATTGTTATGGTAATACACCTCTTTCTGGTTATTTGAACAGCTACTCTTTCCAGGGTGCATTTAATGGCCATTCCATAATGTTCTAAAAGAAACTCACATTTCCTGTCGCAATAGAAAACCTTCCTCCTCCTATTTTTCCTGGTCTTCTACTCCAGGGCACCCTTCTTCATTTATCACTGGACCCATACACGCACACACACTTCAGTATCAGCCGGGGAATTCATCTTCGACAAACATTTACCAATGATCAAATCTCGGCCCAGTGTGGCACACAGCGGAGGGATGTGTCCGACTGTACGACTGTGTGTAATACAGAGGACCCTTTATGAGGGTTTATGTGCGCTTTATGTGATGGAGTGTTTGAGCTCTGGAGTGTATGACCAGACTGCATAAGCGAGGGAGCGAACACACTTGTGTGTGGGCCTGCGACAAGGGGTCGAGTATGTGAGGCTGCGAGATTAGTTGTCTGGCTCAAAGTCACTTTTTCACACACCTCTCATCTGTACCGCAGATGTCGGACCTGCCTGCGTCCCAGTGGATGACAAATATGGCTTGTCACAGAGCTTGTGTCTTACACAGCCAGCCGTATACTTCGCACTTCGTCGTATTGTTCCACCATACCTATTGTTTAATGATAGTGCCACAGAATTGATGTCACCCGTGTCTTTGTGTGCGTGTGTGCAGCCAGTTTAGTGTAGTACTGTGTGCTAGGTACCAAAGCTGAGGCTGTGGTCCCTGTCAGGACACTTTTATTGATGTGTGTACTCGCAAGTGTGTGTATATGTGTGTGGTAAAGGCCTGTCAGTGGCCTATTAGAGGGAAGATTGAGACTCCACTCGGCACAGACTCACTCAACCAACACAACCTGCTGGGCTTTACAATCAGGCCTGGGGACTCATCCATCGCCTGCTGACACACCAGCCCCGCACCCGCAGCTCCTCAGACGGCCGATTATTTACTCAACTCACTTCGGCTTCAGCGCTGCGAGCTCACACCTTTATCTATCCCTCTCTGTCACACGCACAGACTCATTTTTCTGACAGGTTCCCATGTTATTTTTCTGTCTATTCTCTGGACTTTATGTCGGGGCGCTGGGATAACTGAGTGGTGACGTTAACTTTAAAAGGAAAAGCTTTTTTGGACAAGCACAACTACACAAACAATCCAGAGCAAGTCTTTGAAATTATATAATTGCCACCAATTTAGTGGCCAGCTAGTCTAGTTCAGCTTCTCAGATGTTTTTAAGATGCTTTGCAGATGACATACAATAGGACTACAAAGGTGAATAAGAGTAAACAATGGCATATAGATTAGATTAAATGGTCTGATTTAAGAAGGAAAGGAAGGAAGGAATGTAGATATGTAGAAAGAAATGGAAGGTGGAAGGCTAAGTAAGTAAGGTAGGTTAATATGCAAAAGGAAATCAAAGAAATGTAGGCAAAGTAAGGTAGGTACACAGGTAGGAAGGAAGGAAGGATGGAAGGGTAAGGTCTGCAGATAGGTTGGAAGGAAAAAGGCAAAGTAAGGTAGATAGGTACAGGTAAGTACGAAGGAAGGAAAAAAATATTAGAATAGGTAGATAGGCAAGAAAGAAAGAAGGAAAAGAAACAAAGAAAGGCAGAAAGGAAGAAAGAAAGGATGGAAGGCAAAGTATGGTAGATAGGTAAGCAGAAAGGAAGGAAGGCAAAGTAAGGTAGGTAGATGGGGAGGAAGGAAGCAGGGAGTGAAGGAAGAAATAAAAAGAAATGTAACAGGTAGATAGGTAGTGAGGGGGGAAAAAACGAGCAAAGGAAAGTTTGTAAGGTAAACAGAAATGTATTGGATAGATATATAGCCAGGGGGAAAAATGAGGAAAGGAATGAGGGAAAGAAACAGGGAAAGGAATGAATGAATATATATATATATATATATATATATATATATATATATATATATATATATATATATATATATATATATATATATATATATATATAAAAGAAATTAAGTTAAGTAGGCAAGTAGGTAGGAAGGAAGGAATGAAAAGAAGGAAAGAAGAAAAGAAAGAGGATAGGAAAGAAGAAAGGTATTTAAAGTACTCTGCTAAACCACTAGCCCCGAACCTTCCAGGTCATGGGTTTGAATCCAGTGTGGCACATAACATGTGGCACATTTTTCAGGGGCAGTCGTGGCCTAATGGTTGCGGGTTCGAGTCTTGGTACATACGGGAACTGTAGGTAGGAATGTACAGGGCTCTCTTCCACCTTCAGTACCACAATTGAGGTGAGACCCATGAGCAAGGCACCAAACCCCCAACTGCATAAATGGTTGCCCACTGTTTGGGTTTGTGTTTGTTCACTACTCGCTGCTGTGTGTGCACTTGGATAGGTGAGCACATGGAGAGCACAAGTTCTGAGTATGGGACACCATACTTGGCCACATGCCATGTCCTTTCCTTGGAGGCTTGTGGCCAGCACTCCAACAGGTAGCGCAGTTATTCTTCTGCCAACCAAATTTCAAGTCCTAGCTTGTGGTCCTTTTCAATCCAGTCCCCTTCTCTCTTTCCTACTTCACTTTCTCTCAACTCTCTAAACTGTCCTGTCCAAATAAAGGCAAAAATGCCAAAAATAAACGTTTAAAAAAGGACACGAAGGGAGAAAGCTGGGGAAAGGAAGGAAAACAGGAACAAAAGGAAGTACAGACATTCAAGCTGCACCACTTGTCCTAACGTGTTCTCTGGAACTGAAATGGAGATACTCATAGTGTGACAACTGCTATAGTATTTATTTCACACTTTCTGGAATGTTCCCTGCGCTCTTCATCAATGTTATGACAGGGCAGCAGTGACACCCTGCATCCTCTTAGGGATTATCAAGCTGTGTCATCTCATGTTCTCTGATCCCGTCTCCAAATTTGACAACTAATTCCGTTTAACAGCGGTCCGATTCTCCACCGTTCCATCTCTGTCACATCATTAATCTCATTATTGACAGCGAGAGATACCCCTCCTGCTTCTGCAGCAATCCCCCAGGGGCTCATCCTCTGATTCCCAGTGGGACGGCACAGCTGCCATTAAATGCTTCTCCGGTAAACCAGCAACACTTTACACTGCCATCAAACTAGTGTTAAGGCAGCATAGAATCTCATGGGACAAAACATGTTTGGCAGAGATGGAGTGTGGCATAGCTCCGGAACGCTCTCTTGGCAGAGACTGGATCAAAGGGAATTGTGAGTTGTGGACTATTGTCTGGTTGTACTCTGCATGTGTATCTTTCTCGAAAAAGTTCCGTCAATGATTCTAAGTGCCAGTGCTATGGGCCAGCTGTTTAACAGGCATTCCTGAAACCATATGTGAAGGCAGACCAATCATATCATAGTTGGCAACAAACACAAGGCCAAATGGAGACAAGGGGAAGCAGTTTAACTTCTCAGTTGGAGGCCCTGCAAAGAAAATACTGTTAATAACAGAATTAGTATATTTTACTCCACTCAGGCCCATGTAGATCACCTGTGCATATAAATATGTGTGAGACCCACTGTCTGTGAGCAACTCCGCTATAGTGTTCGTGCAAAATTGCAGGCATAGGTGAGTGAATTGAGTGTTCAAAAATAAAGGTCCACTGGCTAGTGTTCATGTGTCGAAAGCTTCTATCTGTGCACACTGTCAAAGGAGTGTACTTTGAACGGACCCAGAGCTCAACTGTGTGTTGGACAGAACATGGAAAATGAAGTACACATGGGTCTTACAGTTTAACTGATGGGAAAACATTGTGTGAGAAGGGCTGATACTGATACCTTGACTTCAATTCAAGTTCCTTTACAATACTTTTTTAATACCAATTTTATGAAATCCGTTTTAACAAGACTACATTACACATTACTAGGATTGTTTATTGTTTGAATTTTATCAATTCCGATTCCACTTATCGATTCCAATTGTTTTTTATTCCCAGTTTCGATTCCAATGTGATTTTAAAAAAATGATATCCGACTTACTTATTTTGTGTCTCCTTTTGCAAAACATTTAGTTGCAGCTGAATACCATGAACAAAAATCAACAGGCTACATAAAAACTGGACTCATTTAAGAGCTGTTTGTGTGCAAAATAGAGCTACATGATTCTGGACAAATGGAGTTTTGTTTTTTGTTTTTTGTTTTTTTAAAATGGAGATTCTAGTTCTCTCACAATTCTGAAGAAAATACAGACAACTAAACAAAATCACATGCAAATTATGAATGACTGATTCAATGACTCACTCAAAGATTTACTTTAGCATTTTTGAACAAATCTCTTGAATGATTCAAAGACAAACATTTTAACAGCCCCTTTTCACCACCTACTGGCGTAACAATGTAATTGATAAATCTTTACTTGAAGTGTCAATTACTTTCAAAAGGTGATACAGGAATCATTAGGTGGAAATTTTAATTTTATAACAAGTATCCGATTCTGGAATTGGAATCGATTTTCGATTCCCAACCCTACACATTACCTCAAACTTTGGACTTAAAGACTCCTGAGCCACTGCACAAAGGAACAAAAAAAAAGCACGGAGGGACAAAATGTAGCCAGCACAATAAATCAGTGCAAATAGTTTTAATAAAAAGTTCAAATCAGTTTCCACATCTTTAAAGGAACACTCCACTTTTTTTGGAAATAGGCTCATTCTCCAACTCCCACAGAGTTAATAAGTTAATAAGTTAATAAGTTGAGTTTTACCGTTTTTGAATCCATTCAGCCGATCTCCGGATCTGGCGATAGCACTTTTAGCATAGCTTAGCATAGATCATTGAATCCTATTAGACCAGTAGCATCACGTTCAAAAACGATCAAAGAGTTTCGATAGTTTTCCTATTTAAAACTTGACTCTTCTGTAGTTATATCGTGTACTAAGACCGGCGCGAAATGAAAAGTTGCGATTTTCTAGTCCTATTTGGCTAGGAACTATACTCTCATTCCGGCGTAATAATCAAGGAACTTTGCTGCCGTACCATGGCCGCAGCAGGCGCAGTGATATTACGTAGCGCCTGAAAGTAGTCCCCAGCTATATTATAACTAGTTACCTAGCTGGGGACTACTTTCAGGCGCTGTGTAATATCACTACGCCTGCTGCGGCCATGGTACGGCAGCAAAGTTCCTTGATTATTACACCGGAATAAAACTAACGATGAGGTCTGTGGTGATCCTAACTGCCCTGAAGAGGACAATAACAAGGTGGCCATGGACACTTGTTAATTTCTTTTTGGAATCTTGCCCCTGCCCTGTACGTTCGTCCGCTGATTGGTAAATAATAATGATTTATTTTCTTTATTTTTCTTACTTCTTCGGGCTGATGGAGAGCAGGTTCAATCACTACGCTTTTGGCTCAGTGGGCCTTTGGGGACAGACCTACACTCTCAGTAATGTGCGGTCTGCTTTGGTTTTTACGCACAGTTGTTTGTCGTTCCTTGTTTTTGCTTTTTTTCTATACCCTTCAACAGACATCAATACTTTTATTTATTCTGCTTTTCTTTTAAAAGAACTATGCATCTAATGGCGCTTTTACACTGCATGGTACGGTTCAGTATGGCTCAATTTTGGGGGGTTTTCCACTGGGTACAATAACTGGTACCTGGTACTTTTTTAGTACCACCTCGGCCGAGGTTCCAAGCGAACCATACCGTTACCAAAATGTGACATGTAAACTCTGCTGATCACTGATTCGCCAGAGAAAATCGGCACTGCCTGTGTCACTGAACTTTCGGCACGAGACACAATAGACCCGCTAGATTTAAATCAGCACAGCCAGCGAAGGATCAAACACAACTGTTTTGAACGAGTGCACCTTTCTTTTAACAACCAAAAAATGTCTGTTTCATTTGAGGAGGTACAGACTGTCCTCTCATTGACAGCCAAGGAGCGGATCCAGCAACATGGAAATAACATTTTTTTCAGGAGTCACGGCATTAGAGGTGGCGCAACTATAATGATACGTGAATAATCCCACCCACTCAAAGCGGTACTAAACTGCAGTGGAAACGCAAACTGAGCCGTGCCGTTCTGAACTGTGCCAAGCAGAGTCGTACCACACAGTGGCAAAGCGCCACAGGTGGATTGATATCCAGGATACATACTAATGTTTACATGTCACTGGCAGTATGGCATTGCTTTTGTTTCTCTTCACTTAGACAGAATCTTGGCATTGCAAGCACACAATGCATGTTCTGAATATCTTATCATTGAATGTGAATGGCCTAAATTCTCCTATTAAGCGTACCCGGATATTAGAACATTTGCACCGTAAATCGATTTCCTGTGCCCTGATACAAGAGTCTCAGTTAAAACAATGTGATGTGGCACGTTTTCAAAACAAGTATTACAAACCTTCTCTTGTGCCCCTAATAAAACTAAGGGGGTGCTTCTCTTAGTCGATAGCAAGTTACATTTAACTATTGAACATACTAGGAATGATGATGAAGGTAGATTTGTTTTTATACACTGTAAAATTTTTCACAAATATTTCCAATATATTATTCGAAAAGATGGATTGTCCTTTAGTGATGGATGGTGATTTTAATGCTGTTTTAAATCCTGCACTGGATAAATTTCACCCTGATACTACAGCTAACCCATCCTCTAAGTTATTGAATAAATTTATCACTGAACTTAATGTAATTGATCTTTGAAGAATCCAGAATATTACATCTAAGGACTTTTTTTTTTCTAAAAAGGGTGGAACGTCTGATGGGAGGACCTTTCAAATTTTGTGACAACACACCCTTATGGCACAACTTAAATTTTTTATGTTGAAATTGGCCATTTGTCCAGCCCTCTTGGTCTACAATGGGCAAAAACGCATACGGTGACTTATATGATAACCAGGGACTCTGCTCACTTCAAGAACTAAGAACTAAGTTTTGTTTACCAGCATCATCATATTTTGTCTTTTTTCAGTTACGTTATGCTCCCAAGGCCTATGGACTTCCCTGGGCATCCCCAATTTCCTCTCATCCTATATGGGATTGGTTTCTTTAATATATAGTAAACTTAATGATCACACTGCAAAGTCTCTTTCTATTAAATCTATCTGGAATCGTGAATTAACAGATTTTGATTTATCGGTCGACTGGGAGAGGATGTGGTCTAATCTAATCTAAACTTCTAAAAACTTGGTTCATCGTCTTATCCATTTCAAAGTCATCCATTGAGCATACATAACTCCTTACAAGAGGTTTAAAATGAAACTGCAATCAACCTAAACTGTCATATCTGTAACACTGTATCAGCAGGTACTTTTCTCCACATGTTTTGGGAATGTCCAATTGTTGTCGATCTGTGGACTCATGTGGATTCTGTTTTGTCTTGCTGCAAATTGAAATTGTTATGGTGTGTCTATTGGTTCCCACCTCCCTGTTGTTTGTTTATGTGGATGTTGTTTTGTTGATTAAAAAAAAAAAGAAGTTGATCACAAAAAAGCAACAACCAATATTATATGGCCAAAATACACATTAGATCACAATCGAAAGTTATTACAAACACTCAACTGTGATTTATAGTGAGTTTTGAATAAAAGCATAGTATAAATCTTATAAATTGTCTTTTGTAGCATGATCCTACAATGTGCATGAATGGTCATGCAAAACGTGTTTTCCGTCGTGTAGTGCAGATCTTTTCAGAAACCCAATGGAAATGCCAGTATGGACGAGGCTCATTTTTCATTTTAAAACACACTACTGTAAACGTAGCCTCACATCTATGCAGTGTTAATTTCATCGACGAAGACGACGATGAAAAATATTCGTCAACGAACCTTTTTTTCTGTGACTATGACGAGACGTTGATGAGCTAAAATTAATATCTGATGATAAAAACTATGACGAAATTTATGCCGCGTCTTCGTTAACAAGACGAGACGGGACTGAAATGTTTCTTTGAGGACTACCGGACATTCAAAATACATCCTATAGGCCAAGTTAACTGTCTTGTCTTTCAAAATGTGCGTCTCTGTCATTGGATAAGGGGCGTTTGCATACCTAGGCAGCCGCAGTGGACAGATAGGCTACCAAAACGTGAACTAGCGATCTGAAACAATTGCCTCAGCACCCGAAGGGTTAGGGACTGGGTGACCAGACGTTCCGTTTTTCCCGGGAGTCACAATTCATTGTCGATTAACTTAAAGTTAGTGAAAGCAGCATAGGCGGAACCACGCTGATAGAAGTGCTCTCTCTTGCGCGCGCACGCTCCACTTCTTCAGTTCTCATACAGCGCGCGATCAGTTCTCAGCGCTCAAATACACACACAGCAGTCCAAATGTCTATTGCATAAAGTATCTCACGTAAATACAGTCGGTTATGGCTTAACTGAACGTAAACAGCTGGGTGAAAACGGAATGGGTTCATGTACATGAATGCCTTCAGTCTTAAAGGGACAGCATTCCTAAATTAATACCTATCTGCATCATCAATGTTAACCAACAAAAGATGTTAAATAAATGTATACTTGTAAAGTAAACCTACTGTATCTGAAAAATTAGTTTAATTTGTATCTCTACCAAAAAAATGAAAATTTATTCCGGTTTTTCCAAATTCAATCCTTGATTCAAATTTCTCATAAGCTTAATTGATTTGGTCTAAAGAGAGAAGAATCGATGACTATTTTTGTTTGAATACTACATATAAAATAGCTACCAAAATAAATGCTGGTAACTGCAGTTTGACTAAAAGTAATGACTAAAAGTTGACAAAAATGCAATGACTTTTCGTCGACTAAAACTATGAAAGACTCAAATTACTAAAATGTGACTAAGACTATTAAGCATTTTCATCTCAAAATAAAGACTAAGACTAAATCAAAAATGCCTGCCAAAATGAACACTGCTTCTATGGGGTTTTGACGCTAACACACTATAGCCTCACATGTGAGCCATGTCTCTGGGCGTAACCGGCATAAACTAGTGTTTTTCCTTGACGCCTCACCAGAGCCAATCACAAGCACTTGATTCAGGCACATCAAGCATGCTGCATGCTTATTGGCTCGCTGGCGTTGATGAGATTATGACATATTGAAACTTGGTACTGAAAGACAAAACATTTTTCAATGGTATTGAGGCAATTCGGTTGGTTTCTAAAAAGTATCAAACTCGATACTCAGCCCTAGCGAGAAGTGACCTTAGGTACACTGTATTTAAAAATGTCCCTTACATCTGTTATGCAAGTTAACAAAGTTGCGCAATATGGTGACATTTGTTCCCTTAAGTTGACTAGGAGGAATCAAGAGGAGCAGTCAGCGTATGACTGGAGGGAGGCCATTGCACCCTGACCCAAAATACCAAGCTGTCTCTTTTCAATCTTGGCACAAACTACAGAGCTAATCTGAATGTACGTGTCTGTGGCTTTTATGTGAAGTGTGCCAACAAAGATCTCTGCCCACCTCTGAGACCTGTTGTTCAGCCAAGTGTTTGTGCATGGACAGGATGTGACCTTGGGAAGTTTTAAAGTGCAGAAACATAAGAAGAGCCCTCTGAGGCTCAGAGGATCTGCTTATGTAGACAGACACACAGCAAGATGGGCAGCAAGACAGTTGATGTACTTAGGAGAGATCCGATGAGAGACAGGATACAAGAAGAACCTCCTCACCATGAACCATGGACCAGTGGATGGCTCCGTGGTGCCATACCAGTCAAAATCAGGAAAGGCTCAAGTGTCGCCCACGAGGCCAGGCCTCATCAGTCATTGGTGCGATGCTATCGTCACGGAAACCAACACCACATTAACACACATAAATACCCTACTTCTACATCAACTAATAAGAGCAACACGATCTGCACTGAGCATCCCTGACTGTTTATAAAGCCAGAAATGGAGGTTGACAGTCGTAATTCACACGTATGCTGCAATTTTACTGTGTGTTAACATTTAAGCTACTTTTGGATTCATGCTAGAAGCCTTTCACAGGCCGTCAACACCATAGAGCCTACATCATGGAAATGTTTCCATATTGCTAATGTTTAGTCCTTTGGGATTCCAGCATTGCTTTCTCTCCACATGCATGATGTTCTGTGTCACTGTTGGTTAGAGACCAAATAAGAAAAACTTGAATCCGTAATGACACTGGCTTCCTTACATTCAGTACTGCTGTTTTCATCCAGTTATGGCATTAAAGGCATGAATAAGAGATGAGATGAAAGCATTATGACCTTGCCCTTAGCTTGAGTGCACTGGACTCCTATCAAAACAAAACTGTGCAATAAAGCATACGTTTGGCAGGATACTGTACTCATTTTAGGTGCACTGTACTGTGATGATAATTTCTGAGAGTTCACTTTTTGTGTAACAAGAATGTTCATGATATAGAAAAAAATATATTATTTAAAAAAACCTAGTTAAAGCATATTCGTGTTGATTTGATTTTTTTTTTTTAATTATGTAACATCTTCAAAAAAAGTTTTTTTTTAAACAAATTAAAATGAATGACATTTCCACATTTTTATATACAAATTTCACTAATTTTCATATTAATTCATTAATATCATTAAGTTTGGAGAGACACAACTAGAGGTCGACCGATAGTGGATTTTTTAATCAACCGATACTTTTTAAAATGTATACTGAACAAAAAACAAAACAAAATAGTGCTTTACTATTTATAAAAATAGTATTTGCGGCATTTACTATTTACTTTTTAAATGAATAAAAATATTAATATTACTTATTATACTGATCATTAAAGTTATCATAATTTATTAACAAATGTTATCAAAAGAAACGTATTAGTAATATTAAATATTTGAAATTAACACACTCTAACAAGGAAGAACACTTCTACATCTTCCATTAATCTTAATGTTACAAATGGGCTCTTATTGTAAAGTGTTACCATTTAATTTCAATAGTCATAAAGATGGCCATCTTTACATCTTTACTTCAAGAATGAACAATGTGGCATAAATGAGCTTGAAGTTCAGTGTAAAAAAATAAATAAAAAGCTATATTACAGCTCTTTATATGAAGCATACAGTCTTTATTAGAGCCACAGAAAGACAAATATTTTGCTGGAAAACGCACAATACACAATTTTAAATCCTAGGGTTAAGTCATTATGTACATTAATAAAGATTTGGGACCAATATAATACAATTTAATGGAAAACTATGTGAATGGCGCTCTGTGGCGCATAGGATTTTCTGTCAGCTGCATTTAATTCACATCTGAATTTTCCTACCCTGTGCAGCGCACAGCCTCATGTGTCAAAACAAACAACACGAGGTATCAGTGATTTCCACCTCTAGAGGCCGCTCTCACACAGTATAATGATAGCGGACTCTTCTCAGCCGCTCCAACAACGGATACAACTCGGGAAACAATCGGCATGGATTTTTGCCGATAGATGATAGTTCCAGCAATCAACTATCGGTGCCGATTAATTGGCAAAACTGATACATCGGTCGACCTCCAGACACAACACAACCTTTTACAAGCTGAACCTCGCAATTTCATAAAAAAGATGACTTTTAAAAAACAAGAAAATGAATGAACAAACGAATTAATGCATGCTAGTTCATGAATGCAAGCTAGACAATCTTGGGGTGGGGGGGGGGCACTGATGAACCCAATGAACTTGTAGGTGACCTATTTTATGAATTTTAAAATGAATTTTCATTTTTAAATACACTGAAATGTGTATGAAATGATTAATTGAATTTACAAAAAAAAAAAAAAAAAAAAGTAAGTGGTTGCAATCAGTTTATTTTAGCTACATTTAAATAAACAAATTTAGTTGACTAACTCTCAACTACATTTGTTTATTTAAATGTAGCTAAAATAAATTGTTTGCATCCACTTACCTTAACATTTTTTTTGTATCATTTTTTCAGTGTACATTAACAGATCCAGACAAAGAAAAATAGCAATCTGTCATTGACCTATAACCGTATTTAGTAAAATCACATTAAGTCCCATGAGACTCACATTCCAAGGAAGTGCCTCAGGGTTGTGACTAAGGTCAGAAGAAACAAGTGCTTGTCAGTTGAGCCGAAGATTCTGTGTCTATTGCACAGGGGCACTTATGAAGGTTAAGTGCCCCAAAGAGCCAACACACAATAAAGCACTGGGGATCTGAAACCATGCCCGTCACAGCTGAGAGCTGTATATCTTTTGAGAGAAGGAGGCATGTTTATAAAAACATGGAAGCACGAGTGTCTTAAAGACATGCAAAAATAGGGATAACAAATTTAGCAGACAGAAGGTTATACTAGATATCCAAGGGTGTGATTATGCCATGTGTTGACATCTATTCACAGAATGAACATGGGTACCGTACATGTGTGCATTTGTGTCGTGTACACATCCTTTGTGGTGACAGAGCAAATAAACTTGACTGATGCATTCTGGGTTAAGTGAGTATGTCCACTGAGAGCAGAAGACCCTATCACAAACTCTAACATACACTTCACCTGTCAGCCACCTGTCCACCACCAAGGGCACCTAAGAGTCTGGACAAAACCCTGGGTGGCATTCTCCTTGCAGGGCATCATTAATCACTGGGTGTGAATAAGCGTGTTGCTAAAAGGAGTTGGTGTTTGGCTGTCCATGCTCAATCAAGTCTGAGCATTCAACTGACTAAAAAACTTGGGTTCCACTCACTGAGTGAGACATTGAGCGCGACCGAGCAGTCACTAACCCTGCGCTTGTGAGTGTCGATGGCCCCTGAGTGACTTATGGAGGTCATGAAAGTGTCATTGTGGTAAACACTCACCTAGTAGGAGGGGCAGAAGCTTGAGATGGTCTTGTCGAGGGCTGCGTTTCAACTAAGCAGGATCATAAATTATGGCAATTGAACCCAATGAGAACTGTAATGCAATGATGCCTGGCTTTCTTTAGCTTTCGAAATATTCATTCCGTGTCCCACCAGTTTTGACATCAGTTACATCAAACATCAATGGTTGTCAAAATCATTGATACTTGCCGTGTTTTAAGCCACCATGTTTGAAAAAGACCGTTCCTGACACTAAGCTATCGTACTGTTTCAGAAGGACTGCAACTAAAAATTATTTTGGTAATCATTAATCTGCCCGTTATTATTAATTAAATAAAAAATCCTAGGGATGTGTGGGACTAGTCGACTAGTCAACTAAATGATACTACTGCTAGGCTACATTTAAATTATTGTCACATTTAATGTTACTTTTAAAAAATAATGCATTATGTATATTTCTGGAGCAGAAAATAACAATTTTATTTTTCTGCATCTGACATGCGTTTTCTCTGTGTCACTTGGGGTGGATTCAGAGAAATGTCCACTCTGAAGATGAACAAGGTGAGGGAGTATTTTGACTTGGAAGATTTTTTGTTTGTTTGTTTTGCTATATTACCAGTTATAAAGGACAATACTGGTATTCCAGCAGCATTAAGTATAGGATTTGACCGTTTGATTGCTAGATTCAACAGGCTATTTCAAATAGATCACTTATACAGACTACACTATTCAGGGGTAGACTACACTTTAAGAAAAGGACATGAAAATACATTGCAAAGGAATTTTCCACATAGATTTTTATTTATTTTTTTAACAGGTGTTTGACCTACATTTTGAATCGCATTACATTGTGTTATGCTTTAGGGTTGAAGGTAATGTCCGTAAATGTAACGGAAAACATACTGGTAATTTTCTGCCAGGACATTATCCCTTTTTCTACTGGTTTTTATTCTTATTATAGTCAATTAGCTGGTTACAAAATTTCCATTTAAACATTAATGAAATTAGTCATGGCGCACATTCCTATTACTGACACAACATTTTTGAATGGCAGTGTGCTATTTATTTATTTATTTATTGTTTTGTTTTTTTGACAACCCACATCCCTCATTAGTAAAAACTAAATGCTAACAGAATTTAAATTTTTGGGTATAACAGTATCAGTATTCTCCTTACATTCCTCAACATGATATCAGACAAAAGGTGCACAATTCTAAATCCACTTTCAGCTCAACAAAGTACAGGGTTCACAGGGGAAAGGTCAATGGTGGACTGCCAGGTTTAGTGATTACAAGGACCCGTCTTCACATCTAGACCTTTGAGTGTCAAGCAGGTGTTAAGAGGACAGAAAGTACAAGACGCCATAGTGTCCCTCATGTTTCAAGTCCTTTCACTTCACACTCCTCCTTCCGCTCTGACTGGCACTGATGCCAGCAGCTGCTGTAAGCTTAATTGGTCCCTCTGGGTAAGGCTGGCACGAAAGGGAACAGGCATCTGTTCAGAATGGGCAAAGACGAGAGCACCTAACCGCTGGAGCAGTTGCCCTCAATGTCAAAAGGACAACTGCAAGGGCGCTGAAAAAGGGTAAGCCACTGACCATCAGTTTATTCACACAGCTAGCCTCAAACGTGTCATTTGGGAGGGGTTACTACCAGATTTCTCACCAGGGCACCTGCCAGGCATGGGATCTGTGCCAGGCAATGACAAATCTACCACCTTTTCATAATGGCAGAGGGAGGGAATAAGAGAGAGTGACAGTGTCCCGTCACTGTTGTATGCTAAGAGGCTTCATTTCAAGTTGGTCATTAATATCCACAAACTCGTTAAGTGGAGAATGCTATGAAAGGGGATATGGGACATGACAAGTGCCCTGGCAGGGCAGAGAAAGGAACAAATCACTGGCGCTTAAAATAGTCCAGCTGGTATTCACTAACCCTAACCGCAAAGCTGCATTAAGGAACACTATCATTTAGACCATAAAAAGCTCTTATTACACAATCAGTTAACAAGTGTATTTAACACTTTAACTCAATGTGCAGCATTAAACAAAATAAAGATTTCTATTTGTTATCCCATCCTACACTCATACCTGCACAGTCAAGTCCTGTTATAAAAGGCAATCATAAATTGTGTTTCTCTCAATGGTTTCTTATAATCTGCGGTCAGAGCTCCATTTGAAAAGGCCATGACTTATGCAACATTAGACTGGGTGTCTGCTGCATGCTGAAGGACTTACGATGGGACAGCCTGACTATATTTATTAAACAGCTCAGATATAATATGAACTAATGCTGCACACACCAAATCAACAACAACAAAATTTGGTAAAATTAAGTTTTATGCACAATAAAGAATAAAAATAGCAATTGGACAGTGATGATTCTAACAATGAAATGTACACAAGCGGTGTGAGGAGGGGAAAACGCAAAACATTTAAACACTGAAGCCACTAGCGTTTAAGACCGATTGACCACTGCACAAAATCAATACTACGCCGTCCGCTGTCCCTAAAACCAAGACTCTTCCACCTCAATGCTTCACACATGGGAAGCAGCATTAATGTTAACATGGGATCTGCTGTCACTTTTTAAACATACAGATGGCCCCAAAATATTGAATAAATGCTTTAGCCAGCCTGACTATCAGTCTGTGTCAGGACGAAATACACCGTACTGAACTGATCAATGGTGTACCATTTGCTAGCATGATAGCAGATTCATGTCACACATTACACATTTATGGCTTAAGTTTGTTAATAAGAAGTGGACAAAGAGTTAATTTCCTTTAAGCTGATTAAGAAATCTTCAAAATCCTGGTTTATTGCATGTATATGGCATTAAAGCCAATGACCAGCACTATTGCTTATTCCTTAAAGGTTGATGCAATTTGTAGAAATGAAGTGAATTCTTCACTCATTGTAATGAGTGATGTAAGATATTAGTGCTTTATAATTTTGGACTAACCCACTCAACAATAACGAGCCGATAGTAGGAGGAGGAAACTGTATAGAAAGCATATTTGTAAAGCCTGACCAGATAAGTGACTATCACTAACCAGAATGGAACCCAGGTTGCTCTACAACCACTGTGACAGGAGACAAACTAGCTATTTCCCACAGAGCAACTCACCGGGGACAACAGAAAATGAACTGGCCCTGATCAATACCATCCAGCTCCCCTCTCTCTCTCTCCCTCCCTCCCTCCCTCCCTCCCTCTCTCTGGTGCTGCTCACACAGGAAAATGAAAAACAAATGCACAAATATTGTAATACATGGCATGATGTGCAAAACCACATGTAATTATGTCATGTCAGAGCTACACAGAAGTGAAAAAAGGAGTTTTGTTTCTTTTCATATACAAATGTTGTGGAATTCCTTCTCATAACAAATTAGACTGGTTAAATGTGAACAAATTATATGGTGACTGAATTCTCTCTTTTTTTAGTGGGGGAGGGGTGGTGAATATTTCTCTCTTTTTTAAGGAAAGTATGTACAGCAATAAACTTAATTATATGAGATACAGCAGTATATATGCATACTGTAAAAAAAAAAAAAAAAACTACTTCAGACTTTCTACTTCAAAAATGTCACATTAAATGCATTGTTACTTAAAGGTATAGTTCACTCAGAAGTGAAAATTCTGTCATCATTTACTCACCCTCAATGTATTCCAAACCTCTATGCATTTCTTTTATTCTGGTGAACTCAAAATAAGTTATTTTGAAGAATATGGGTAAACAAACAGTTGATGGTCCACACTGACTTCCACAGTACGGAAACAAATACACTAGTCAACATTTGAAGTGGATCCAAACCTTTCATCAAAGTTGTCCTAAAACCAAAATGTGTTCTTGTCTTAGGACAACTTTGATTAACTTTTTTGATCCACTTTAAATGTTGACTACTGTACTATGGAAGTAGATGGGGACAATCAGCTTTTTTCCCAAAAAATATTTTCTTTTGTGTTCAACAGAAGAAATATACTTATACAGGGTTGAAACAACTTGAGGGTGAGTAAATGATGACAGGATTTTCATTTTTGGCTGAACTATCCCTTGAAAAATTCTTTGTAATTATTTGTACAATTTACTAGAAATTGCTGAGTGAAGATTGCTTCTACATAAAATTATTTTTGGTGTATTTTAAAAGGTGGCATCTTCCTTTCTATCTTTAGATCACAATCTCTAAATTCCCATGTGTGTATGTGTGCTTCAGTAATGTCTTCCTCTAATTACTGAGAATCTTTATTTGGATGATGCATAAGTGTGTGGGATATGAGAGTGCTGTCAACAGAGAGGAACGCTGTTAGTCCACAGGTGTGGGAAAGACCCTCGGCATAATTCTCAGGCAGAGACAGACTATTGCCATTCACACTGCCACTCTGGGACATGTTTGTCCTGTGTCTCAGTGTGAAAAAATTTGTCTGCTAACAATTAAGTTGTTACTCTGGAAGACAAATCTACTAAAGGATACAACAGATGAAGCTTACAATCTTTATACTGACTAAATCATCAAGTGGTTTAAATGATGAATGGGCCCCTTGTAAAAGGGCTCCCTCTGCAGGTGATGATCAGTAATGAACAAAAAAAAAAAAGATCTCTCACATTAAAACCTTTGCAAAAATAAAAAAATATTGTTTTTTCCACCCTAAATATTAACAATGTCTGCCACAACTAAGCCTCGATATAAGATATTTCATACTTGGTAATACTGGATATAAAAGAACTACACAATACATATTGTGTTTTCATCTAAAAAAAGAAGTACCTATGAGCTTAATTTCAAAAGAAGAGGAAAGACGTCAAAACGGAAAAAAATCAACACCTAAAATGTATCGGGTCATTTAAAGTGCAGCATGGTGACACTGAGCATTAAAAAGAAATGGAGAACTAACAAACACAGAGACACTCAGACAAACTAAAAAAAAATCTGGAATTGTTTTGGCAGATTTCCCTGACCTAGTGTGTGCCGATGTCTGCATGCTGTGTGGCAAACTGATACAGTTTTAAAAATAGCAGCAGGAACCATGCTTAACACTGTCCTGAGACAGGTGCAGTGTTTTTTTCCAGTGGGAATAAAACCAATATATGAGCTACATTAGTAGCAAAATCACTCACCAGTTTGCATTTTAAAAAAAGCAAGATGAATGCAATGGAATCCGGACATGATATACAATGGATATAAAAAGTCTACAAACCCCTGTTAAAATGCCAGATTTCTGTGATGTAAAAAAATGAGACCAATACAAATCGTTTCAGAACTTTTTCTAACTTTAATGTAAACTATAACCTGTACAACTCAATTAAAAAACAAACTGAATTTTTCAGGAAAGGTGGAGTAAAAATAAACTAAAATAATGTGGTTGCATAAGTGTGCACACCCTCTTATAACTAAGGATGTGTGTTAAATAGGAGTCGGTACACACCTGCCATCATTTAAAGTGCCTCTGGTTAAACCCAAATAGAGTTTATCTGTTCTAGTAGGCTTTTCCTGACATTTTCTTCGCATCTTACAGCAAAATCCATGGTCCACAGAGAGCTTCCAAAGCATCAGAGGGATCTCATTGTTGAAAGGTATCAGTCAGGAGAAGTGTGCAAAAGAATTTCCAAGGCATTAGATATACCATGGAACACAGTGAAGACAGTCATCATCAAGTGGAGAAAATATGGCACAACAGTGATATTACCAAGCACTGGACGTCCCTCCAAAATTGATGGAGGGATGAGAAGAAAACTGGTCAGGGAGGCTGCCAAGAGGCCTACAGCAGCATTAAAGGAGCTGCTGGAATTTCTGGCAAGCACTGGCTGTGTAGTACATGTGACAACAATCTTCCACATTCTTCATATGTTTGGGCTATGGGGTAGGGTGTCAAGAAAAACATCCAAGCCCAGCTAAATTTTGCAAAAACACACTATAAGTCTCCCAAAAGCATGTGGGAAAATGTGTTATGGTCTGATGAAACCAAGGTTGATCTTTTTGATCGTAATTCTAAAAGGTATGTTTGGCACAAAAACAACACTGCACATCACCAAAGGAACACCATACTCACAGTGAAGCATGGTGGTGGCAGCATCACGTTTTGGGGCTGTTTTTCTTCAGCTGGAACTGGGGCCTTAGTCAAGGTGGAGGGAACTATGAACAGTTCCAAATACCAGTCAACATTGGCACAAAACCTTCAGGCTTCTGCTAGAAAGCTGAAGATGAAGAGGAACTTCATCTTTCAGCACGACAACACCACAAAGTATACTTCCAAATCAACAAAAGAATGGCTTCACCAGAAGAAGATAAAGTTTTGGAATGTCCCAGACAGAGCCCAGACCTGAATCAAATTGAAAATTTGTGGGGTGATCTGAAGAGGGCTGTGCACAGGAGATGACCTCGCAATCTGACAGATTTGGAGCATTTTTGCAAAGAAGAGTGGGCAAATATTGTCAAATATAAGTCAAGATGTGCCATGCTGATAGACTCATACCCAAAACGACTGAGTGAAGTAATAAAATCAAAAGGTGCTTCAACAAAGTATTAGTTTAAGGGTGTGCACACTTATGCAACCACATTATTTTAGTTTTTTTATTTTTACTCCACCTGTCCAAAAGGATTTCATTTTGTTTTTTAATCGAGTTGTACAGGTTATAGTTTACATTAAAGGTGGAAAAAGTTCTGAAATGGTTTATCTTGGTCTAATTTTTTTATATCACAGAAATCTGGCATTTTAACAGGGGTGTGTTGACTTTTTATGTCCACTGTATGTCCGACTCAAATCTACATCCCCCTGAACACATGTGCAGGGAGTCAGGATTCCAGTGCAAGACAAAAATGTACACAAACCCATACTGTAACATCAGAACTGGCCCCCCTACTAGACTGGACTCAATTACTCTCTTAGTTCAGAGCAAATCTTACTAATTAAATACGCTAAGCATTAATTATGTAGCCTGAGTGGGAGCCTATAAAACTATACCCACCAATCCCAGCCGATCAATACTCCAGGAGTGGAATTAGCAGTTATCTTAAAGTCCTTTAACAACAGTGCAGGCAGACAGACCAACACTAACAATCATCCATAATTAAACGGACACTCACACACACACACACAGTAGTGCATTTAAGTAAGCTATAGGGATAAAATAATACCATTTTTTGACACAAAGAATGAATGTCATACATACATTATACTGTTCTTCTTGATAAAAAATACTGGAGCTTCACTAACACTAGATGTGGTTCCCAACTGGAGGCCACAACCCAAAATATTAACCATATAATTAAGCAGAGGATATAAATAAACAGGCTTATTGATATTGAGAAAACAGAAAAACATGTATAAAATCCTTTAATCTGTCATTTGGTGTAAGTAATTTACACAGGTTTTACGATATGCCCATATCTTCAGTCAATAAAATGTCTGATTAATTTGTGGATTCAGGTAAATGAGAAAGAGAAAGGGGTTTGAGATATATCAAGAAAAGACTGGATAAAGAGAAAGTGAAAGAGAAAGCTGGAGGCCTTCCATTGACAACACTCACTTCCCAGATCTCATCTGTCCATCAGTCTGTGAGCTTTGTGTGTTAAACAAGCTCCCACACATTTCCCAGGATAACACACACAGCCTGCCTGCGGTTTTAAATTTGGACAGCCACCTGTGAGGATGACTAAGATAGCTTGCCGGGGCAGCCTGTGTGTGTGTGTGTGTGTGTGTGTGTGTGTGTGTGTGTGTGTGTGTGTGTGTGCACGCAGGGTTTATGGAGCTTACTTGGATAGGGGGTGTTGAGCTGGGGAACTTGCATGCCAATCGTGGCCAGGAGTCTCTGAGAGGCCTGAAGGTACTTAACTGCTCCCTTGAGAGCAAAATAAAGATCGAGTCCAAGTGGGAGGGAGAGAGGGAAGGCAGAAAAGGGACATGACGGAGCGTAACTTTGGGCTGTGCCAAAAAAGCCCATCGCGAACAAAAAAATGGACAGAAAATGGGCCAGGTGAGAGATTAAAAAAAATTAGGGAAAGGGAAAGGCGAATGAAGGGATGGTTTGCTGGCTTACTTCTCAGGCCCAGAATAGAGCATGAGCTCCAATGTCTGGGCCACTTCGACAAAAATGGAAAGTTGAGAGTGATTAGGGTCAGGTTTCCCAGTTCACCCCTCCATCATGGGCTGTGGGCCAGGTGGAGCGGACTGTAAGTTTGGGAGTTATGTGTGTACTCTAGCCCCTGGATGGCCTTTCTGGCCAGCGTACAGCTACAGCCAGCCAGTTAATTAGGAGAATTTCATCACTCCGTCATAGAGAAGGAAAGATAGAGGGAGAGGAAGGGACAGAAATATACCATTAGTCTATGGTCACAGAAGTTGATTCAAACCCATATGGATGGCGATGTGAGTAACACAAGCTCTGCTTGAACTGAACTGTGGTTGTTTTATTGACATCCTCCTATTGATTGTTTAGATTTGCATTTTTCTTTTCCACAAGCTGTGTAATTCATACATGCAGTGAAATGAAGCAATTCTAGAATATGCTTAGGGCCAAAGGGTCAAGTTTGTTTATCGTAAACCAGTCAATTATCTTCTCCACATGCACTGTGGATTGGAAGCACAGATTTACAATATTTTGCATATGGGAACTTAAACCTATATGCACACTATCAATTAAAAGTTTGGGGTCATTTTTGACAAAAAAAAAAAAAAAAAAAAAAGTCTCTTAAATCTCACAAAGGATGTATTTATATTTTTATTTAAAAAAAAATGTAAATAACTTTTTTTTTAAATCTATTTTAAGATGTAATTTATTCCTGTGATGATAAAGCTGAATTTTCTGCAGCAATTTCTCCAGTCTTCAATGACACATGATGCTTCAGTTGTGCTGCATAATACTGGTACATTGTCCCACAAACCATGACTTTTTTTTTTGTATTCTTTGATGAATAGAAGGTTCAAAAGAACAGCATTTATTTGAAATAGAAGTACTTGCAACATTTTAAATGGCACTTTTGATCATTTTTTTGGTAATGCTCTCTTACTGAATAAATATATTAACTTTATATAAACAATGTGTAGGAAAACAGGAAACAGGAAAACATTATCTCTTTAACGTTATCAACTTTAGCTCAAACGTCTTCTGTAAAAAAAAAAAATAATAATATTTTTTTTAAAAAAGAGAGAGAGAGGAAGAGAGAGCGAGAGAGTGATGAACAAGAAGGTGGTTGCAAAAAAATAAAATAAAATAAATTCTGCAAATCCATTTGGTAGCATAGACAGTGGCACAGAAAATGACACTTCAGCTTTAAGAGTCACAGTTTCATGTGCTTTGGGTTTGTAATTAGCAACTTGGTAACTAGCAACTTTAACAGAGTGAACAAGGCAGATCAAAGGCCAAAGACCGAGTAAGACTGCACCATGGTGTAAATGGCTATACTATGCCTGCAAGACCTGTAATTGACTGCAATGTGTTGAAACTGTTCTCGGATATGGTTACTAAAAATGATATGAACATATGTGGGCTCACATAACAGCCAAAAATAAAAATGGATATTAATCAGTCTTTCTAATTCTTACACTTCATCTTCTTACTTCATACACCTGTCTTTCAACAGTCATCGGCATATTCTCTCATATCCTATTAATGAACTAGTGATTTTATTATAAACTACAGAAATTAGAAAAAAAAAACAAAAAAAAAAACATATATATATATATATATATATATATATATATATATATATATATTAGTTGATTCTTAATCATCTTGACTATAAAATAAGAGGTGAGGAATACACAGATTTTAAAACACTAAGCATCATACACTTGCCAACTTTGTAAATGGTTTCACATAAATAGTGGGCATCATGACAAATAAAAACAATAGGTGTAAATATCAAACATTTTTTTTTTATAACTAGATGGAATCATAGTCTGTGCCCAATACACACTATACACAATTTTCCATAAAATAGGTAAACTCTGACTGCCAAAAGTTGTGTAGCATATTCCAGCTTTTAGTTACATGCTTCAATTGTTTAAAAGCTGTTTACAACAACACTGATATTGTTAATACTGTGAAATAATTGCCAAGTGACCATTTTTTCAGAGTGACAATAAATCTAAACAAAACATCATGGGTCATCTTCAAAACCATGAAGAAGTTAGTTTAGCATGTTGAGTAGAGGTCCAAAAAAACACAGCAAGTGAATGATGTGTCTCTTTTTCTGGAAGCACAGCCCCCCTGTAAACATGACCTCTGTAACACCAGCTTTCCTCCAGAGAACGGAGTGTCTTATTGGTTTAAAGTAAGGCCTGAAGACTAGTCTTAATCTCCAGGCCCTCTTTCTGCCTCCTCCCAGTCGAAAACCTTTAACCCCATGAACCTGTCCCACTCCAATCCACTCTAAGAGAGGGCCAAAAAGCCTCAATATGGATGTGTTTGGCTGGCCTTAGACCACATAGTCTGCTTCCCACGCAATGCCAATTTACTGTGATTATTATGGTAACACTTCACACCGTGTGGACAGATGAAGGGTGCGTGGGAGGGGCGTGCTAAGATCAGATTACTGGAAAAGGGAAACTTAAAGGGCTTGGGCAAGAGGTAATATTATAACGTGCCATTTGTAGGAACTTAGCCATGGTCTTAAAACAACTAAGTGAACTTTATGTTGTGCTACATTAGACTGACGCAAAAGGAACAGTGTTCAGTGTCCAAAAAGTACACTTGAATAACAGTCACACAAGGGGAACAGTGTGCTCTAAAATATTACAGCTACAAATTCAGTTGGAAAATTCCAAAACAAATTCTAAAACATTATTATTAAACACATTTATTTACTATTTAAATAAATAGTAAAGTGTTAAATAAATTATTTACTATTTATTTATAATTAACAATTTATTTAAATATACATATAACAATAGTCAATTTATAATAATAATAATAATAATAATAATGGGTGATTACTGGTAATTATTTATCACTACAGTAACTACATGATGACAATCGCACGTCAACATTAATTAGTCAAGTAAAGCTATAATTGGACTGACAAAATACCAATAAATCGTAAAGAAAAGCATGTTTGTGAGTCCTGGACAAACACATAACTACACAATGCATGTGTTGGAGGCGATAAATGATGTGTATGTTCTTAAATAATTAGCAGGTGTGTCCTGTTTAAGGTTTCTGATTTATTCTGTCCCTTGGGTTACCGGAGACCCCTCGGGATACCAAGAAAACATTTACCCCCAAAACAGGGAAGGAAAGAGTGTAAGTGCAGTGTCCTGTTTCATTGGCGTTTGGATTACACTTTTCATCAGTTAGCCTTCAACTGCTGGCACAAACACTCAACAAAAGATCTCACACATCAACCCTTATCCGCACAAACCCAAGCTAGCTCCAATGTGAAAATGTGTGCAAACCATTTGACAATAAACACATTTTCTATTTCTGCTTGTACTTGTACTTATACATTACCCTATACGTGTATATTAGACGCACATCTCAAACTTCATAGAAACTAAGTGGTCCTTCCACTTAATCTGCAGGTGCTCTCATGCAGTTTACACATAAGCGCATGGGACGGGTGTGCCTGGCAGGTGGCTGTTAGTTGCGTTGCTGCTTGGGTGTGTCACGCAAGACCGAGCAGTGAGAAGCTTTAATTATGGCCAGCTGACAGTTTGACAAGGGAGCAGCCAGAGGCCCGGGTGAGAGAAGCAAGGCACAAGGGCATCGGATAATGTCACTCTACATCTGTCAGTGACTGTACACAAATTACACACTGGGAATCCATGTTGAGCACAGGGGTCTTTTCGTTAAAGAGTTTGAGGTTGATCAGTTGTCCTGTGGTTGTATGCTGGGTGCTACCATGATATGTTACTACATTCTGACCAAATGGTTTGTAAACATCTATTTATATACAGAAGCTACCCTGCTAAAAGGTTTTCTGTGCTCTGTGATGTTCATTGTCAAAATTGCATGGTAAACCAATTTTATTCTTCAGATTTATTGAATATACTAAACCAGTCAAATGTATTTTTATATATATTTTTATACTACTAATATTATTATATAATTAATACAAAATTATATAATTATTAATATTTCTTATATTTTTTTCTTTGTTTTAAATATTTATAATTATTAATATCCACTGTATTCTTTCTTTCTCTGACTCTCTTCTTTCTTTCTTTCATTCGTTCTTTCATTCTTGTTTGTTCGTTTTCATTTGTTCTTTCTGGATCTATGAGATGCCAATCAGCATGTTTTTTTTGTTTGTTTTTTTTTATAAAAATGTAAAGATTAAATTAAATAATCAATTACAATCAATCAATCAATCAATCAAATAAATAAATACACACTTTCATTCAAATCTATGGGGTCAGTAAGATTTTTGTAAAATATTTTGAAATAAGTCTCTTATGCTCACCAAGCTTCCATTAATTTCAACAAAAATGCAGTCAAAAAGAGTAATGTTGTGAAATATTATATTACAATATAAAATAATTGCTATATATTTTTGCAATTTATTCATGTGATGAAGCAGCCACAAGATCCTTCAGAAATTATTATAACATGCTGAATCAGTGTTCAAGAAACTTTATTAAAATCAATGTTGAATGTTTCTGTGAAAATATTTTTTTCAGTTTTTTTTTTGGATGAATAGAAATTTCAAAAGAACAGCATTATTTTAACAGCATTATTAACATTATGAATGTCTTTACTTTTGACCAATCTAATGATGTCCTTGCTGATTAGAAGAATGTCTTATTGACCCCAAACTTTCAAAAAAGCAGTGTATGGTGGCATTTGTATTAAAGGCTGACAGTCTACATTTGTCATTAAATGTAAACACAGACAGTTACACCTTAAATGTAAACAGCAACCAAAATAAAAATAAATAAATATAAAAAATAAGCTTGTCTAAATACAACGTATGTGTCCTGAGAGCCAGTACAGCACTTTTATTTGTTTTTTTTTTACGTCATACTTAATGCAAGTTATGTGTCACTTATTTATTTTTTTTCTACATTAGTTCTCGCAAAAGCTTGTAAAATCTTTTGAGGTAAAGTAAAATAAATGGAGCTAGAGAGAACATGGTGAAAGTTATTGGCAGTTATAACAACGACAACCAGACAGAGAGAAACTGACAACAGACAGCTGAAGGACAGACAAGTTGAGATATACTGAACATCCACACACACACACACAATAGCTGTTAACAGGTGGTGGGTGGTTCTCCCAAAGACAGGCCTGCTGGACACATTATGAACAGGTTGGTGTGTGCGTGCCGGGACAGAACACGAATTGGAGAAGTTGGATGTTTATCCAGTGGACACTGGTGAAGGGGAGAGATTACACCCCATTAAAGTGCAAGTTGGCCCATCTGCTTGACATGCAGGGCCTGAGAAAGTAATGTGGAATGAGCAGAATGTTCGTCCCAGAGACTGAGGGTCGACGGTGTGCGAGTACAAGCGTGACTGACGCAGTTGATGAAACCACTGTGGCATTGTGGTATTTAGAGCAAATATATCTCGGGTGACAGTTGAGAGAAGTAAAAACACTATGTTGGCCCTCGTAAATACCTCCTATTTCTATTGCGTTCAGATTAATCCACCATTCATGTTATTATTGTGCTTGTTCTCCCTTATTGGCTTTCTCCCATTACATACAAACTTGTACAATCGCATATCCATAACTAACAATAATACACCACAAAAATTCACGCAACACTAACCTAGGATCAGGAGGGCATGTGGATCAAATAAACCAGGACCGGCCGACACACATTTGTCATAAACAGGGTATTTATTACCAGACTAGAGCTGGGATGCTTACTCAATATGGCAGAGGCATATGTAAGAACGGGAGGTGGGGGGGGGCGACCCGGGAATGAGATCCAGCAGATGAGGGAACAGCAGTGGTGTGAAAAAAAGTGGCAGAAACTAAAGGAAGTGTGAACTAGTGAGTGATGCAAAAAACAAACTAAAATAAACAATCAAACCACATTAGGAGCGAATGCTTAAAGGCAGGAGGAGACTGACGCACTGGCTGTCACCTCTAAAATTTACAATGCGTGTATGGTTGCCAGTAGGGGGGTTTAATTTGGTCGGCATAATACAAAACAGCATTCCAGCACTAATGCCTAAAAAATTATTGGCAGTTTGTTTGGCAGTCCATTACAATTCCTGTACACTCCAGTAACATTAGGGGTGGCACGGTACGCGTACCGAACCGTACGGATCACGGGGCAAATTCCAAATGGAAGTGATCATCCCTATCCCCTTGCAGTGGGGACTTTGGAGTGAACAGGGCACGTGCTAGCAATTATTTAGTCGTTTGAAATGCACTTGGCAAAGGGAGCGATCTAATTTCCTCAAAATCTTCAGATGGTATGTTCCCATGACTACGCAGCATGGTGTGTGTCAGTAGATGTCGCTGTTTTAATGTCATATGTCTTTTTTATTGTTGTTAGCATAACTGTTGCAAATGAACATACATTTTAGATTTTCAAGTTTTTGATACATAATATATAAAAACTAATATGTATACAAATTTTTTAAATATAAAATGTATATTTTTTTATGCCGGTGTCGGTCAATGAATCTGCTGTGCTGCGTGCCCTGCTGCGTTGTCACAGGAACATCCCAGCTGAAGATTAGGAGGAAATTAGATCGCTCCCTTTGCCAAGTGCATTTCAAACGACTAAATAATGGTTCGCACGTGCCCTGTTCCCTCCAAAGACCCCACTCCAAGGGGATAGGGATGATGACTTCCATTTGGATTTTCCCCCGTGAACCGTACGGTTCAGTACACGTACCGTGCCACCCCTAATATACATATAATACACACGCACACACACATATATACATATATATATATATATATATTAGTAAACGATTAATCGTGATTAACCTCATCCAAAAGTTTTGTATATATAAATACACACATACAGTATATTTTGAAAATATTTACATGTATTTACATATATAATGTAAATTATTTTAATATAAATATATACATATATATATATATAAATCTTTAATATATAAACGACATATTTTTCTGAAATATATACATGCTTGTGTATGTATTTATATATACATAATAAATATACACAGCACACACACATACAGTAACTCACAAAAGTGAGTACATTTCAGCAACAATTTTAGTATATCTTCTCAAGGGACAATACTACACAAATGAAACTTGGATATATTTTAGAGTAGTTAATGTGCAGCTTGTATAGAAGTACAAATTTACTGTCTCATTTCTATAGTATTGTCCCTTGAGAAGATATACTAAAATAGTTGTGAGGGGTGTACTCACTTTTGTGAGATACTGTATGTGTGTGTGCTGTGTATATTTATTATGTATATATAAATACATACACAAGCATGTATATACTTCAGAAAAATATGTCGTTTATATATTAATATCGATTTTTTTTTAATTATTGAGATTTATACATCATCTGAAAGCTGAATAAATAACATTTCCATTTATGTCTGGTTTGTTAGGATAGGACAATATTTGGCCGAGATACAACTATTTGAATATCTGGAATCTGTGGGTGCAAAAAATCAAAATATTGATAAAATCGCCTTTAAAGTTGTCCAAATAAAGTTCTTAGCAATGCATATTACTAATCAAAAATTAAGTTTTGATATATTTACAGTAGAAAATTTACAAAATATCTTCATGGAACATGATCTTTACTTAATATCCTAATTATTTTTGGCATAAAAGAAAAATCGATAATTTTGACCCATACAATGTATTTTTGGCTATTGCTACAAATATACCCCAGCGACTTGAGACTGGTTTTGTGGTCCAGGGTCACATATATTATTTAAACAAAACTTTTATTTTGGAAGCCATTACTCGCGATTAATCATTTGACAGCACTAATATATATATATATATATATATGCTGTTCTTTTAATTTATTTTTCCATAAAAAAAACCTAAATAATCCAGAAATGATTTCTGAAGGATCACATGACACTGATGATTGGAGTAATAGCTGCTGAAAATTCAGCTTTGCCAACACAGAAATAAATTATATTTTAAAATATATTCAAATAGGAAACAGTTATTTTAAAATGTTAGAATATTTCATAATATTCCTTTTTTTTTTTTACTGTATTTTTAAATCAAATAAATGCCGTTTTGGAGAGCATAAAATAATTCCTTTCAGAAACATTAAAAAAATAAAATAAAATTACCATTCAAAATTGTGTGTTTGATACGTGTATGCCAATTTTTTGGTCAAGTCATGCCAGATGTTAGGGTTCCCCCAAAGTCCCAATTTAACTCCCGGTTGCCACGATGTGTGTACATTTATTTACATTGACCAAGTGTGTGGTTGTGCCCTGAGGGGAGAGGCATTGTGTTAATCTATGCAAAAGATACTTTGTGCCTATATAAAGTGACAGAATGCATGAAGATAAAACAAAAAATCAGGGAAAAAATAGATGATTATTGGAAGAACGTATACAAACCCTTCATAAAACATTACCTTCCTTACACTGCACTTCACAACGAACATTATACATGCTAAACTTAATTGATATAGATATCACTTGCTTGTTGTATAGGGAGCAATAAACACTATGCAGGAACCCTGTCAATTAGGCTGCATCTATGAATGCATTAAAATACCTCTGCAAACTTCCTCCAAATTGTAATGTGGGTTAATGAAGTAATTGATCAGATCATAAAAGCTCTTTCATACAAGAATACAAAAAAATAAAATTAAACCTAAAAGATTAACGTTACAAGCCTATATTTAGCTGCTGTTGACACTTGAGTGTGTGGCCACCATCTGCATGTGTGTAAACTTTACGTGAGCTGGTGAGGGACGGCACCATCAGATCGAGTGGAAAATGACAGCACGATCAGAGCTGTGAAAGACCGGACAAGTGATTTATGGGCAAATAAAAAGGTGCAAATATTGTACAGTAATAGGACCCCTATGGATGTAGTCAGGGCTAAGGTGTGTATATGGGAGTGTTTGTGGAATTGCGGTAACATGACTATGCGAGTATGCATTTATGAGAAGAGTGATGTGTCCAACTCCAGCTTAATCGTAAACCTTCCATATCATTGCCTGAGCAGGTCAGCATGTGTATGTGCGCGAGCTGAAAAAGATACATGGTGCCCTCTGATTTACACATTAAAATACCAATCGTTTGCAGAGGAGATGTTAAAACTTTGACCTGAACAGTGTGTATTTGTGTGTGTGAAATGGAACGGGGTAGGGTGGAGGTGTGCATACATCATACCAAATAAAGCCACAGCAACTCTCCCTCAAGTTAATCACTTAAACACATGGGAGAGAGGCTGCCTACACAAACATGCATGAGGGGGAGATCTGAAGCCACAGGCGGTTAAATAACCCACATAAAGATTCTACTTATTCCTTTATAATAATGTCCACCAGAAAAGGAACCGTTACATTTTTTTTTTTTTTTTAAATTAGCAAATTTTGAATGGCTAAAAAAAGAAAATAAGTAAATAAACAAATACACAAACACCAAAACCAGGATTCTGGAGTTTTTCAGTCTGTCCACTCTGAATGCAAAGCTTATAATATATAAATTATAATATTGTTTATATATATATATTTTTGAAAGCAGTCACTAATGTTCACCATGGTGCATTTGTTTGATCAAAATAATAATGTATTTTAAAATGTAATTTATTTCTATGATGGCAATGCTTAATTTTTAGCAGTCATAACTTAATGTTGGAAATGGTTGCACTTCTAATATTTTGTGGAAACCATGATGCTTTTTTTCACATGATTCTTTGATGAATTCGAAAGATAAAAAAAAAAGATTTATTTAATTATTAAATAAATATAATTATTTTGTAACATTATAAATGCATTAACTTTCACTTTTGATCAATTTCACACACCCTTGCTGAAAAAAAGTATCCATTTCTTTGAATGAATGAATGAATGAATGAATGAATGAATGAATGAATGAATGATCGATCATCTTACAGCCCCTGAACTTTTGAACTGTAGTGCACGTGAGTAACTGGCTAGTCAACAAGTAAAGCAGGAATGGCGAACTCCGGTCCTGGAGAGCCGCAGCCCTGCAGAGTTCAGCTCCAACCCTAATAAAAACTCACCTACCTGTAGCTTCCTAGTAACTGTTCAGACCTTGATTAGCTTGTTCAGGTGTGTTTGATTATGGTTGAAGCAAAACTCTGCAGGGCTGTGGCTCTCCAGGACCGACATTCGCCACCCCTGAAGTAAAGGCTTGCTTAAAGCAGAAGCTTCATGTACATGTTTAATGTTATAGATTATTATTAAAAAACACAATAATAATTCTCAAAACCCATATTGGTCAGTGAATCTACATCACTGCCACAACATATGCACAAAATCTTTAGCAAGCTTGCAATCAAGTTTGGATTGTTTAAATATGTTGACCACTGATATAATCTGAATGTTGCTTGATATTACTTATGAACTCAGTCTGTATCCTGCATTTTTTTTATTTTATGTCCTTGTTAGTTATTACTACAATGCAAAAAAAATAAATAAATAAAAAAATAAATAAAAGAAAGTGAAGAAAAGAATGAAGATTGTGCAACTACTGGTCATGATTGTGAAAAGCTGAAAAAGAAAAAAAAAAGAAAAAAAACAAAAAAACAATGCAAACCATGGGAAGACCTCGTACGGGTGTAAATGCATCCACAAATAAATGAAGCTGTTCTGTACAGTGAAGACAAATCAGTCCACTCTAAGTTGCCTTTATTTGTCTATGAACTCAAGCGTCCTAAGCCAAAATTCCATTGAGACGCTTCAGGCGGCTTCATTTCCTCTCTTCTCCTTTTCTCTCTCCCTCTCATCTCCTCACTATTGTGTTCTGTCATTTATCTATTTTATGGGATTATCGAGGCGCTTCTCCCCTGCCCGCAATTCATTACGCTCCTAACTGCTCACTTAGGTTTATGCCCCTTTAAATCCCCCAACAGATAACCAACCAGCCTCGGTAAACAGATAGAGAGGGAGGGAGAGAGAGAGACATGTGGTGGGCACTCATCAGAGAAGGAATTAAGAGATGTCACGCGGCAGTGGCCATGGCAGTGAGGAGAGGCAGTTAGTGGTTTTTAACGCGGCTGCCCTCTTTCTCCTCATTAGTAATTCAATTTGCTCTTTATTAGCCACTCTTATCTCCTGCACAGAGTCCCTCTGGCTAACCCCTCCATCACCTGCCTTGTCTTTCCCGCTTGCCCCCTCTCTCTTCACATCCAACCCATAGAAGCATCACCTGGCTGGAACAAGACAAAACTTCCTATTGCAAGACTTTGGTAGGAAGAGACACAGGCAATTTACAGGTATGCAAAAGGAAGGCAGTTTTATGGTAATACTGCTACTCTAATGTGCGCAGAAACAGAGCGCAAGCGATTACAGTGAGATTGTGGATGGGGTGGATGGGGTGGAGGGGGTGGAGCTGGCTGTAAAAACAGTGATTGCTTTCCATCAGCTTGGGCTTATATTCTCCAGTTCGTTAAAACAATCCAATTTGCAAAGGGATAATTACGCATTAGCTCCTTTTTATCTACTGAGCGAGAGCGCTGGCAGGGTTTGATAGTGTAGCCGTATTCGGCGCGCCACTGCTGCAAATTACCCGCTATCGGCACATGTACACCATCACGGCCCGATTGGGCAATTAATTAACTCCTCCTATCCCCAGTGGATACGGGCCATCACACCCAAACCTACTCCTTCTTAAACCAATCAGGCTGCTGGGAACATGCTGCCCTCTATTGGAGGTGTACAGTCATAGCCACCAGACTTTAATTCATGATCTTTCATAATTAGGAAATGTCAGATGAAGAAATATCTTTGTAGGAAGTAAATAGGGTAAAATGTGTTAAACAGTACTAAAGTCTATTAAAAGACATAAGCTATCAGAAGCAGAGAAGCTGTGAATTTTGCAGCAATATTATCACATAACATGCCATGCAGGCTTAGTGATGGCTAATAATCGAATGGCTCTCAAAGCACAGTGCCATTTCAGATCAGATTACAACATCCAATAGAGTCTAGAAGTATCTATGGAATCTATGGAAGCCTGTTTCCACCGCTGAATTTAATTTTTTTAAAAAAAGGTAATTGGGACTTTTTCTGACTTTTTTCTCACAATTGCAAGTTTACATCTCACAATTCGGACTTTTTTCTTCAGAATCGTGAGGTATACTCACGATTGCAAGTAATAAAGTCGGAACTGCGATATATAAACTCTAGTTTGTATCACGCGTATTTGACTTTATATCTAGCAATTCTTACTTTATACCTACCAATGGTGAGTTTATAATCACACAATTCTGAGAAAAAGTCAAAATTACAAGTTTATAGCTCAGAATTGTCAGATATAAACTCACAATTGTGTGTCATGAAGTCCAATTCTGAGGAGGAAAAAAATATATATATTTTTTTTTTTCAGAATTGGGTGTTTATACTTCACAATTCTGACTTAGTAACTTGCAATTGCTATAAAAGTTGCATTTCTGAGGAAATGTCACAATTGCGTGATACAAAAACAACTGTGAGAAGTAAACTTGCAATTACGAGAAAAAAAAATTGCCATTTTTTATTTTTTTTAATAAAATGTATTAATTTTTTAACAAATCTAGACTGCAAAACAAGCCAAATATCTGGGCAAAATTTCTGTTGTGTATTCCAGCCTTAAAATGTGTAAAAAATAAGAATAATTAAAATGTAACAATAAAAGGGTAAATAAATTATTGCTATGTACACACTTATCAATATAAATGTAAAAAATGTGGGCCTCAAAATGGTATATTAAATTATTTAAAATTACATATCAGAAAGAAAAAAAAAATGCATAAAATTCCAGGGTCGGGCTGCGACATGAGGGCACTCCATGTACCACTGATCTAGTCAGTACAGCCAAGTCTCTGAGACTGACAGGAAGATTTCCATGCTTTCATCTACAGTAAGACTTTATTTTCATGAAGGTACCCAGTGTACTGTTCTCTGCTGCAGCTTTGTGTTTCCATGGGAACATAAAGCCCACCTCAACCTCTCTCCGAGGAATACAAACAAAAGCAGCGATAATTAATTTTCCAGAGACCGTTTTGTGCTGATTACTAATTAGACAAGTTAGTCACAGAGGGGGTAAAAACAATCAGTTAATTTAAAAAGGCAGAGGTAGAGTTGCATTGTGTTTTGAGAGTTGCAAAGCATTTTGTGAATGTGCAGTCATAGTAACTGACCTGATCTTGAGGTCCCAAGTGAGGTGGAGGTGAGAGAGAGACGGCGGAGCTTGTGTCTGCCAAACGAAACCAACACTTTTGACTGTGCTCGCCTGGCATTGGTTGGAGTCTTCACCTGTGCGTTTGTCCGTCTTTGCAACGAATACCGGCTCCTTACAGTCTGCACAATGGGGCTGCATCTTCTCTCTAAGGAGGGACTGTATATAGGCATAGACAAAACATATATGAACTGCTGTAAGAATTTCTGTAAAAAATGTTTTTAGAAATTTTAGCATGTTACAGAAGTCAATAAAAAGTAAATGTTTGCTTGCTTTGATGGAAGTGCAAAGGAAAATGTAAGGAACTATGTGCTGCCATCTAGAGGAGAGTTTACGAACAATATTGCCACCAGCTGTGACGCTTGCAACTAGCAATCATTCTACACTTTAAAGAGATCATATAATACACTGGGTTTCTAAAGTTTATGATATTTATTTATATTTAGATCTTTTGTTTTGTCAATTTTGGAATTGTCTATGTCAACATTGTCACATTATTTGATAGTTGTCATAAATACACATTTTTGAAACTTGCTTGGGTTTAATAATTCCTCTAAAAAATATATCATGCATTTCAACATGTCAGGCAAGTACTGTTATTTGTTATCAGTCCTTTTTAACAGGATAGATAACTACTCCCACAAGAGGAAAAATTATACAAATTAGATAACAATGATAAATAACATATGATTAACTGATTTAAATAACTGATTTAACTTTTTTAGTGTTTTATTTTCACTTATTTTATACAAAATAGTATACGAAATTTATTATCAATTTATCAGATTTTGGCCATAGCATGATTGGGCCGGCCAGAATTTTAATATCGGTGCATCCCTAAGAGTAATTCTGACTTCTCACATCCCCTTGCATATATACATCACAATCTTAACAAAGCAGACCTCTCACCTGCTAGCAGATCTTCTGATGATCTTGGTTCGACTCCTGAGCTTGAAAGCACCAGCTGACAGCGGGGTGGAAGTAGGGTTCATGTAGGTGGGGTTTGAGGACAGAACGGATCGCTTTTCCCCCTTTTGACCATTCTTATTAGCTGTCCATTTATAGACCGTGCCCTTATGGGTAGTCCTAGAAATTGAGCTAGATGCATTTGCTGTTGCACTTTTTCCAGCTGCTTTCCAGCAATAGCGGCTGGCATGATCAGCATGAGATGTGGAGGCACCTGTAGCTTTAGACTTTTTTGATAAAGTTGTTAAGGTTGTGGCACATCTCTTTTCTTTCACTGGTACCTCCAGTCCACCTTGAGATGTTCTTACAGGGGCTTTAAGAGATTTGGGTGAAAGGGGCTTGCGTGGCGTTTTCGTTAAAGTGTTTGCTTTCCCAGCTGTTGACGAGGAGCAAGAGGAAGACACCCAGGTATACTTTGAGGTCTTAGGAGCTCCGAGGGAAAGATTAGGCTTGCGAGACACCTTCTTATTGGAGCTGGAGACTCGTTTGACAGTGGCTGTCCCAGGTGAGGATTCAGAGGTCACTGGCTTAGGTGTGCTTTTTATGTTTACCATCTCTTGGTTTTTCACCCAAGTAAACCGAGATTTTTTATGACATGGCGAGGCTCCACGTGTCTGAGTTGAGTCTAGCTTAAGCTGAAGCTTTGTGGGACTCAAGGAAGCCTGAGACTGAAGGTTAGAGGCAGATGAAGCCATAATACAATCTCTACTGGCTGTTGGCATTACAACAGTCCTATTGGATAAGGCAGCAGTAGAAAGGTGTGGTTTGACTTGAACTGGAGCTGAAGGTTTGACAGGTGAAGGGATAGAGGGATTGTTCACAGCTGAGGATGATTTCAAAGTGGGTTTTATCTTCATTTCAGGGTCAGATGTTGAAGCAGAGTCAGTTAGTGTACTGGTAGATGAGCAGCCATGATCGATTTTTCCTGTTGAAGGTATAAGCACAGTCCTTTTTTCACTTGCTTCACTTTTCCTCTCCTCTGAAGTCTCACTCTGGACATTAAGTGAAGATGTTGTAGATTTATCCGTGGTTTGTTCAGCTTTTAACTTTTTAAATAAAACACTGTTGTTTACAAAAGGTCCAGCACTATTCCTAGTAGCAGCGGCTCCAGATGTTGTGATGTGATGGTGAGGCTGGTTCAGGTGGTCCACAGCTGGATGAGACACATGGCTCCCAACTGTCCTGTTGGTCTTGTTGTTAAGAGAGTACGTTTTCCTCCAGCTTCCAGAAGAACGAGGCACATACGGTTGTGGCAGTGATGAATATGACTGTGTGTAGTGTGAGGCGTGACCCCGACTCTGGCCCCGGCCCCTCATGGAGCCATGTCTGGCACTACCCCACTCCGTAGAACTTGAGGGATTGTCACCATGAGTACTTTTATAGTCATTAATGAGGTCTGCAAAGTAAAGAAGAAGCATGTAAGGTTAAGGTGAGACTAGTAATCTGAACTGACCTGATTATTTCAAAATAAGTGAAATAGACTTCCGCAAATGCAAGGTCTGTAACAGAAGTGTGGCATCTCTTTTCACCACACTCGATTCCAGAAGAATATAAAATTTAATAATAATAATAATAATAATAAGCGGAGATGCCCCTTGGGAAAAGACACAGTCTGATTAATGTTAAACACTAGACAGAATCCCTCTACAACAATGTCAGAAAATTAAATAAAGTGAACTTTTAAATTATTTAAAAAAAAAATTAAACTTTAAATAACTGAAACAAATATAAATCTGAATAATTAGAATATAGTTGTTAACTATAAAATCAAATGCAAGGTATCTGTAATCATAAATAAATATTATAAATTATATGCATATCTTAAAATAATAAACGCTGTTCTAGAATGCATTGTATTACATTTTTCTGGTCCCCATCTCCTTACAGGTCTTTACCATATGATTGTCTCAAGATTTTGATCTAATTGGTTTCAAAGTTTGGAGATTTTAGAAATCATTTTTTGTTTAACCCTGAATGGATTTGAATTTCAAAATCAGTTAATATTAGCTATTCAGAAGCTACTAAGAAAGGATCTAGAATAGAATATTATCAAACACACCAAATTTAAATAACAGATAAACGAACAGAGGCATTCAAAATGCACATCCATAATAATGCGGGGCATTTCTTTGACTTTGGTTGGTTGGTTGTCATTTTCGCCCAGCGACTTGTTTCTCCCTGAACCAGCTCTACAGCAACCAGCAAAGTACCAACAACGAGGAAAAATTAAAACGAACAAACTGCGGTAAGTCAGCTATTACAAACATATAAACATCTTAAAATTAGTGAATAACGGTTAGGGTAGCCACGATGTTACTGAATACTGAATATATATATATATACATATTCACAAGGTAAATGTGGCTAATAACGAACGTAGGGCTTTGAAAAAGGCTTTAAACCACTGTTGATTTAAACCAGAATATCGCCATATAAATAAAGCAGTCACACTTACTTTGCAATTCCTCTATTTCTCTTTTTAGCGCTTCACGTTCAGCCATCTTCACACCAAAACACGGATGTCATAAAACCGCGACGACGCCTGTGATTACGTTTACAGGCAACATCCAATCACAACACGCCTCTCAACAGAGGATTCTAAAGTTTTGGTTTTTAGCAGAACTACGCCTGGTTGTTCGAAACTTTACAGACGGACAGTAGTTATGTCTGGAGAGTAGTTTCATTTAGAGCAACATTATAAACTTCTGATAATCACATCGTTATCTATATTCTAATAACCCTTTAAGTGTCTATTTGTAAGAAGGCTGACAGTTTTGCATTCTAACAGTTTCATTTCGTTTTGGGATACAGAAATCGAAAGTACTAACGTACTGACATCGGTAAGTAATGAGCGTAATTAGATCGAATGTTTGCTCCATTTATTTGGGAATTATTCATTTTATGAAGTCGCTTGAGAGTGGTAACGTTAGTTAACTTATTTAAAAACTTCGTTGTATTAGCCATATAGTATTCCCGGTCAATATATCAATAAACTAATAACAAACAAAGGTTACTATCACTAACTGTTGACTGTTTTACAGAGGCTGTCTACGCAGCTCTTCCTATCTACCAGCGTAGCTGTTTTAAATTGTTTACGTTTTTAACTTGAAGGTATTTAAATGACGAAGAAGACGAATATGCATTACTCAGAGGAAGTGAGCAAGTAACGTAACTACAATGCTATAGGCCCATGCCCACACTGGAAACACTGGTGTCAACCTGAAAGCCTGACGTAACTTACTTCAGTTTTCTAAGTGGCATTTTCAAGAAATGGCTTCAGCTGACGACAAGATATACTTCATCATAACTGCAAATCCACCTCCACCAAATGGGTATATAAAGGCTGGTGAAATATGCTTCATAGATAAACAACGATTTAATGCAAGGCAAAAAAGAAACGACACGCATGTTTTACCTGTAGTTGGTATGGGCAGACAATTAGATGTATCCCTTGATAAAGTTCTTCTGCAGCCATTGTCACGCAGATCAGCAGAATTGCTGCTGGCCATTGAATCCAATGAAGAGCGACTGTTGGCACTGAACGATCCTGAGGCTTTAGAGAAGGCTTCAAATCTGTCTGAAGGCAGTTGGGTTTATGTGGAGTATGATATGCAATGGCTCAAAGGTGTGATTCGATACATTGGCAGTCTTGCACATAGTTTTGATCCTATAACAGGAGTCTTCTTCGGGGTGGAACTGCAGGTGAGTAACCTGTTTGTCCAAGCAAGAATGTGTCTGTAGTATTGCTAAAGGGAGAATTGAGGTAGATCAATGCAAACAATCCACTAAGGTTAATGTGGTCATATAATAGCTCCTGTATTCTCTGCTGTTCTTAGGATGAAGATACAGGAAAAGGCCAAAATAATGGTACCTACCGCTTCAAAACCTACTTCAAATGTCCCCAAAACTCGGGTATTTTTGCCTCTTTTAAAAGAATCAAACCAGTGGATCATAAACCTTCAGCACCGCCGCTACCAACTGAGTCTTCTCTGTCCTTGACGTCTACTGAGCCTCTCAAAGCTGGAGACAGAGTCACCTTTTTTGGTGACAAAAATGCTCACCATGGCATGGTTATGGATATAAAGGACCGTCCAAATGGCAAAATGGTTCTCATATCTACGGTGAGTACTGATTTCTAAGTGACTAAAAATGATTATTTCACCCAAAAAATAATTTACTCACTGTGGTTCTAAGTCTATATAACTTTCTTTGTTTAGTTGAACAAAGAATGAGAAATGAAGGATTTCACCTTTTGTGTTCCACTGAAAGAACAATAAATAAATAACAGCATACAGATTTGCAATGACATAGGAGTGAATAAATAATGACAGAAATTGTAATGTTTTGGTGAAATATTTTTAGTAACATTGTCTCAACACTTAGATCTAAAGATAAAAACAAAACTGGATTTGTAGGATGATAGAAACAGGGATCCATAAAAATGTCTTAAACACTGTATTTATCCATTCCAGGCCAGTAGTTGGTAATGTCACTTTATAAAGAAACAATACGCAAACATGCATGCAAAGTCACTGTTTTCACAAATTTGCGTTTTTGTAATTTATACAGAGACAATAACGATTTCGTTTGCAAAAACTTCACTTTGAAAGAACTAGTTGAACGTGATGACAGAAGAACTCAAACACAATATCCACCGTCCCCTGCCGTCAGCTCCCGCGTCTCACACACACGAGCGCGACTTTAGCACTAAATTTAGCAACTTTCAGACCCTTTTAGTGTTTTTTTTTTTTCCATAGAATATACAAACTGACATTTTACTAGTGACTTTTTTGGATAAACCTTAGCTATGGTTCAGTTGGAAGATGTCGTCAGTGCTGCCCCGCGAGCGTGAGATCTGACTCCCGGCGCAGTGTCGCGACTCTCGGCGTCTGTTCAGTGCAGCGAGCGGCTGAGAAGCACCACAATCAGTTGGCCATACCGCAGAAGATTTGTCAATAAATGAGTACAAAACAGCATTTCCAAGCACCTGCCGCTAACTGACTGTTTGGAATTATAAATATGAGCATATGTTAATATTCTGCACTTTTTTGTTTGTCGTTTTTTTTTTAAGTCATGAGACAAAAAAGTAATAAACCACCGCATAGCCGCTCTTTAGTGTAAGGTTAGATGCATGTTGATTTTATCAGACGATGTCGCGATTATAAATGAGAGTGACTCCTGGTTAACATGTATTAATGGGTCGTGTTTAGTCACTAGGCCTATTTAGTGTGGAATTTTTCTACAATGTTCGCTCATCATGACAGTAAAATAGGGCATTCTGAGTCAATCTACTGCAGTTTTTCCTCCCTCAATCAGTAGGAAATGTGATTAACACCCGGTCATACATTAAAAAAAAAATAATAATACAGTCATATACCGTGAAACCGGTATAATTTTGAAAAATACCATGATATCAATTTTTGGTCATACTGCCCAGCACTACAGTATACCGATTATTGTGTAATAGTGTGTTCACCTATAACACAAAGATATTGTACAATGTTTTATTAAGTAAGAATTATTTTCTAAAATGTTCCTCTTCTCAGGATAAGGATGATGAGGGGAAGCAAGGAGGAGAGATAATGCTCCCATTGGATTATGTAATTAAAGAGGAGCTATTAAATAAAGGTAACATATGCATGTGTCGCACTTATAGAATAGAAGAACACACAGTACAACCTTAGTATAAGTATTTGGCCATAGACAGTCATGCAAACAATAAGTTCTATCCTTTCAATGTAATGAAGTTTTATTATATACTTTTATAATATACTTTTTGTTTTTTTTCGTTTTTTGTTTTGTTTTTCTTATGACCAGATGAAACTGAAAAAATGGACACTTCCCAGGGCCCAGAGATGGGGGGTGTTACTGATTCTGATGAAATTACTGCTGGCTCCCTAGTGCAGTTTCTGGGAAAAACTCTAGTTTATGGAATTGTCCGCTGGACTGGATATTTACCTGATAAACCTGAGAAGATTGCTGGACTAGAACTGGTATGTTCTCATCTTTAAAAAATCCCTGTTGTTCTGAAATGAAATAAGAACTAATTTCACCATTTGTTAACTATTTTTAAAGACTGCAATATATGTATTTTGTTTCTTAGGAGGACAGCAGTGCTGGTGTGACTGATGGAATATATAAAGGAAAACGGTACTTTAACTGTCCTTCTCATTGTGGTTTATTTGTGAAACTGTCATCTTGTCGGCCTGATGATCGCTTTTCTGGTGGAAAGAAGAAGCTTTTCAATGGACACTCTGGTAAGACCTAATGATATTAAGTCAGTAATATCAGTTTTGGTTAAATTACAGTGTACTGTACTTAAAGTGGGAGTGTCAGGTGTTTATTAGCAGAAAGTGAAATTTTATCGTGGACAGGTAGATTACACCCACAAATATCATGTTGCCACATACTGAAGTGCAACATTCCTTGTGTGCCTCATTCTTCTTCTCTGTCACAGATAATGAGGAGGCAATTGTATCTAAGGAACAGGAGAATGTGCCACCTATTAGAACAGAAGATGTGTCAAACCGATTGATTGGTAAGATGAAAGGCATTCAGGGTCACTGCAACTCCTGTTATATGGACTCTGCCCTGTTCAGGTTAGAACTCATCTTAGACATGGTTTACATGCAGAACTAATTTAAATATCTAATTTCTCAACAGTTCAATAATATGGCATGATATACATATATACATCTATTTTTTTTTTTTTTTTTTATCATCCAGTGTGTTTTCCTGTTCATCAGTTCTGGATTCTCTGCTTTTTAAGTCAACAGAACATGAAACCATTCAAAGCATTCTGCTACAGAACATTGTTAACCCTCTCCGCAAGTGAGCTTGTGGCCTGCATTTGGCTTTGTATTAATAGAATTTTTACCATGTAAAATTTAAATTTGAAAGTCATGCTAAACAGAAATTTCAATAACACTCATAGTAAATATATACATATAGGACAGCTTGAATAACCTATTTTTCTCTCCTACTTTACAGACAAGGTTTTGTATCAGAGCGCAGTGTGATGAATCTTCGAAAACAATTACAGAAACGGGAACACTGCCCCACTTACACCACAGATGAGAAGGGTACACTATCTTCTTGATGTCATAGCCATATTCGGTTTTGTTAATGATGTCAAGTTTCAAACAGAATATTGATGAAAAATGTCCAACTTTACATTTCTCTGCAAGTCATCAAAATACAGATCCAAAATGTTGCACAGCTGTTTCCACAAATTATTTATATCTCATTATCTATAAAAGATCTCTTGGCTGTTTTATAGAATTGCACTAAGCATAGTGTTTTTCCTGATGTGTGCAGATCCTGAGGAGTTCCTCTCTCTCATCATGCAGGAGATTCTCAGTCTGGATCCACCACTCATACTCTGGTAGGAAAACTTTTCATTATTTGTATTTGTCAGTATGGACAGGGATCATAAGGATCATAATTTAGCTATTCTAGTTCCTTCATGATTTCATTGTTTATTCCTAGTAATTTGAGGAAGAACCAAATAATTGATCCTAAATACTGTACCATTTAACACATAAACATATAAACTACAAGTTGGAAACACTGTCCGAATATTTTAGCATTATCTCTTTGCAAAGATGGAAGATTGACATTCAAGAAACTGTAACCAAAGTGAACATCATGAAAATGATTCTTTGATAGTTTTTAGAAAAAGTATCTGTTTCTTTCTGCTGAATATGTCTTGGCATTTTAATAGAATGTCTTCAGATTTATAGAAGTTTTTTGGAGTTTATGCATTAATACATGTTTATCACTTTATCTGCCTTTCAGCCAATCAGGAAGCATACAAAAATTGCAAAAGTGTTACTACTACCAAATCTTTATGGATTATAACCACCATTTAGTCCTGCCGACGGTTCAGCAGCTACTGGAACATTCATTTTACAGCAACAGTCTCAAACTAGCAGAGGTATCATTTTGGTTGGACATTCCATGATTGGCCTGCAGATGGTACTGTTTCTCTCTGCTTAAATATTTCTGGTGTGACCCAAATGAATATACATTCTGTATGTGTTTTTCTTAATATCATAAAATGGCTCCACAATATTGATGCATAAGTCATTATATTATCTAGTTGTTACTCAGAGTATTTTTTCCTCTATGCCTCCAGGTGCCTGCCTGTCTGATTCTTACTATGCCTCGTTCAGGGAAGAGTTTCAAAATGTTTCCAAAAATCATTCCTTCTACAGAACTGGACATCACAGGTCTTCTCGCGGATGGTAACTTGTCCTAAACATCTATACAAATATTAATGTCTTGGGGTTTTCATAGTAATGTGCTTCCCTCTTTCTATGTGTTCTATTAAGTCACCTGAGGTGTGTTATATATTTACTTGCTCATTAGGTCCTCAGCCGTGTGTGTTGTGTGGTCAGCTAGCAAATCAGGAGTGTGCTGAGTGCTTCAGAGACACAGTGTTTAGTCAAACAGGATTCAAATATTTCTGTGAGAAATGTTCCTCTCAGGTAGGGTGTTAAATATGCATTCTGCATTTATCAGAATATTCTGTATAAATTTATAATGCGTAAATGCAGTCCTTTCTTATGGTTGTTTTCATAGGCTTGCTTATTATTTAATGATTAGACTAATTATTAAAAGGGATTATATACAGTAAAGTAAATCATGTACTTTGTATATATCATAAATCATTAACTTATTTATATATTTCCTGCATTTTAATGCAACATAATATGTTAAACAACCTTGGAACTGATTTGTTTGTGTAGGTGCACTCTCACCAACAGCGTCGATGCCACAAACCCAGCACCCTGCTTCTTCCTCAGGGCTTCTCTTACTCACAGAGTTCAGGGTCTGATCGCCGCACTCCTCCACGGGAGAAACTCGAGCTGTTTGCTGTGCTGTGTATAGAGACCAGCCACTATGTCTCTTTCGTCAAATATGGACCTCGAGATACTGACTGGATCTTCTTTGATAGCATGGCTGATCGTGTTGGTAAGTAAATGTGTGTCAAATGTGTGCTTGGTTTGAGTTTAAAGGGATAATTCACCCAAAAATGAAAATTCTGTCATTAATTACTCAGCCTCATGTTGTTCCAAACCTGTAAGACATTCTTTCATCTTTGGAACACAAATTACATGATCAAGGCTCAGAAACGTAGCAAGGAGAACGGTAAAATAATTCATGTGACATCAGGGGTTCAACCGTAATTTTACGAAGCCACGAAAATACTTATTGTGCGCAAAGAAAACAAAAATAATGACTTTATTCAACAATTCTGCAACAACAAATGCTGTTTTGTGTCAGCAGCACCATACGCGGATACACTGTTTACGTTTTTTACGCTTTAATCTAAATGTAAACAACATATCCGCATACTTACTTTTACATATGTGATACTCTCCAAAATGGTGCTATAGGGTGATGCGGAGGAGATGAATTGTCGAATAAAGTTGTTATTTTTGTTTTCTTTGCACACAAAAAGTATTTTCGTAGCTTCGGAAAATTACGGTTGAACCCCTGATGTCACATGAATTATTTTGCTGATGTCCTTGCTACGTTTCTGAGCTTTGATCGTGTAAGGATCCTTGCTGTCTATGGGAGGGTCAGAGAGCTCTCGGAATGCATCAAAAATATCTTAATTTGTGTTCCGAAGATGAACAAATGTCTTACAGGTTTGGAACAACATGAGGGTGAGTAACTAAAGACAGAATTTTCATTTTTGGGCGAACTATCCCTTTAATACTGGGTTTGAACACGTAAGTCATACACTTTCCTGTTTGTTAGGTGAAAGTGATGGCTATAATATCCCAGAAGTACGTGCATGTCCTGAGGTCGGCCAGTACCTACATATGCCTCTGGCTCAGCTGGCTAATCAAGTGCCTCGAGAGATGGAAGGTGTGGCGAAGCGACTCTTCTGCGATGGTTACATGTACCTTTATCAGAGCAAGACCATGTCTCTGTATAGATGATTAAATCAATACGTACATGTCAATAAATGAGAATGTGCGATCTGATTATCTATGGAAAGGTCTGCTTAGTAATGGATTCTAATAATGATATGTTCTTTTTAAGGGGAATTGTGAAACTATATGCTTCTGCTCCATATTTGAGCATTTATCAGTCAAATATTTACACGTTGTTTTGGAATTATTTACTTTCTGTATGGAATTCCCATATTGCATTGCCTGGGTGGGAGCGGTCTTTTAAACATGCTGGACGAAAATGATGCAGCGGATATCCTTTAAGAGATTTATACTTGAATAAAAGTACACACATTTTCAAAGTATGTGTACAGGAAATAATATATATAATCATTTTCTAATCTTACCAAAATGGGAAGAGTTTTTATATATATATTTTTTTTTTTTTCAAATGCGTATTGCTGACCTACTGTAGCTTGCTGCCTAATTCATGTTAATAGAAAAGGGAGTCAAGACATTTTTGCTTACTTTTAATACTGACAAGATTAAGTTTTTGTTTCTATAAAACATGAAGTTGATGACTTGCGGAATTTCAGTTGTAATTTTTAATTGTTTTGGTTCTTAAGGTTCTGTATGAAGCTTTCTGGCTACTGGATAACATTGTGAGCAATACTGTATGTAATAATCACTGTGTCACAAATTACCTGTCAAAATATTTTGATTCTTGAATTTGTTTGTTTTAGTGTATTTGATTTCATTCCAATGAAAAAGATCAATCAAAAAAATAAATATGACAGGAATTACATCTTCAATGTCCTTTTTCTGTGTTTGTGTGCGTGTGCTTGTGTGAGAGCCTCTCAGCTCATTGCATTCCTCCCCTAACCAAACAGGGATAAACCTGGATGAGACTTTGCATGTTTGTGTTTTTCATTACATCATTGTAAACTTTAAGAGATGGAACAGTAGTTGTTTAGACTGCAAGAGGTGGAAAGGGCTCACAACAGCACTTCTACTGAAATCTTTCCTTAAGACTGGATAAGAAAAAGGGGATTTGGGATAATCTGTGCTGTGATACAGCTAATACATTTGGATTTAGATACTTTAGATGCCTTAAGCAACAGGCTTCACAGTAAACATTTACACTAAGTTATAATATTTATTTTCTTCTCATATAGAGACAAATGACTTCCTGACTTGATACTTTCTGTTGCTTTAAATCACAATAAAAATTGAATTTAGCTATCACTATGTTATAATGTACAGTATGGAAATTTTCATTTGCTGAATTGCTTAAGATTACATTTAGCTGTGATATTAGATTATTGTTTTTAAAGGATCACCTGAAGTGAGAAGATTACAGCAAATGTAATCTAACAGTGTCACAATTAAATTAAAATGTAAAAAAATTGTTTGATATGATAAATAAAAAATATACAAAAAATCTGGTTATAGAAACAAAATTTGTTGTGAATGTGCAAAACAAATAATAAAATAAATAAATTGTACTGTATTGAAAAATTGGCAGAGAAACAGTTTTCACTTGGAAATTGCTTGTATATTTAATAAATTATTATATAGAAGCTGCAAGTAACACACTGAATTAAATGTCATGTTAAGTATTTTCTTGTAAATCATACTAAAATAATTTATATTATATCTTAAACGTTCTGCCCTCCAAAACAAACAAACAAACAAACAAAAAACATCATGCCTTGTATGCACTTCCTTCCTTTCTCTTTCTTATAGTCTCTTTCGATGAAAACTCTTCCCTTTTTTCTTTCATATCCATGCTGTCATTGTGAGTCCTCTTGACTTGATTTAGAGCAAAGAGAATGTGTGAATACACAGCCATCACATGTTAAATTCACAAAGCACTGTCAAAAACACAGAAACAGATCTGTGATCACTGCTTTACAGGCACAGGAAATGTACTAATGCCTGACTCTAAATCAATAAAGCGTTGCCTGTGTGATGATCTCAGTAGACAGAGCTCAGCACTGTGTGGGAGGAGTCAATGTCAACTCATTTCACCTGACAAATCTGATCGATCAGATAAATAAGATTACCTGTTAAGAATAGTGCCAGGATATGAAAATTTTCTAATTTGTGTCATCAGTTCATTACATTAAAGGGGTGGTTTACTGTTTTTTTTCTAGGCTTGATTGTGTTTATGGGGTGCAGTCTAACATGTGTTCATGCTTCATTTGTTTAAAAACGCATTATTTTTCATATAATTTACCTTTATTCCACACCGCTCTGTCCCTTCTCTGACAAACAACTCGATTATTTCCTGTTTTTATGAAGCCCCTCCCTCAGAAATACGTAGTGGGCTCTGATTGGTTAGCTGGCTCAGTGTGTTGTGATTCACTAAACCGCCGAGCGTGCGTCTAAATGTCCCGCCCCTCAGCTCAGCTGCATGTGCACCGGTTGTATTGTAAACAACGATTTATAACAATATAGAAACGTCTATATTGTTTATCAATTTGAGCCTGATTGAGACGCAGAATATATTAGTGAAGAGGATCGCACAGAACCTGTGCAAGCACGGCTCTTAATGCTATGTTTGTTTGTCTCATACGTTTAGATACACTGTTATTATGCTACTGCTTATGTTAGCTTTTAATATACAGTTTTATTCTGATTAAAGCTTTAATACAGTGCGGTAACCGCACACGCGTCCATGTATAACGCTTCTCATTGCTATGTGAAAATGTAGAATTGGAACAGTTTGTTGGAGCTGATCTGATGATCTGAATGAGAGAGAGAGAGATGGAGAGCAGGGTGACGCTAGGAACCGTATTAAGAACGCTTTAGTTTAGAACATTGATTTTGAAACTTGTGAATCCATTAGAATCGATAGAAGACAGAATCGCGATTCATATATGAATAGATTTTTACGTGCACCTCTAGTTTTCTCTTCCTCTTCTCTAAAGCAGCACAGCATGGCCTCGCCCCCTTCCTTACATGTTCGCGAGGGCGGGGTTTATCTGGGTCAGTGATGTATCAAACCCGGGAAGTAGTTCGTTGTAGTCCCTTACCAGCCTTTTTGTATGCATTAAACTTCCAGAATTTTAAAAGACGATATCTCTGTTTGCATTGAACTTTCAGCGCTGCAACTTTGCAGATGTTGTTTATGCTCAAACAGCAACATTACACACTAACTAACATTAAAAAAGTGAAATTGCAATAAACCACCCCTTTAAATGCATGTGTTGTGATATACTTTACCTTAAATGAATAAGAAGTATACTTTTACACACAATTGGTCTTTTTAATTCATAATGGAGATCACTGGTGCTAAACGTTTCCAGAGTTCAAATGAATTAAAGGTTATGTGATTTAACGAAAAGTAGTTAACAGGAAAGCCACAAGGGTTGCACTAGGCCCTTAGAAGATCACTCACATATCAATATCAGTATATACATGACTAAACAACTTATGAGTAAAATCTGATATGGACATTTCTGATTTTATCACACAACCCATACTAGACAACAAGGTAGATTTACTAGGGCAAATTCTGTTTAGATAAGCGATCCATGGTTTGAGGGGATTATGACTCTCAAAATTGAAGAAGTCCTGCAGTGACTGTTTGCTGGAACAGATTTTAAGAAAATTAGCAGTACTTCAGAAATGAATCATCAGTGAATGGGTGCCATCAGAATGAGAGTTGATTAAAGTATTACAATAATCCACAAGTAATCCACACAATTTAACGTCTTGTGAGGTGAAAAGATGCATGTTTGTGTGAAAAAATATTTGTTTAGAACTGTTTTGGACTGTTTTTGCTTGTAAACAGTGCTTGATCTATGCATATTTCTCTCCTGATTCAGATTACTTTTTTCATTGGAGAAAGCAGTATTATGAATAGAGGACTTATATTTTAACAGTTTGAAGTTAAAGTGTCTTGATGATGAATTTGTTTATTACATATTCACAGCTTTTCACGTCACAAGATGTTAAATGATCGACTGGAGTTGTGCTTTATCAGCTGTTTGGAATCTCATTCTGACGGCACCCATTCACTGGAGGATCCATTTGTGAGCAAGTAATATAGTCTACATTTCTCCAAATAAGTTTCAGTTAAGAAACACAGTTATCTACATCTTGGATGTAATTTTTGGGGAGAACTATTCCTTTAAAAAAAAGAAGGCAGTTCTTGGCCAGAATGGGTTGCAATGAGACCTACTTTGTGCCACAATTCAAACATCTGGCTATACGAAATCTGTGATTCTGTTAATAACCTACTTTAACGTCTCAGAACAAAAAGTAGGATGAAATCCCCATTAAATCCTCAACATGTTGAACACAACAACTCACTTATTATTCACCAAGACACTGTTATGGTCTCTGTTCTATGGAATAATAAGTTCAGAATCAAGGAGATCTTTTCAGAGGTTGTGTAACAGGTTATATGGAGAAAGCAATCATTAATGAGGATAACACTTTCTTCACTGCACACCTGCTATGTGCAAAGTCTGATGTGCAGAGTGTTGTTTCAGACCATGGCTGCTGTGTTGGTGTAATTGAGAGGGCTAGACACAGAAACAGGATGCCTTTGTGCTATGTCAACAGCTTTGGAATAATTGCGTGTGTAGGAGGAGATATGAGCAGGTGTGTTGTGCATGGTTACTTGTTTCGATTGCCATTCTTGGTCAAGTCCTTAGATTCTGTCTTTTTGTCCTCATCAGTCGCAGTAGAGGAAATATTCTAAATCTGTTTTTAGGGAATCCGTAACAGACTGAAAGAAATTAAGAATCTTTCATTTTTCCAGCAATATGAATGTTTTTCTAGATGTGATTTATATTAAAACTCTAATCAGATGAAATAGGTTCAGTAAGAACTGAACTTTGGTTGTGTAATCAATATAATAATAATAAATATGTTTTCAAAGTTTTGTGAGATTTATTTATACTTTTTTTTTTTTAATCTGCCTTCTCATTTGCATTTGTCTATTTTAGGTCGTGGAAAATGTTATGTTTATGGTTACATTACAAATATTAGTATGTATTGCTAAAAAGCACTGATACTTTTTTTGTTCAAAATTTTTGCACTTCACCCAAAAAATGAAAATTCTGTCATTAATTACTCACCCTCATGTTGTTTCAAACCCGTAAGATCTTCATTACTTCCTTTGGTAAAAAGGACATCATTACAATTGTCCATAGCATAGTTTATATTATTATATTTATTACTATTGGGTAGTCAACACAGCAGATGCACAGTCATTATCAACATCATGTGTTGTTCAAAGCATTATGTATTAAAAAGACTGCTCCGTTATGAATCAGATAGACCCTTAAGACCAAGAAAATCTGTTCCATGGGAATTTTTATGCGGTAGGTTGACAGCAGAACAATTTATAAAAGCACACCTACACATGTATTTGTATAATTATTTCTAGCAAAGTTTGACATTTGATGGTTTCTGTACTGATAATCAAAGATTTAGTAGTTTGCTTTCTCCAGGTTATTCATTTTGCTTTTGTACGCACCCAACTTGTGTATACAAACTTCACTGCAACTCCACAGGAACGTATCATTTATGGACAATTACCTTGTGTTGCCATGACACCATCTGCACTTCAGGCATGAGACGTCATTAATGTCCTCATGTTCTTTCATGCATGAATCTAATAATTAAACAAAATATATGATTACATTTTATCTAGTGAATGCCTTCATACTGTACATATTTTACTTTACTAGTGCTGAATGCATGTTTTTGGGGTCCTTGCTTTTTGTACTGCTTTGTGGAAGCAGTGACACGGTTTTTAGTGTCCTTTAAGTTTTCCATCTGAAATGTGTGAGTGTGAATGTCAGGAGTGCATGTATGTGGGTCTGTGTTACAGGAATCAAATTAGTGAACTAATAGTGGCTCTTCTAATGTCACCGCTGTGTGGTTCACCTCATAAGCGAAAGGCCAGTGGCTCCATTACACCATTCTGTTAAATTAAGCTCTTTCAAAGAGCCAGTGAATGCTTGCTTCTCAGCCTCACAGGTACAGCTGCCAAAAAAAAAGAAAAAAAAAAAGGTAAAATTACATGTAGGATATAAATATCAACTTGATGTTAAATAGTATGTAATTACAGCTAACATATAAATTGCACCGATATTTATGACTTTTTGTAAAAGACTATAGCTATACAAGCTGTACATATATGTACATATATATATATATTATGCACTTACCCACAATGTATTTTAAGATTGTTTTCCTAACGTAAATATTTTGACAGGTTTGAAGGTTTAAACAAAATATATTTATAGCATGTACACCCAGATTTTGCCAGATTTTGTTTCCAGTAAAAGTCTGCATAAAGTCTTATATTGTACATCACAATCTCCCTGAGCACAGCAAAGGTCACTCATTTTGCTGATCATAAGCTGAGATACCTAACGGACATCAAACACATCCTCCATTAATGTGCATAAAGAATAACTCCACAGATGAAGGAAGATGAAAGTCAAGAGACTGATAAAAGGAGCACATGCATCGGTTTGTTGCACACATCCCAATAAATGCTGACACTTTCTAAGGAAAAGTGCTGATTTTATGGTAATAGTATATTAGTGCATGTTTGAACTGTTAACAAAGTGAGAGATTTGAGAAGGTCTTGGTTTTTATAGGTGGCACATTCAACATATTTTCCAGACTCTGAAAATTAGTTCAAATTGACAATGAACCAGTCAAGGACACCAATAGAGGAGATGTTTCTGTGGGTTAGTATGGATTTTAGAGTTAAAAGAGTTCATTGTTCTCAATTTAGGGGGTTTTCAAAGTGTTCAAAGTGTGAAGCCTCCACAGCATTTCACATTTGGATGCCTTATATTTTAAGATAATTAGGCTCTCAAAAAACTTAAACTCAAAATACCAATAAGATCTCCTTTCTTCTCTTTAAGTAAAGGCATCATTAGATTTGTTTTTCTGAAGCTTGAGTCCCGCTGTAAGACATGTACTTAAAATATGACAGAGTGGTTGAGGTAGCTGCCTATCTGCAATGTTAATAAATTAAATTATCATCTCTGAGATGTTTGTCATCTTGTATGGGAAACAACATCTTTACTCTGTCCTGGTCCACCGAATCTCTTCTGTGTTCCACACATAATTTATACAAGAGTGCTGCAATCCATTGTAAATACAGTAATTACAGTTATTAGATTTTAAATGATCCACTATTTGGTTAAACAATAAATAAATAAATAAAATCTCAATCCTTTTGTACTTGCTATTAAACATTTCTTAAAACATACTATTGTTTTTGTGTTAAAATGTCCCCATTTTGAATGTAATTTTTGGTACTGTATATTTATTCTGGTACAATCAAGCAAATTGGTAAGTATACTGTGAATGCAATTATGTTTTGACACCACTCACAGTCAGTTATTGTGGGTTGGTAACCAAAAATGCACAAATATTAAGTTTAATATTAACTAATAATTATTCAAATCACCAGGTAAAACTACTGTATATCTAATTATTATGGATCAATTTTCAAATATGTAATTCCTATTATATTTTTTTTTCATTTGCTGAATGCAATTAGGGTACAAACACATTTAATTTGGAAACTGCACTTTTTTTTTTACATGTTTGAAGGCAGACCTTTGTTTCTTCTTTTGATCTGACCTTTGATCCTGTCTGTAAGTTATTTTACAGGCCCGTTATTTCTGTCTATAATTAATTACCAACATGTAAGCAAGAAGGTTTGTGATAGTATTTTGGAAAGATTTGCAATAAATTTTTAACCATCTGTCCGCCGATCGATCGATCAATTGATTATTTTACAATAGATTTTAACATATAATTCGGAAGAAACAGCAATAGTATTTTCTTGTACAAGTTGCTCCAATAATTTGTTTGCAGTTTAAAAATAAATAATTAAAAAAAAATTATCTATAGAAATGTAGAAGTTAGCAAAGATATCGCTTTCAGTGTCCTTTTCTGGATATTTCCTTTTGGTGTTCTGCATTATATACAGAGGTGGACAAAGTACACAACTTCATTACTTGAGATACTGCTGGTCAAATATTACTCCATTACAAGTGAAAGTTGTAAAGACAGATTTTTATTTAAGTAAAAGAACAGAAGTTCTTACTTTTAAAAGTGCATCAGTACAAAAGTACATTTCCTTTTTTATGTCAACATACATACTCTATTATTTTTTTATATAATATTTGCAATACCTTACCTGACTAGCTTGTATCTTTGGAATAAAGAGCTTTTAGAAAAACACAAAATTTTAAAAACACAAAATTAACATGACAGTGCTCTTACACAGCTCTGGCAGTGTGCAAATATCTACATGCAGCCATTCATCCACATTTGAACCGAGCTGTATAACTTTACAACAGCAACACTGGTTTAACAAAAAATACAGCAAGAAATGTTTGACATCAAAACAAAAATTACAAAAATGCTGCTTGATACAGAGAACACTAGTGTTAAAGGGTCATTTTTTATAATAAATGAAATGAAAACAAGTAGATAGAAAAAGAATAGAGAACACTAGTGTTAGGGGTAATTTTCTTTTAAATAAAAAGAAAACAAGTAGTGAGAATAGAAACAGAATAGAAAGTGCAAGTGTTAGAGGGGCAAGTGTAGATAGAAGGATGTGTTTTTAGCCATTTCTTGAAGACTGCTAAGGACTGCTTGGATTGAGTTGGGCAGGTCAGGTATTTTGTGCCTCTTTCGGATGGCACGATAAATGTGCTATTCACTTGCAGAACGCAAGCTTCTGGAGGGCACATTAATCTGAAGCAGTACATTTAGGTAAAGGCGTGCAAAGCCAGTGGTTGTTTTGCAGGTGTCCGGGCAATTTAAACTGTCTCTCATCAGCATAAGAGACAAACTCACTCCTATTTATTAAAAGGTTTTATTCTTTGCAAAGAAGGTCAACAGTCATACAGACACACAGGTTGCTGCAGAGTGCGACAAATGAGGAGGGCGCTCCTCCACCTTTATACACTCTAGGCACTCAAGGTTACAAGCTCACAAGCTCTCCACAGCTGTACTTTTCCATACATGGTGAAAAGCTAGAAAGAAACACTCCACTATATTTCATGAGCGTATAGAATATCATGTAAAATCAATCAAAATGAATTTTCTACAACACAGGCAAACATCAATGCCTTGAATTTTATGCTAGCAGCTATTGGTAGCCAGTGCAAATTGATGAACAGAGGTGTGACATGCACTCTTTTCGGCTTGTCAAATACTAATCTTGCAGCCACATTCTGGATTAGTTGTAGAGGTTTGATAGAACTGGCTGGAAGACCTGCCAAGAGAGCATTGCAATAGTTCAGCCTGGACAGAACAAGAGCTTAAACAAGCAGTTGTGTAGTATGTTTCAAAGGGCCTGATCTTCTTCAACAATCTAATGTTGTATAAAGTAAATCTTCAGAACTGGGCAGTTTTGACAATGTGAAATTCAGCTGATCATCTGTCACAACTCAGGTTCCTGGTTGTCCATGAAGGAGTTATGGTTGATACGCATAGCTGTATGTTGAAATTATGACAGCAGTTCTGTCTTGGCAATGTTGAGTTGAAGGTCTGTTTGACATGCTGAGATGCGAGCAGCTATTGTTGGATCATCAGGATGGAATAAGAGGTAGAGTTGAGTGTCATCAGCATAGCAGTGATATAAAAAGCCATGATTCTGAATGACAGAACCTAGTGATGCCATGTAGACAAAGAAGAGAAGTGGTCCAAGAACTGATCCTTGAGGCACCCCAGTGGCTTGATATTGTGACTTGGAGACCTCACCCCTCCAAAATACCTCGAAGAACCTATCTGTGAGGTAAAACTCAAACCACTGGAGTGTGGTTCCTGAGATGCCCTTTGCCAGTATGTTGACAGAAGGATCTGGTGGTTAACCGTGTCAAAAGCAGTGGACAAATCCAGCAAAGGCTTCAACAACCGAGAGCAAGGCAGTCTCGATTTAATGCCCACTTCTGAAGCCAGACTGGTTACTTTCCAGGAGTTTTTTTTTTTTTGTGTGTGTGTGTGTGTGTGTGTGTGTGTGTGTGCGCGTGTGTGAGAAAAGCAAAGACTTTGTTGAACAACTCATTCAAGTGTTTTTGCAGTGAAAGGAAGAAGGGATACCGGTCTGTAGTTCTCTAAAAGTGCCGGGTTAAGAGTAGGTTTCTTAAGTAGTGGGGCTATATTAGCCTGTTTAAATGCTGAGGGAAAAACACCTGTGTGAAGAGATGTGTTAATGATGTGAGTAAGTGCAGGTACAAATGAAGAAAAAATGGCTTGAAGGAGATGAGATTGAATTGGATCAAGCAGACAAGTAGCAGGGTGATTGGAAATAATGAGTTTGGAGACTTCTGCCTCAGAGAGTGGAGAGAAGGACGTGAGCAAGTGTATGTTTTCTGGTAAGATGTTTGACAGTTTGTGGTGTGGAGAACTTGTGCTGATGGTTTTAATTTTATTAAAGAAGAATGTGGCAAAGTCGTCACCTGTTAAAGATGGAGGGGAGGAGGAGGACAAAGGAGAGAGGAAAATGTGAGGGGAAAAGAGAAGAGCATGCAAGAGTTAGATGAATTGTTAATTCTGTTGTGGTAGTATGTCCTTTACATTTTTTTTAAATGTCAGTACCTTTGTGTTTTTATAGAATCTTCTGATGACTCAGAATATTTTTTTTTCTCTTCTTCTGACTGAGATGATTTTGTTGTTTGCTACCTGTATATAGAGAGCAAACGAGTGAGAGTGAAAGTGAGAGAGAGATAGAGAAGTAGAATATTGCTCTATTTTTTTTTATGGAAAAGTCTGAAAATTTAATCTGAGTATTTATCACACAATAACAACACAATGGGTGTTTACCACACAGTCTTATTTGTCAGTATGTTTAAATCAGGTTTCTTTTGAGGACAGCTGTCATGGAAATCAGTGTTTATGACAATCTGCCCTTAAAACTAATTATCTCATTTTTTCTCTCAGCATGACAAGGCAGCTGGAAGCAACAGGGGTCTACAGTCCAGCTAAGAAAATATTTTCCCTTGCTGGATTAAAAACATCAAATACATATTCAAATTGTCTTTTCCCTAAGGGACAGCCCAAAAAACACAGATGCTCAATTGTGACCATAAGCTTACTTGTAATAGTCCCTGCTGTTCATTAAATATGCTAAATGACCATTCAAACAAGACAATCACAGTTCAGACAATGAAATTAAAAAAGGATAAATGAGGGCAATGGAAAGACCTGATTACTGAAAAGAATTATAATTTAGGTATGGGGGAAAAGACAATAGGGACCATCATTAGTAATAAAACGGTGAGAGGCATTCATAATTTATCGCAATATGATATTTGATAATTAACTGACCAATTACAGAGATAAGGTCTCTTTCATCTTTCTTTTTCCTCCTCACAATAAAAAAAAGCTCCAACCCAAGCTTATGAATTTGTGTTATCATGTGGTCACTCTTCATGTTGTTCATGAATTTGAACTTAATCCAGACCCTGCGGTGCATCAGCTTGACTGCACAAAAAACCTTCGATCTTTTGACTTGGGAATATGAGTGGGCAGTTTTTAGAGGAACTCAGTGGTTACACAAAAAGGCAGAATATATATATATATATATATATATATATATATATATATATATATATATATATATATATATATATATATATATATATATATATATATAAAATTTAAAAAAGCCTTTGTCCTACAGTTTGGTACATCTGCAATGTCCGTTTTCTTCACTGCTGTTGGAATCACAAGTCAATGAACAGATTATTCAAATAAATTCCTCTCATACAGGTCTCCCAATGTAACTTTTTGTTTTTTTTTCCTTACTGTGTTTTAAAACATCTCATGGCTCTCCCTCCAAACACTGTGTGTGATTACGCTCAAAAACCTAATATGAGCATATTCTTAAACTGGCAGTTGAAGTGTATTATTTGTTGTTGTTTTTTCTTTTTCTTATCTTTCTTTTTTTGCAGTTTTAGACACAGATAGAATGTTTCTCAATAGTTAAGATGCTTTTTCTAATTCTTCTAATTCAATTTCTAAACAAAAGGGGACAGCTCAGGAATAATTTTGTACTGTAATGTAACAATGCAGTGGATTCTAAATAGTTGAGATGTGTCGTTTTACAAAAGAAAACATTGTGTAATACTTTGTTTTATGAGTGACAAAGTGTGTTTGTTGAATGACTTAATTTTAGACATCTTTGAAGTGTTTTGGAGGATTTAATACATAGCTGTATCCTACTTAATTTGTCAAAGAAAAGATTATTAAAAATAGTCATAATGGCTAGATTCTGGAAGTGAAATTTTACTGCTGTGCAAAATAAGATGGTAAAAAGAACTGACTGACTTAATACTTAAGTACTGAGAAATGGGTCCTAGTGATTGTTTAAAAACAAACAAACAAACAAACAAAAACAAAAAAAAAACATAGGCCTACATGAACATTTACATTATATTACTTCACCTTTCATATACAGTTACAAAGTCCTCAAAACAAATTGTCAACGTATGTGATGTAGCATGTTTAGCATCGATAGCCTAAATGATAGGTGCAGGGTAGGAGCTGGAAAATCATTGGTAGGCTAAATTGCTAAATTAAATATATTTAATAATATAAACAATAATATTTTACTCCAATCAATTGTATTTCAGGAGTTGATGAAGCCTCCGTCCCATTCTCTCGTGGGCAATTTGGCTGTTTTGTTTGTTTCCTCCCAAACTGTTTTAATAAGTGTATGACTGGAAATCAGAGTTTATCTAATGAGTGAAGTCGCCTGCATTTCGTGCGTAAACGGGAGGCGTACCGTGCCTTCATTTCACCACGCGCGCCACTCTTCTGCCCAGTGTGTGCTGGGAACTCACAACGACAGGTTGTTGACGGTCTGTTATGAGGAAGAGACGCGTGATTCAATTACAAATATTACGAGCTCCATAAGACATTATGTAGAACTGAGCATTTGTGCCGAACGGCAGATAGCAGTATGGTTGGAGACATCGAGACTTCTGGAAAACATCCAGAGATCTAACAGAGGCTCCTGTGTTATTTGGTTAGACACTAACAAACTTCATTCTTTCCTATTATACTGGAGCCTTAATTATGTTTCTCTTCAGAACTTGGTCAACTGTAAGACTGGTCGCCGTTTTACTGAGTTTGGGGATTCACCAGAGCAACTGGAAGGCAGTAAGTTATCAATGTGTGATTCTATGCTCTTAACATTTATACAAAATATTGTAATATTTTATTGATGCACTATATGTAGCAATTAGTTTTGTGCAGTTCCATGATTTTGATTAAAATTATTGAAAGTCTTTGCAAATTGATCATATGCATTGTAGCCAGTTATTTCAGTTATGGACAGAAATTTAATATGTACCCGATATTAAAATTTGTTAGTCTAGTTGTATGACATATTTATGGATTTCCCCCCCCAATTAACCTCATTGTAGGTTAAAATACATATTCACTTGCAGGGTGTAATGTTACAGTATAATTTGGCTACATTATCACTATTTCTATTCACCTTTTTTGTAACAAATTAATTTTTTAAAAGTGCAAATATAATTAATATGAAATCATAAGAATATGTAATTATAGTTACGTTGAAATAATTAACAAATACTGCTTTAAATTGGGTATAGCGTGACAAACCATAGGATTAAGTGGGCTTTCTTAAAGTATTTCATGGCAAATATTAGCATTTGCTTCCAGAATCAGGTGAGATTTCCTTGAGAGATATTTGCATATTTATTTTAGAAAGCATCACACTGTACTCCTGATGTAGACAAAGTATGGTGTATGCTGTTGGAATGAAACATCATACAAGTTAAAAGTGTTTTATAATGGCCCTGACATCAAAGTATATTAACATTTTCCTCCAGATTCAGGTGATGTTTTCTTGAGAGAGATTTACATATCTATTTTAAAAGGCATTGCACTGCACCACTGACTTAGAAAATGTATAGTGTATGCTGTTTGAGTGGCATATCGTAAAAGTAAAAGTATTCGTAATAGCACTGCCTGCAGATTTAGGAGAGATGTCCTTGAGAGAGAATAAATATAAATGTAAAAATAAATAGATATGCGCAAAAGATACATTTATTTTAAAAGGCATCATACTGAGCTAATTATGTAGATGAAATATAATCCATGCTATTTGATTGCCACTGTATCATCTAGGGATCAGTCCAGGGCTATATTTAATGTGCTGTATCTGCTATATTTAATGTTGTGATGCTGATGTGTCACAGATGTTGATTTGATTAGCAGTACTGACCTGAGATCCTGGCCTCCTTTTAATGATGTTTTGATGACCATTTCCAGTACAGGAACACAGTCATGTTTTAACCGGAGTGGCAAAATTAGGTTCCTGTCATGAAAATTAAGCGTGCAATTCATGTGACTAATTGGCCTTCAAAAAAAACAAACAAACAAACAAACAAACAAACAAAAAAAACACTCTATCCAGGATTTCCAAACCTTTGTGTTTTGCAAAGGTGGATCATCATTCTAATTTCTAGGATCACAGGCTCCACAAGAAGAGCACAAATCAATATTGTAATTAAATGTAGTTGTTGTTTGGTACTCCCTCTAATGATATGGCTTTCCTTTCCTGATTGGAGGTTCATTTCCTATAATAATGATTCCATGTGTTCATGAGCCTCTTCCTCAGGGCCACTGGATGCTATCTGACTAATAACAGGGTTCTTATCGGTCAGTTATTTTTCTTCTTTATTTGCCCTCTCATCTTATTCAATATTTCTGATCATGTCACCAGTGCAGAGGTTAGAGTGATTCAAGACAACAGGTGTCTATTTACTTATCTGTTTGAGATATTTAGATTTTTAGGGATTTTTAGCTCACTGCTCTATCATTTTTGGGCCAATGATACATTTCATAGTGCAAATTTGTGGGGAGACATATGGAAGCAGCCTTGAATACCCTTTATCAGCAGATGTGCCATAATTGGTTTTGCTGAGATAAGAGACTTGACCTTTTGGGGACTTTTAGAGCCACATGGGAGCAGTCAAATCCTGTGGATTGTTTAATTGAAACCAATTGCTTTATTGCTCTGGTGTGTCACCAGTGCTGATAGGATACAACTGGTTTGTTTGTTTGTTTGTTTTTTTCTCTGCACTTCTTTTCTCTCTTACCCACACTGGGGATTCTGAGTGCAATTTTACGTTCTGCAGCTCAAATGAAATTTGTTGGAGTGATGCATCAGGGTATTTTCTCGTCACTTTTCCCTTCACAATTTCTGTATGTCCTAGTTGAGCCTTGGCCTTGGCTTGAGGAAATGCCAGGGAGATTTGTAGTATCTGGTTGGGTTTAATATGCTAATTACGTGCACCGTAAGCATAAGAAAAGAGGTTATTATGCATTCAGTGGTGTAGCATTTTTAAATAACCGCAGCAGTTTGTCTTGCCAAATTTTCCCACACAAATCTCCATCAATCTTTTGAATATTCACACTCTTTATAGATACTCAAACACAAATGCAAACTTGAAAACACATTTTGTGTCTGTTTTTCAAACCAAAGCTTTTTGATTTCTTCTTTATACAAATATTTAACTGCACATTTATACAGACCATCTCATTTTAAAATACATTTAGAGGAGAATTGACTAAATAGTTTTGCCATTATACTGTGTGGTGTTTCAAAGCAAACCTGCATCTTTTTCCCTAACTACAAAACGTCCAGTTTTACCAAGCGCTCTTTATTTATGCAAATTATATTTTTATAGAATGCAAATGCAAACAAAATAAAATTTCCTTTTCTGGTTTATTTCTGATCGGTACATTTATATCTAGCTATTTTTATCCTCTACCACCAAATATGTCACTCTGGTGTCGTATTCGGCTCATTTCAGAGTAATCGATGTGTTTACCTTTGGATAAACTTTTTTTGTGGGAGTTTATCATTAGCCAAGAATAAACTTTTAGGGTTTATCATTTACTCACCCTCATGTTGGTTAAAACCCTGTTTTTTTGTTGTCTGTGAAACACAAAAGAATCCAAAATACCAAAAACTCTATTACTTATACATACTGCATCGTGCATTCCAAGAATTACCAAGCCATATGAAAGCTTTGTAAAAGTCACTATTCTTAAAAAAAAAAAAAAAGGTTCCTATCTTTCATAACGTACAAATCTCATTCACACTCAAAGCCTGGCACCAGGTTTGATGTTAATAATGTCAGATTTCGTGTGTAAAAAAAAACAAACAAAAAAAACAATAAAAAGTTGATAACAAAAAATAATGTAACATATTTTTCTGGATCGCAATGGATTACTTTTACTTTGATGTTTTAATCATTATTGGAGTAATTAATGACAATGTATGTTAATCTAAATTTTACATTTTGTATTTTGTACATTGGTTAGAGGCTGAAAAACCTATATAATTGGTGGAAATATTACCATCGCAGTGTTTTGGTGGTGCACAGATAGAAGTCATGGTGGGTTATATTTTGAATTATTACCGTTTTTTCTGCGTTATAAGATGGGTGTTTTTTGCTAAGTATTTGAAATCAGTTGTCCACCCTGATGATTCAGATTCAATTTGAGATGTGTGAGACATGTTTGTGAGACATTCTTTAACTTTGTTGTACAAATGCACTGCATCTAACCCTGAGAAAACGTCCCTAACTCATCCACATTCCCTTCTCTCTTATCTCACCTGCCAGCAGATGATAGAGGTCACCGAAACCAACAGTGCAACCATCTGTTCTGGTTTTGAATTTGGAGAGAACGCAAGCACTAGCAAGCACTCGCAGGCAAATAGACAAGCAAACATGCAGACTTTTCTAAACAAAAACAGCCGTAAACACATTCACACTAGCGTTTTCACCGACTGCATCAATGTGTGTCCCAACAACATCCATTTCTGCCTATTAGCTCAGTGAAGGCAACATAAACACGACTTTCACCAGTGGATGAGTAATAGTCAACATAGCTGCAACGTTTATCCTTGATTTCCATGTTGACGTCATACTATTGATTCGATTTACACGTAGAGGATGATTGATATGACACACAGACCCCTGAGGCATCCCTCTAGAATAAATACAACAATTCACTTTTTTCTAGTATTGTTATGATTCACCATCTCTGTTTTCCTTTGAAGAAACGTAGGTTTGTTTCAGGAACTTCTGAATCTGTTGCTACTGCTCGTTCCCCCGTAACCTCAGGCTTAATCGGATCATTAGCATTCACCCACCTCTGACTCTCTCTCATTCCTCTCAGGAATAAGTGGGCGGCCATTACAGGTCTTTTTATGCAGCAAAGAGGTGAACCAGAAGCAACTTTTCCTTTTTATGTTGTCGATGAGACAGCATCCCACACATTTTGTTATACATTTATTCTCTCTTTATTTCTCTGTCTATCTGTAATACATTTAATTATAGTAAATGATGGCATGAGAGGCTCAAATTGGTTCAGTGGCTGCTTCGGAGGTAATGAGATTTTTCTGACTAATTTTGCTGTGTGGCAGGGGTTTATTGACAAGATGCTTTAAGTCTCAGTCTGATAAATATTTAGATCCTTTATATAGACATACAGTGTATTTCAAATCTGTTAACCCCAAAAAATAACTATTCTGCACCCTTTTTTCTTTTCGAAACCCATGTGATCTTTCTCCTGTAAAACACAAATGGAGTTAAATGAATGCAAATAATATTTGAATGTTCGGATTTTTCCTGATTGTCAATTTGACTTAATGGCAAGTGACTGAAATTGTGAAACTGCTCTTTAACCAGCTTTCTCTAATGGGCTCAGCGTGTTTATGCAGTTTTCTTAATATGTACTGCAGTTTATGCTTTCATTTGCCTCACACGTTTTTTTTTTTTTAATCATCATCAGGTGGAAACGATTCATCCAGCATGTGCTGTGGTGGCTGAGCATATGAAGGCTCGAGAGCAGTGCATTCACACTCAAAGACAAGAGGCCCGCAACAGCAACAATATCACTGGTGAGCTCGTCCATCTGAATTATAATCCTTATTACTTTACATCTCTTTATGTCCTTAATGTCTGTCCATTCGCTGATTGGTAATAGGACATTTTTTGAGATGGGCATGATTTTTTTGAGAGATTCGTGATGAGCATGATTCTCAGACTGAGAGTGTTTCTGACTGACTGGTGAGCTGAAAACTAGATTTACAATTTTAAGCATTACACTTTCCTATATAGGCATAAAGGATGCAATTATGTGTAGAGATTTAGGAGATTAAAGGCAGTTATTCAAACAGAAGTTCAATTTTGGCTGCTGATGAAGGGTGAAGATCAGTAGAAAGGATCAATACAACTCCTTGCACTGTGCTTTCATTGTCAGTGATCAAAGGATAATGAATCATATTTTAGGCGTGATTCTGTTCACTAAGGTTTTAAGATGCATTAAACGTAATATTTGTAGACAGAGGTTTACTGCTTTTCATGGATATTGATTTTATGTCTTTTCATAACAGCCTAGTCAACTTTAGAAATAATCTGTAAAGCACTTTATGGATAAACGTACATTTATGTTGTTTTTTAAAAAAAGTATATGTATATATTTCTAATTTAGGTAAATTTAATGGGCAATTTATTTAACTCTTCTAGTTATTCCAGTAAGTGGTTTTCCCTTTTTACTTTTGTTGATTTACATTATATTCAACAAAACATAAATAAAATGTAACGTTAGGTATATTAAATACAATACAATAAAAAAAAGTTAGACAAACAACTAGATAGATAGATAGATGGATAGATAGATGGATAGATAGATAGATAGATAGATAGATAGATAGATAGATAGATAGATAGATAGATAGATAGATAGATAGATAGATAGTTCTTGGTCACATCTTGGTCATCTCCAGTTTAAAAGGAGATGACCTTTTAATACCTAAAAAGGCAGGATCTTTGTATAAAAATATCCATGGAAAACCTTTTATTAAAGTTACCACTTGATTCATTGTTCCTCCCATTGTTGAACAAAACTGAGTACACAGAATATATATTCCATTTCTGAACTGAGGCCTTTTGAGATGTTCCATATGAACTTCCTTGAAGACTCCAGAGTAGTATATTGTTTTTCATGAAGTCAGTGGTGACCTCTGTACCACCCTTAGTAAGCTAATGAAATTATTTCCATAAACAGGTTTGGACACCCAAATGCTCTCAACAAACATCACAGCAGCAGGAAAGCTGAAGCATATGAATATTCGCTGCTGTTTAATATTCAGATTTGTTTATTAAATATACACACTCTAAACACATTGGACACAGCCTTCTTTTATATGTAAATGAAACTCTTTTCAGCTTAGCTGCCTTCAAACTCTGGAACGATTTGAGAATGACAGTAACTTATTGCACTAAACCCTTATAAATCCTCATATTAGCTGTAATTGTGTTGACTTTGAGCAGAATTTCATTATCATTACTCACTGTTGGCATTTAAACTATATTTAGCAGAGTTTAAACTGATACACGTGATTATGAATTACACTGAAAATCGATGCTCCTGCATAGAGAATGTCTTTCCATTCATTTTCACCACCACAAACTGTCCATAAAGAGGATCTGTCTTTGTAATGCAGCAAAATGATATTTCAAAAATCTCAACTGTGTATCTTCCAGTTTCTCAAGAGACTCTTATTTGACAGAGTAAGAGGTGACTCAAGCGCTGTCTCATATCTGCAAATAGAAGTGTAGAAATGAGAAAGCAGCCTCTGTGGGCATGGCAAATGTTGATGAGACAAATTCATTTCTTAATTTAAGTTAGTGGAGCAAACATCATTTAAAATTTTATAATGCAAAACATAATGAGTTTCCTAAGATAATATGCAGTCAATAAGCTGAATTGTTGCTGTTAAGAAATAATTTATAATAATTTATAACAACTGAGCACAAAATCAGCATATTCGAATAATTTCTGAAGGATTTTGTGGAACTGAAGACTGGAGCAATTGCCTTGCCATCACAGGAAGAAAATTAGATTTTAAAATATATTCAAATAAAAAAACAGTTATTTTAAATTGCAATACATTGTAAGTGTGTTTTCTGTCTAATTAAATAAATAATTTACATGTAATTATTTAAAAAAAAAAATAATGTTCATTATATATTTTAATATTAACATTGCTTTTTATAAGTACCCAATTTGTTTTTAGAGGACTCTTAAAAGTGTCAAATTGACATTTTGTGTATTATTCCTGTCTCCTGCCAGACTGCACTTTCTTGTTGTCAGCCAATTAGCATTGTCATGACATACTTTCCTTCAGCTTTAGAGTAATTTATCACATTTACGCCTCAGGTGATTGTCTCAAAGCAAGCTGGCTGGAGAATCAATCCAGGATTAAGATAAATTAGAATTTTTCCAGGTTAGGCGTCCCTGGGCTGATATGCCAGTATAGGTGTCCCGTTTCCATCTTTGTAGAGCATTAGCGAGTGTGGTTCAGACATAATCAGAGGTTTTTAGAAGTCAGTATACCAGAATCAGTGCAGGTATAAGTGCTGCCCTTGACTTCTTAAAGGGGTCATATGATGCTATTTTAAAGATCATTATTTTGTGTATTTGGTGTTATAGAATATGTTGGCATGCGTTAATGTTCAAAAAACACATTATTTTTCAAATACTGTACATTATTGTAGTTCCTCTATGCCCTGCCTCTCTCAAACGCGTAGTTTTCTACAAAGCCCCTCCTTCTGATAAGCACAGTCTGCTCTGTTTGGCCAGCTGACGGTGCATTGTGATTGGCCGAACACCACAAGCACACGTCGGAAATGTAACGCCCTTACCATAATAACTTTTAAAGTAAATATAAAGACAGTTATTTGCAGTACACAAGCCGTGGCTAAGACAGCTGACTCCACTGTGATGTGACCCTGTCTCTCTCTCTCTCTCACACACACACACACACACACACACACGACACGATACACTACACGGCGCAAAACTCTGCAATTGAACAGCAATAGCAAATACTTAAACTAATAACAAAACATACTTACAGTCGCTGATTCAGAAGCGCCAGATTGTCGTCATAAAGTCGCATCATATGACCCCTTTAATTGAAACCCATGTTTCTCTGCTTGTTGCTCCACATAGACTTTAATTAACACTGATCTTACGGAGAGGAGGAGGGCAGGCGCCATGTCCCTCTTTTGATGTATTACAGAGCGGCCTGGGCTTGACACTAAGTTAGAGAGGAAAGAGGCAGGGCAAGACTCAGTGGCCACTTCTTAACGGTCAGCCAATCAGGTGGGCGTTCAGTACAACATATTCTCCTGCATGAAATTGTCTATGGAGAATAATAGGATATATTAAAAATAATGAGAAAATTATACCATGAAAATGTTGAGAAACTGATTGAGAGAGAACCCATTCAGAGAGAAAAAAGAAAATAGGAAAGATCAGTTCAGGTAACTGTAATATCTGTGATAATTAGAAAAAAACAACAACAACAAAAAAAGCAATGACCTCAATTCTACTATTTAGAACATGTCAAGTTGTACAGGAAGTGATAGAAGAGCCCCTCTGTGAATTTACAATTAAATTATATTCATTCAGCAACTCCCAGAAAAAAAGATTGGATGGTTTTACATCTTGCCCTTGCACGCCACATTACACCCAATGCATCTCTTGCCCTTTCCTCCCTTCCATCATCACTGGGAGAGGCATCATTTTCTATAGGGAGAAAATAAAAAGGATATTTCATGTGTTATCAAATACCAAAAAAACAGTAGCTTCTGTGATAGTGATGGGTTCAATGATTTGCTGTTATATATTTCTCCAAATATCTTTATTTGAATAAAAATATGACTTGAAAGCATGTAGAATGCCATGTTCATTGCTAATATCATTCTGTTAAGCTCTTAAAAGCAATTGGGAATACTTTTTGATTGTTGTTTTTTTAATACTAATTTATATTAATTTCAAAATGATAATATCAATAAAAGTGTATCTGCAATACTTATCTCCAAATGGGAACAAGCATACTGACTTGAATTATTATAATATTTTTAATGTGCTTTGTTGTTTTAGGGTATTATGTTCAAGCGGTGAATTAGATGTTTGGTGTTAGATTATGGCACATTGGTACATATTCATAGTAACCCAACAGATTATTTATAATAAAATAGAAAGTCCCTAAAGGCAAATACGGTTGTAAAAAATATTAAAGGAAAGGAATATAAGACAGAAAAAATTGAAAGATTTCTAATAAATAGCTATGAATCATATTAAAGTGAATTTGAGAGTCAAGGGAAAATAACATATTTCATATCAGGATTAATACATACTATCATATTAATATAATACATTATGTTTTTGCTTAGTGTCTGTGTCAATGCACTGAATGAATACACAGAGGAGGCACAGCCATTTAGCTGTATGTCAGTGAAATACACTACTGAGAACTCAATGCCATTATCAGTTTCAGTGTATTAGGTTGAATTATGTGTGAGATTATGTTGAGTCACAGTTCTGCTACACAACTAAGATTGATTCAGCTCCATTAATGCCATTAATTTATCCAATCCGTACCTGTTAGAGCTTCAGATATACAGTATAGATACCTAGAACCTTTTGCAACAGCAGAATCTTAAAGATGTGCTTTTCAAAAATGATCTTCAATCATTTTACAAAAAGTCTATAAGTATTTGATAAAATTCTGCTTGTCCTGTCAGAGACAACACCAGCAGTCAGATGGCCTAGCCATAAAAAATAAATACATAGCTTTTTTTTCCAGTAGTGCTTTGATAATACTTACATTAATGAGATGGCATCAGGCCTTCAAAGTCTTTCTCATTCCTGTGGGGAGCAGCCCAGGCTTCCATAAATGTCTGTGCGTTCCACAGAGTTACACACTTGTTCTCATATACTTTTCCATCTCTCCCTGTGATGTTCAGTCTTATCTCTCTCTCAAATATTTCTCCATTACTGCAAAGGCTGGTGTTGATGTCAGGTGTTGTTGTGGTTCTATGTGATCAATGAATAAATCATTTTAATAACTTATGATTATTATTATTATTATTATTATTATTATTATTATTATTATTATTATTATTATTATGTGCATAAAGTGAGAATATGGTGAAGAGAAATAAGTAGCTGTATGAGGCAAGTGAGTAAAATTAGAAAAGCTGAACGGAAATTATGCAATCATTTAAGATCAAATGTATATAGTTGTGTGTATTTTTGTGATTTTGAAGCCCCCTACAGTTAAGTGAGTGGAAATCACTGTTGTAATTACAGTGGATGCATGTGCATGTGTTGCTGCTGTAAAGCAATTTTGTACTCAACAAATTTACAGAGGCTGCATCTGAAATCACATACTCTCTTGAGTAGGTACTTTTTTTTAATAAGTAATCACTTCCACAGAAGAGTATGTTCTATATAGCATGAATGTATGTAGTGTGAATGTAATCTGGATGTACTATATTCGCTATATTGTGATTGTCACTTGACCTACCGTATAGTAATATAGAGTAGGGAAGTATGCAATTTCATATGCAGAACAGACGTTGGGGAGGAGTGTTGGAAAGAAACAGCATCTGTACCTTTAGAATGATTTTGAAACTGATATTTCAAGGTTAAAAAAAAAATGGTTTGAAAACCTGAAGCAGACTTTAGGAATTTTTATATTATGCATTATTGTGGAACTGCTAGAAGTGAGCAACAGTTTTCCAGTGAGGATGAATCTGTTCTCCAATTAAATACCTATTTAGTTTGTCAGTGTTTAGATATGAGCGTTAGGCCTATTTCAGTATTATTCTATTATAGAATTTATTATTTAATTTTTTTTCCACTTTTTATTTTAATTTGTTTTAATAATTGTATGTGTTTTTGTTATAAGTTTTTAAGCAAATAAAATTTAGAACAAAAAATTCTATTTAGCTAATTTATTTTTGTTTTTGTTTTAGTTTGAAAACTTTTAGTAATTAAATGGAATTTAAGTTAGTTGCCATGGCAACATTTCTAATTTTATTTATTTATTTATATATAATATGTATACTTATTTTATTTCAGCTTTATTTGAAATATTGGAAATCATTTTTACAGTTTTAGTAAACATTAACAATATTAGTGTACTGTATGTGTGTATAATATACTGAGGATATAGATCTGCGAGCAGTGGAAATAAGATCGGTTTCTTAGATGTGGCAGTCTTATTTATGTAGTCATGACCAAATATGATCCCTGTGGCTCTCATTATGCTCAGAATCTTTTTCGTTCATCCAGCTTCGGTTTCCACAGTTCTCTTATATTCCTCAGACAGATGCTCACCCGTGAAGAGTGGAGATGCCTAGCTTATCTAAACCTTTTTATCAATTCTATGTGTGAGTGTCTATGCCCTTTATCACTCTCCTTTGCCATCTTAATGTCCATCATCTGCTTTTCATTTGCTCCTCTATCTATCTATCTATCTATCTATCTATCTATCTATCTATCTATCTATCTATCTATCTATCTATCTATCTATCTATCTATCTATCTATCTATCTAATAGTGAGAAATGGACCTTAAAATAAAGTGTGACCGATCTGTTTGTTAGTTATTTATTTGTTTTTGTGTATTTCAGGATGTCGTACCGAGTGGGATGAATTTTGGTGTTGGAACAAGACAGAGGTCGGACAGGTTGTCAACGTCTCCTGTTATGAAGTGTCTCAGTTCTTCGCGATTAATCGTGGTAAGCTACTGCTATTCCATATATACATATACATATATATATATATACACACACACACACACACACACACACACAGGTGCATCTCAATAAATTAGAATGTCGTGGAAAAGTAAATTTATTTCAGTAATTCAACTCAAATTATTAAATAAATTCAGTGCACACAGACTGAAGTAGTTTACGTCTTTGGTTTTTTTAATTGTGATGATTTTGGCTCACATTTAACAAAAACCTACCAATTCACTATCTCAACAAATTAGAATACTTCATAAGACCAGTAAAAAAACATTTTTAGTGAATTGTTGGCCTTCTGGAAAGTATGTTCATTTACTGTATATGTACTCTATACTTGGTAGGGGCTCCTTTTGCTTTAATTACTGCCTCAATTCAGCGTGGCATGGAGGTGATCAGTTTGTGGCACTGCTGAGGTGGTATGGAAGCCCAGGTTTCTTTGACAGTGGCCTTCAGCTCATCTGGATTTTTTGGTCTCTTGTTTCTTATTTTCCTCTTGACAATACCTCATAGATTCTCTATGGGTTTCAGGTCTGGGTAGTTTGCTGGCCAGTCAAGCACACCAACACCATGGTCATTTAACCAACTTTTGGTGCTTTTGGCAGTGTGGGCAGGTGCCAAATCCTGCTGGAAAATGAAATCAGCATCTTTAAAAAGCTGGTCAGCAGAAGGAAGCATGAAGTGCTCCAAAATTTTTTGGTAAACGGGTGCAGTGACTTTGGTTTTCAAAAAACACAATGGACCAACACCAGTAGATGACATTGCACCCCAAATCATCACAGACTGTGGAAACGTAACACTGGACTTCAAGCAACTTGGGCTATGAGCTTCTCCACCCTTCCTCCAGACTCTAGGACCTTGGTTTCCAAATGAAATACAAAACTTGCTCTGATCTGAAAAGAGGACTTTGGACCACTGGGCAACAGTCCAGTTCTTCTTCTCCTTAGCCCAGGTAAGACGCCTCTGATGTTGTCTGTGGTTCAGGACTGGCTTAACAAGAGGAATACAACAACTGTAGCCAAATTCCTTGACACGTCTGTGTGTGGTGGCTCAGCCTCAGTCCATTCCTTGTGAAGTTCACCCAAATTCTTGAATCGATTTTGCTTGACAATCCTCATAAGGCTGCGATTTTCTCGGTTGGTTGTGCATCTTTTTCTTCCACACTTTTTCCTTCCACTCAACTTTCTATTAACATGCTTGGATACAGCACTCTGTGAACAGCCAGCTTCTTTGGCAATGAATGTTTGTGGCTTACCCTCCTTGTGAAGGGTGTCAATGATTGTCTTCTGGACAACTGTCAGATCAGCAGCCTTCCCCATGATTGTGTAACCTAGTGAACCAAACTCAGAGACCATTTTGAAAGCTCAGGAGACCTTTGCAGATGTTTTGAGTTGATTAGCTGATTGGCATGTCAACATATTCTAATTTGTTGAGATAGTGAATTGGTGGGTTTTTGTTAAATGTGAGCCAAAATCATCACAATTAAAGGAACCAAAGACTTAAACTACTTCAGTCTGTGTGCACTGAATTTATTTAATACATGAGTTTCACAATTTGAGTTACTGAAATAAATGAACTTTTCCACGACATTCTAATTTACTGAGATGCACCTGTATATATATAATTTATTTTATTTTTTTACTGTGGCTGTTATCAAATAGCAGTGAGAACATAGCTCATTTTTGAGACTGAATTTATTGGCTGAATAAAATTATGTGGATTAGATGAGTTGGTATATTCTCACAGTGGTGGTCCAGGAGCTTTTTGTCTGTGCAAACCACATAGCCAATATTATGAGTACCCTAAGAAGCTGTCATCATGTGATTTTAAACCACTTCCAAAAATCACACACATTCATCTTTTACAGCACATTCCATGCCAGATCATACCTTTTGGTTGGTCTCCTATGCACTCAGGCACAACAATTGGAGACACAAACTGCTTAACGGTCTTTTCTGACGCACCAACCCAGGGCAATAAAAGTGACAAGGCAAACACACAGAGAGAAACATCATGAGTGCTCTGTAAATTCATAGCTAGAGCTCTGAATATCCGGATATCATAAACTCTGTTAATAGTTGCTAAGGGACACCAAGTGTATTTGTTTTCACAGGTTGAGTAAATATTACAGTTATTTCTCAATGTTTTTCTAACATGTGAGCAAGCAAATTGTACTCATGATGGATTTTAAGTGTTGTCTACAGGAAATTGGCTGCAAATTTTACAGACTACTGTTACTGTACATATCAGAGGTCCTAATCTGTCACAAGATGACAGTTTTTAAGCAATTTTACCATCTTGAATGCAAAATTGCCATACGAATTGACATAGTCACCACCATTCTAGATGTTGGATGGGTTATTTTAGTTATGAGGAGCAGGATTTGGGGAAATGAGATATAATGCTGGACAGAGCAGCCCAGAGGACAATAAAGTTTAACTTTATTGTGTTGCATTAGGACACACTGAAAAAAGTGAAACAACGGTGGCATTTATTTTAAGTGCATTTTTATTTGTTTAATGGAAATCATAGTTTTATTCTTTTTTTTTTTTTTTACTTCAGTTTTGTAGAAAAAAATAAAAATAAAGAAATGAAGAAACAATTTTTTTGAAATAGTATTTTGGGAGTGCTAATGTTATACAGACTATACAGGCTAGCTTTACTGACAGCAGAAATTATTGTGGGTTTTATTAATTTTTCTGGAGTTTATTTTGTTTTATTAATTCATTTTTGTGGGTACATAATAGAAAATATGCATATGTTGTAGAAGTTGACATTATTTATAGTAAACTAAATAAAACATTGTAAAAATAACAAATAATTTTTTAATTTTATCTTAAGTGAAAATTTTGTTTTCATATAGCTTATTTAGCTTTTGTTTATGGTGATATCAGGTTGTAATGTTAGGGAATTACAGTTAAAACCCAAGGACCAGATGTGTTGAAGGAAGACCAGGAGTCAGAGATGCGATTAATTAAAGAAAAATTTATTGAAGAAAATAGTTTGCAGTTTCATCAGCAGAAGTTGTTGGCCGCTCTGCTTTACGATTCATAAACACCAGCAATTATACCCTAACAGAGGCTGCTAATTGCGTCAATGCATAAGTCATCAAAATTCTGATTGGTTCTAAAACCTAGATAAACTAAATTTCCACATATGGACGCAAGCTTGAAGCATATCTTCTGATGACTATTTTGGTGACAAATGATCAGATGTCAGACACAATACGTCTCTCCAAAGACGTATATCTGATACGCTGGACATCGGCAGCTGAACGTTTGTCCAGGGACTGTCTGCACTTCTCCCTGTTGGTTCTGTTCCAGTCCTCTGACCTGAACCCTATAGAAAAAAAGTGGAGTGAACTGAAGAGAAGAAGCACCAACATGGAGCTGGGAATCTAAAGGGTCTGGAGTGATTCTGGATGAAGAAATGGTCTCTGATCTCTTGTCAGGTGTTCTCTAACCTCATCAGGCATTATAGGAGAAAATTTAGAGCTGTTAAACTGGCAAATGAAGGTTTCAAAAAGTATTGAATAAAAGGGTGCCGTTAATTGTGGCCAATGTGTATTAGAGAAAAAATTCTTAGTTTACGTATGTAACCCCAGTTCCTCGAGGGAACGAGACGCTGCATCCAAGAACGCTAGAGGAACGCCTCCAGTGTGACCGCACTCTGATACAAGTGTAATCTGTCCAAAGGATGGGTGAGATGTCACGGGCGGGTGATGTAACGTCCAGGAAGCATAAAAGCACGTGCGGTGGAACCGGCATCAACTTCAGGAATGAAGCAACCGCTTGTAGGGATGCTGGAAGTATGGCTTCGAGATGCAGCGCTTCGTTCCCTCGAGGAACTGGGGTTACATACGTAACCTAAGACGTTCCTCTTCAGGAACTCGAGCTGCGTCCAAGAACGCTAGGGGAACAAGATCCCTACGCCGCCAGACTGACAAATCCCTGCCTAGTGTGGATGGAACACAGCTAGGGTGAGAGAAAAAAGGCCACAGGTGGCTAAGGTGGGCGGAGTGGGTTAACCCTGCGGAGGAACAGGCCTGCACGAACTCCAGAACTGTACCAGTCAGGCAGTTGACTGGGTCGAGCTGGCGGTCTCCGCACCAAGAAGTGAAAAGTTCCACTTCAAGGCATACAGTTTCCTCGTTGAGGGAGCTCTGGATTGGAGGAAGGTCTCAACAACCTCGGTTGGGAGACCGGAAGCTATGGGCTGTGCCCCCTCAGGGGCCACACCTACAATTTCCAAAGCTCCGGGCAGGGGTCACAGAACCCTGCTTGTGAGAGAAGATACCTCCTGACGGGAATCTCCCATGGAGAGCCGTCGAGGAGAGAAATCACGTCCGAGAACCATACTCGGCCCGGCCAGAACGGTGCTACCAGAAGTAGACTGACCTCGTCCCAGCACACTCTCGCCAGAACTCCTGGGAGCAGAGCAATTGGGGGAAAACGTACAGACGAAGCCTCGGCCACGTCTGTACCATGGCATCCAGCCCCAGTGGAGCTGGATGAATTTAGAGAGTACCAGAGGGGACATGCGCTGTGTAGTTACCTGAGTAGCGAAGAGGTCCACCTGAGCCTGGCCAAACACTCTCCAAATCTACTTCACCCCCTCGGAGTGAAGCACCCCTTGGTCTTGAGCCACCACTGTAGGGATCTCATGTACAGCAGGCCAATAGGTATCACGTTGGACGCAGCTGCCATCAGACCCAGCAGTCTCTGAAACTGCTTGACAGTGAGTGACTGGCCTTCTTTCACTCTCCTGACTGCCGTGAGGATTGACTCGATCCGAGCAGGGGACACACGTGCCTGCATCGTGGTCGAATCCTACACCACACCAAGATAAGTGGTTCTCTGTAATGGAGAAAGCACACTCTCCTTGGCGTTCAGTCTTAACCCCAACACTTTCATGTGAGCGAGAACAACATCTCGATGTTGAGCCGCCATCTGCTCTGATTGAACAAGAATCAACCAATTGTCGATATGCGGATGCCTTGTAGCCGCAACGGAACTAACGCGGCATCCACACACTTTGTAAAAGTGCGGGGTGAGTGCTAGGCCACAGGGAAGAACCAGATATTGGTGAGCTTCACCCTCGAAAGCAAACCTCAGGAACTCCCTGTGAGTGGCAAGGATGGAGATATGGAAGTATGCGTCTTTTAGATCGATCGTGACAAACCCGTCCTCGGACCTGATCTGAGACAAGACCTGTTTGAGCATCTTGAACTTCAGTCTGCTGACTGAGCGGTTCAACTGATGCAGATCTAAAATGGCTGGAGATCGCTGCGCCCTGGAACACCGTACGTGGCAGGGTTGGCAGACCGATCTCCTGAGGGCACTGAGGAGAGACGGGCACTTTGTACCACGGTGTACGCCGCTCTTCCCCAGAGGGGCCAGCCCTCATAAGTTCTGGGCCATGGGCACCAGGACTGCCTCATCCGAAGTCTCTTATTGAAGCGACTGTCCTCAGACTCGCGTCATCTTCTAGGAAGACTAGACTGGTAGAACCAGAGCCTGCAAAGCAGGACCCAATGAGACATGCTTGGCAGGGGCTTCCACACCGCCAGGTGCCTACTAAGGGAACCAGTCTCTGGAGACTGGCCTCTGGTATAATCAGAGTGGCTAGTTCGGTATCCTGGAATGGCACACCGGCAGGAGAAAGCCAAACTAGCTGCTCTAGAGACCCCCGAAGGGGTGGCGAGCATCTCAGCTCCGCTACATTTTCGGGCAGAAGAAACTGAGATGTGTGCTCGCTGGAGATCGCTGCGCCCTGGAACACCGTACGTGGCAGGGTTGGCAGACCGATCTCCTGAGGGCACTGAGGAGAAACAGGCACCGTGTATGCCGCTCTTCCCCAGAGGGGCCGGCCCTCAGAAGTCCTGGGCCATAGGCAGCAGGATGTCTTACCGAAGACTATCCAGCAAAAGTGACGGTCCGCAGATCAGCCTTCTGCTAGAAGGCCTCGGCCCAGGAGCGCCACTCTGACTCCAATATACTGGGGAGTACGAGAAGTGACGCTCCCTATATGAGGAGCTGGAACACGGTTGGGGCTGCTCCGCCCAGCAGCCCCTGCGGACCACATCAACCTCCTCAGAGGAAGAGAGGTAAAACATTGTGCTCTCACTCGAGAAAATCCCAAGTTTTCTTAGGCACCTTTTACACATACACATCTAACTTCTCCTAGTTAGATGAAATGGATAATTTAATTCCTCAAAATTAAATGAGGGCACTGAGGAGAGACAAGTAAACATGGTCTGATATGAAAAGGATTCATGAAATGAAGGAGAATGACATAATGCACGCTTCGCCTCAGCAACGCGCACTGCAACAGCGAGCTCTCACTCAAAGGGGAAAGAACCCGTCTCCAACCCGTCTGCCAGATCTATGTGCGATCCCCGCGATCTCATTCGCCGCCGTGCCTCAGCAGCGGCGGACCGGAACCGCGAGATCATACGGCGGGGAGAAGCACTATCAGCCCTTTTCTCTTTTTTTCTTTTTTTTTTTTCGAGCTGAAAGCGCGAACTCCGTTTCTATGCAGGAACACTGCTATAATGACAACCTCGTTCATAATAAGCTTGTGCAAACAATGCTCGTGCAAACACTGCTATTTTACAAAGCTCATCGACGCCCTTCTCGTCCACCTCCTCGGAGAAAGACAGGCGGAGCGTCGAGCCCTCTCTCTGGGGGGAAGAACCGGCGGGGCTTCCGAACCCAGAGAACGGGCACTGGATCTGATGGGAAGGAATAAGATAGGGGCTCGCCCGTCTTCATTCCCTCCACCTGATCCATCTGCGATCCCTACGAGCGCAGCCACTGCTCCGCCTCGGCGAAAGCGGGCCAGTAACGCAAAGAATGCAGGTGAAAGCTCCCTCCTCAAAGAGAGCCCTCTGAGAGTAAGCATACGCAGTGACAAACGCTCACAAAGTGGGCAGTCAGCTCCCTTGAGGGCTGAATCTGCGTGCTCTGCTCTCAAGCAGTGTTAATTTTGGCAGGCATTTTTGATTTAGTCTTAGTCTTTATCATGAGACGAAAATGCTTAATAGTCTTAGTCACATTTTAGTCATTTGAGTCTTTCATAGTTTTAGTCTAGTTTTAGTCGACGAAAAGTCATTGCATTTTTGTCAACTTTTAGTCATTACTTTTAGTCAAACTGCAGTTACCAACATTTATTTTGGTAGCCATTTTATATGTAGTCTTCAAACAAAAATAGTCATTAATTAATCTCTCTTTAAATCAATTAAGCTTATTAGAAATTTGAATCAAGGATTGAATCTGGAAAAACTGGAATAAATATTCATTTTTTGGTAGATATACAAATTAAACTCATTTTTCAGATACAGTAGTATTGTCAGTATTGTCACCATGACAAGTATACATTTATTTAATATTTTTCGTTGGTTAACATTAATGACACAGATAGGTATTTAATAGGAATGCTGTCCATTTAAAACGGATGCATGTAATACTGACACACATTCAGTTTTCACCCACCTGTTTACGTTCACTTAAGCCATATCCGACTGTATTTACGTGAGATATTCTAGTACACAATAGACATTTGGACTGCTGTGTATGTATTTGAGCACCGAGTACCGAGAACTGATCGCGCGGTGTATGAGAACTGAAGAAGTGGAGCGTGCGCGCGAGAGAGAGCGCGCTTCTATCAGCGTGATTCCGCTTATCCCGCCTTCACTAACTTTAAGTTAATCAACAACGAACTGTGACTCCCGGGAAAAACGGGACGGTTTGGTCACCCTATCGCTAACCCTTCAGGTGCTGAGGCCATTGTTTCAGATCGCTAGTTCGTGTTTTGGTAGCCAATCCGTCCGCGGCTGCCATACTTAGACTAGATATACGAACGCCCCTCATCCGATTGTAATCCAATGACAGGGACTCACATTTTGAAAGACAAGACAGTTAATTTAGCCTATAGGATGTATTTTGAATGTCCGGTAGTCCTCAAAGAACATTTTAGTCCCGTCTCGTCTCGTTAACGAAGACGCGGCATAAATTTCGTCATAGTTTTTATCATCAGATATTATTTTTAGCTCGTCAACGTCTAGTCTTAGTCACAGAAAAAAGGTTCGTTGACGAATATTTTTCGTCGTCGTCTTCGTTGACGAAATTAACACTGCTCTCAAGCAGACCACACACGGACTGTTAGTGAAAAACACACAGCCTGTAACGCGATCTGCTCTAGCCCAAGTGCTTAGTTTTCTCTGCACTTTAGACATTGTGGAGCTTATTTCAAGTGACAAACAACACTAAATAAGACTCACCACACAGATTGACAGACACACACAGAGTAGCGGTTGCTGAATGACAAAAGCTGACACCGGTTCCACCGCACGTGCTTTTATGTTTCCTGGCCGTTACGTCACCCACCTTCAACTACAAAATACAATTTATATACACATACACACACACACGCATATATAGCATTTATTTCTGTTCAAAATTTAGAGAGAGGATTGTCACTATGTGTCACTGTAACCGAGTGAAAGAAAGCGTGTGGCGTGCAGATCCATGTGCAAGCATTTCATTGATAGACATGGTAAACAAACACAGGCAGGCTCAAAATACTAGCAAACAGGTATGGCACAGACAAAACACAAGAATATTCCTAGGGCTGCCATGGGTCATTGATCGGCGAACAGAATCCAGAGGGCTTGACAAGAAGAGTAATCCAGAAACACAAGCAATATTCCAGATGAGTAAACTATACTATAACAAGACTCCGTAAGGCAGCTATCACTAAGAGAGTGATACACACAGACAATACAGGAGACTAAACACAACACAAAACAAAACAAACCCGGGATTGGGTTGGGTTGGGTTGGGTTTGGCTTGGCTTGGCTTGGTAAGTAGCTAACACTAGAGTGCTAAACGCTAGACAATACTCAGTGATCTGAGCAGGATCTGAGTGGGTGTTATGTAGTGTGTGCAATGGCTCTCAGGTGAGCGTGTGATTGTTGAGAGCTGTGTGATCAGTGCATTCATCTGTGTATGTGCAATCGGTGCAGTGGATGATGGGAACTGTAGTTCGGAGTGACATGTAACAGTCTGTGTGGTGTAAGAGTCAATATGAAGTAAGGGCGACCTCTGATGGCGAGTGGATGAAAGACCATGAACCGTATTCGTGACAGTCACGTTCGTCTAGGTTTTTGTTCATGTTTCAAGTTTTCAGTTCAAGTATATTTAGTCATGTCTTTTACTTCAGTTTCAGTCATGTTTCATGTTTGACATTTGTTGTGTATGTCATGTGATTAGTATGCCATAGCTGTAGTGTGTAGGACTCACGTCACCTAAGACGTTGTGATTTTTTGGTCACACGTCACTCAAGGTGCGGTTATGAGTAGGGTTGTTCCGATTCCGATACTAGTATCGGAAATCCCACCGATACCACAAAAAATTCTGGCATCGGTATCGGCGAGTACTTGAACCCATGTACCGATCCGATGCCATTTTTAAACAACACCTATAGTTATAGGCGCTAGCTTTGCTTAACGCTGCAAATCGGAAATCAATTCTTCTTCGCTGCTCAGAATGCAAACACAGGAAGTTGTGCTGTGTTGCCACACAAGCAACCACTATTTAGAGCAGTGAAGAAGAAATACAAACGTGGGTGCACATTGCCAGTAAGTTAAATCACTCGCATATGCGACTAAATCTTCACCCTGGGCGACTACCCAGCCAACACATCCATGTGGGGCCCATAGGGGTTGCAACTGGGCCGATATCTGGGGCCCATCTGGGCTACCCAACTGGGACCCAGCTAATTTTGTCCTCAGTTTCCATGGTGGCCCAACATGGGTTAGCCCAGATGGGCTGATGATGGGCCCTTGATGGGCTCCACATAGGGCCCATACGGGTTAACCAGGTAGCTCCCATTTGGGTTAGCCCAGATGGGCTGATGACGGGCCCTTGATGGGCTCCACATAGGGCCCATACGGGTTAACCAGGTAGCTCCCATTTGGGTTAGCCCAGATGGGCTGATGACGGGCCCTTGATGGGCTCCACATAGGGCCCATACGGGTTAACCAGGTAGCTCCCATTTGGGTTAGCCCAGATGGGCTGATGACGGGCCCTTGATGGGCTCCACATAGGGCCCATACAGGTTAACCAGGTAGCTCCCATTTGGTGCCTATATGAGTCTGCCTACATGGGTTAGTGATGGGACCCAGCTAGGTTTCATGTAGGTCTCTTATGGGCCACAACAAGTATACACATGGGCTACCATTTGTCTGTTTGGGTTACCTTATTTTACAGTACACCCCTAAATACAAACATTACATTAAATCCACTAAAATGCTAAAGGTATTCAATAAACAGAAACCAGTATTTCATGCTTTTAAGCAAAGTTTATTTGGAATAATTTAAACATTACTATCATAACTTGTACATTTACAACTTTATAAAACAAGTATAAAAAAAAGTGTTAATTTTAAGCTCCTGAAAAACTTTATTTCTTGCAAAAAAAAAATAAATCTTCATAACTTGTATTCTGCATGCTTTAAACAAGGTTTCGTTGGAATAATTTGAACATGACCATTATAACTTGTGTATTTACAACTTTATAAAACATAAGCATCTTAAAAAAAGTTAAAGTGAAGCTCCTGCCAAACATTATTTGGAATAACTTGTATCGTTTGTATAAACATATCTGAAAACTCTACAATACATTATTTCACAAACAAACAAACCAAACGTGCAGCTCCTCACACCTCTGTCCTCGCTCTCCCAACGGCCCTTTGAAAAGACAACAATTAATGAACCACTGTGCCACTTTTTCAGTTAAAACAGACGATTCTTGTCTTTTTAAAGATTGTATTTCCATTTAATAATCACAAATATCTTAAGACTTACCTATCTTCCTATCTTGCTCTCTACTACGTGACTTCGCAGAACGGTTTCCTCCAGTCACCGATTAGCCACTTTGACGCTGACTTTTCTGCCTCTTTTCTGGTAATTTGGTTAAGAGAATTTTTTTCAAGCTTCCTGTAAAGCACATCAAAAGCATTAAAGATAGATTAAATTCCATATTTAAGCCCTTGCAATAAATAAGCAGTCATCTCCATTTTTACATTTTTTCAGGATGTACAATAATGGTATCGGATATAATATTCTATCATAAATGGATTTGTGTAAACAAGGGCACAGGGCAACATTTAAAGGCATAGTTCACACAAAAAAAAAATTATTTGTCTCATTTAATAACAAATGTCAAAATATGTCCATCTGAAATTTTCTTTAAAAAAATAATAATTTTTATCAGGCAAATATAGGTCATCATTCAATTCATTGCCATTACAGTGAAATAACTGAACATAAACATAAGAGCCTGAAAATTTCAGACGGTTTTTGCATCTAATGTTCTTATTTTATTATCACTTCACTTGTATTAGTATACTTGTCTTTAATAAAGTTTGAATGTTATTTATTATAAACTCTTTTTGTGATCGCTTCACCACAAATGAACAGTTACTTATCACTAAAATAAGCAGTACACCTGGTTCATATTCTCATAATTTTGGGGTATCGCTTGTTCAAATATGGACAATTATTTGCATTCAATCAAACTGATTTGATTCCACTGATTTATGAAGAACAAACTCAACTCTACCAAATAACCTCTGTTTGCACATGAATGTTAATAATCCAACAACAAGTAAACATACCTTATACAGCCTCAAGCAGTTTGAGCCCCCAAAACTCTCACTTTCCATGCCGGCTAACAAAATTGAACTCTCTTGATAAGGGGTGGTCCAAAAGGAAGGCCCTCATTCTTCTCGTGGCTTCATCCACAGTACTGCCTCCAATTTCTACCACCACAGAAACCTAATGGAAAACAAGATTATTATTATTGGGGAGACAACACAAAAAATTAACCCCGAATAATTGCAATTACATTTCCCCCCAGATCTACTGTGTGTATCAAGTCCATACAAGTCTATTACTCTCAATTCCTATGGAACACTTCCATAATTCCTATGCAGTGACCTCTGTAACAGATGTTTTATACTTGTACTACAATTGTGTTGCCTGTGCTACAAAAATATTCTCTATAGCAAAACAGCTACAGTACTGTGAAAATGTGTTAGGCCACCATTACATTTGTTGTTTTGGAAATGGTATAATGATTATCTCAGTTTTTTTTATTAGAATACAACAAGAAAATACAGCTAATTTATAGGCAGTATTAAAAAAAATGAAAGAAACAAAATGGTGGCCTAAGACTTCTGCACAGTACTGTAACTTAGGTGCAAAAACGTTAATGTTCAGCCCTGTGAACCTGCTAAATGATCACGTTAGAACATACCACTTGTTTCTGGAAGGTGGGGTCTGCCAATTTCTGCTCCACTGCATCAACATCCAAGACCGTCCGATTACTTTCTGTAAGAAAAATGCATATTACTTTAAAAAAATTAAAATTCTAATTTAGGCAAAAACATTTGTATAGTCATAACAATTTGTATGATTTATAATAACACCCAAATGCAAACTGTTGCAGATTTATATAAGGCAGAAACTCCTGTTTGCATGATAAATATTAAATATTGTTGTACTATTATTGTATTTTATGTATTGTTAAAAGTACAACAGCCTTGTTTACTGTTCAAATGGAGATCTGTCCCAGGCTAACGTACCTTATTTACACTAATGTTAGCTTCTCTGCTATAAGCCATTTCACATCGTCGTCGTAATCTTCATGTATGGTGAGCACACAGCCCGCTGCCAAACTTTGCAGTTTGAGCTTTTTTAGTGTTTTTTGTTTGTTTGTTTTCGAGGGCGTAGGGAACATCAATACAGCATTATCGTTTAACGTTAGACATTGGCGCCAGAAATAAGAGGAAAAATATGGCGCGATCTGAGTATGAAGTCTAAATTCTAATGTGACAAAAGCCAAACTATGTTTCGGTTAACATCATGGTTTGTAAACAATGTAATTACATGCTCTACATTTTCAGTTTTAAAATTGTAATTCTTACCTTGGTTACACTGACGGCAAACGTCTTCTCTCGAAAATTACAGCAAAGCAGTCAGAGAGTAGTAATGGCGTCGGCGCGATGCAGCGCGTGGGGGATGGGAATTGCTGAATGAAATCTCGCGGGATCCACGCTGCATGCAGATCGAGGCAGGGCTGCATCTCGCGGTAGTTTGATGTCGTGGGGAATGGGCTCTCGATGGAACTCGGGAGATCTCGAGTTGTCAGCACAATTAAAGTGGCAGCATTTTTTTTTGGCTAAATGTCAGTGGAAAATTGGGTAGAATGAGTGTTGGAATCATAGACTGTAATAAAAAAAAGGAGGGGATTTTTTTTTTTGGATTAAAGTAATCCAAGTGTCAAAACAACAACAAAAATAATTTTAAAGACACATATGTGCATATATATATATATATATATACACATGTAATCACCCCATGGGATTAATTATTTTTGCACTTGTATATTTGATAAAACAAATAGGGTCCCATGTGCAGCCCATTTTGAGCCCATCCACACATTTCCCATTAATTACCCAACTGGGAACCACATGGGGAGCCCACCTGGGTTCACCCAAGTGGGCCCCAGATAAGATGCCAACCTGTTCACCCATGTGGGTCCTAGCTGGGTCACCCAAGTGGGCCCCAGATAAGATGCCCACCTGGGTTCACCCATGTGGGTCCTAGCTGGGCCACCCAAGTGGGCCCCAGATAAGATGCCCACCTGGGTTCACCCATGTGGGTCCTAGCTGGGCCACCCAAGTGGGCCCCAGATAAGATGCCCACCTGGGTTCACCCATGTGGGTCCTAGCTGGGCCACCCAAGTGGGCCCCAGATAAGATGCCCATTTTGAGCCCATGCCCACTCTGTACCCCTGTAGCCCATGTGAAACCCATGTGGGCCCCACATTAACGTGTTTGCTGGGTAAGTGATGTCTAATATAAGCCACTGTCTAATAAATGATCAGATTTTACTGGGAGGCTATGTATAAGTTTAGCACAGATATATTGTCACTCGCTGAACACTCTGAGCGCTTCAGAGTTTCTCTCTCCGTCAAGCGATCTATTTTTCAGATCATCTGAATGAATGCGCAGCGCACCTGTATTTGACGCACCGTAAGCTCTAGTGTGAAGCGCACGACTCGCCGTCGCTTTTCCTCACACGCAGAGAGAGAGAGAGAGAGAGAGAGAGAGAGAGAGAGAGAGAGAGAGGGAGAGGGAGAGGGAGGGAGCGAGAGAGTCTTACGTGTAGCGCGTCAATTCTGCATGGTATGTAAACGTTATTCTGTGTTGTATTTTCCTGTCAAAATAACGGAGTTCGTTTGGTTTTAAGAACTGCCGGGTTCTCCGGTAGTAGGCGGAGCTAATGCGCAAACGACAATCTCATTGGCTGGCGCTCACCTATTATCATCACTGTTTTGATTTCAGCAAATCAGTTCGAGCGAACGCAGACAACCTGATTAATATTCATGAATCCAGCAGCTCGTTAATCCTTAGTGCGTTTTATATTGTTCTTAGCAGAATTCATAGTATGATTATTATCTTATCAGTATTATTGATAGTTTTTCCCCATTTTTACAGAAACACTGAATGACCAAAAAAGCACCACCACCGGTCCTAAATTCAGTTAAAATTACTTGCCAGACTATCTATCTATCTATCTATCTATCTATCTATCTATCTATCTATCTATCTATCTATCTATCTATCTATCTATCTATCTATATATGGTGAAGCACACCATAAAATAATTGTATCAATTCATATGGCTAGTAGTACTGTACATACAGCTGTATAACCAGATGCACACCCAGGTATCGGATCAGTACTCGGTATCGGCCGATACCCTGAGCCTAGGTATCGGAATCGGTATCGGGAAGGGAAAAAGGGTATCGGAACATCTCTAGTTATGAGTATATCAGATGACCAATTCCCACCTCAGTTAGTTTAGTGCACCAGTCAAAGACTGGTAATTTGGCAATGTGGGCGTGTTTCCCACAAGCTGTTCAATAATTTGAATCGCACACATTGGAGGGAGCTGGTCAACTGATTTATCTGAAAGATTGGTGGTTTAGCTAGCTAGTAGAGCCTTGGATCATCAACACAAAGAAGACAATTGTAATAAGATAAATGAAATTTATTAACAATAGATATGCAAGAGTAAATACAACAACTAGTGATGATACCAATAAGTTAATATGCACTGCTAATAGAGAATAATAGACAACTAAATATGAAGAAAGATACTGAGTAAATCGCAGAAACAAATAAATGTAATGAACACAGAATGGCTGAATGCAATGCTGTTGAGCTGAATGTAGCAATGGAAAAGATTTCTATGGAAATGTTGCTTATGGGAACCACTTAATGGCTTTGGTGGAATTAATGATAAATAACTGCTTATTTATCTCTGAACAAATAATATAGCTATTATTCATAATGCTGACCACAAGCAAATGTTATCTAAACAGGTTAGAGAAATATAGGCTGCAGATATAAACTAAGCCAAGGTCTTTAGGAAAGAGGTTTGGTAAGTTTATAATTACGTTCCATAGGCAGGTGATCAGTCCGGCGGTAGAGACGTCTTCCACTGGTGATGCAGACTGCGTGCAGTGGGGAGGGCACAGAGTTACGTTCCGGTAGCTGTCAATGCGCTGACCTGGAGAATGCTGAACTGCTGTTGTGCCACAAAGGGTCCTTAGAGCATGGACTGGGCAGCTGAGTCAGATGGGTCTTCACGGGGTCCTTTGCAGCCTGGCTGCGTCCTTGAGGAGCCGTGGGTTTCAGGCAGTGTCTGCCACTGCGGAGGTCCTGTGCAGACTGGGTTGTGCTGCTTTCGGAGCGGCAAGAATCAGACGGGGTCCGTCACTGCTGGGTCCTTTGCAACTGAAGGGTAGCCAAATCCGATAAGGAAGGTTTGCTCAGGGGCTGAGTTAAACCTTAGCTGTCTTGAAATCTCTTTCCTCGTCAGGCCAGAGTCTCAGAACTCCGTATCTGCTACTGTCTTTCTGGATGTATCAGAGACTCAGAACTTTGGTGTTTCTGTTAGTGTCTCTCTAGATGAAAGACTCAGAAACGGGGAGTGTTCTTGTTGCTGCCTTCCCGGTAACAGGACTCAGACTCAGAACAAGGAGTGTCTTTTGGGAAAGTACCTTTATCTCTTTTTGATGAGGAGGAGATTGGAATCAATGAGAAGTCCTCTCTTAGGTGGTGGTCGTGGATGCAGAAGGTCTCCCTTCCTGTCGTGTTGGAGGTGTCTGGCAGTTGTCTTGGCATCTTATCTGATGGTTCTGAACATCTTTTTATGTTCCTCCACCACGATCCAGTCACAGTGGGGCACATCTCCCTCCATGCCGGCAGTTAGATAGGGGCCCTGCCATAAACTGGTCCTTGGAATGCCAGTTTGACTGTTGTTCACTACATAGCCTTATATTTAAGCCCTCATGTTTGCCACATTTCCTAGTCATGTATTGATCAAATGTTAAGCTGTTCTGTGTTATTTTTAATTATTTGTTTTACATCTAGAAATTATTTCATATGCATGTTTGTTGGATCCTACTGCCATCTACAATACACTATGCTTCTAAAAATCCAAAATTTAATAAATTAAACTAATATGATACACATCAACTGTCCTGTAAGACATTTCTCTCATTTTGATTAAATAAACTGTAGTCACTCTTAAAAATGTTTAGCAAGAAAAAGGTATGATGAGGAATGATATAAAAACTTGCCTAAAATAAGCTCATACTTTTAGATGTATTTGCATAGCACACTTCATTTGGACTATGCCTTAGTTAACACTGTAAGGCTTGATATCACAGCTAACCTATAACCTTCTGTCTCCTCACCTACACTTATCTTGGCCATTCTGAAGGCCTGCTAAGTGGGTGGTTCAGTGCTAGCTTGCCAGTGGGAGTTCTTTCCACCCGCTGTTTCTAGCATTACCATAAAGCGGAGTTCATAATGTACGTAAGTCTATCTCCCTGAAGCCACAGTGGGGGAAGACAGAGTAGTGAGGACCTGACCGCTGATGCTTTCTGTGCTGGAGATGTCAGGCATTGGCCTAGAGGAATTGAAGAGATGGAACAACCAGCGCTAACAGCCACCACTATAATGCCTGCTTTAACCCGCTTTGATTTTTAATATTTTTATTATTTCCCTGGCACATTTTCAGCAAGATTTGGAACGGAGAGATGTAGATATCTGCAGGTCCATTGTGTACTTACGTATTCATAGAGGTGTGTGGGGGGATGGAAGAACAGCATGATGCAGATAGCAGTTGTGTCATGAGTGTTGATTTTTCTTAGCCTCCACAACCTTTGTATTGATTTCTCAAAAGCCCTGGAGCAGATATGCTGGGTTCATGATTTTTAAAAGTTGTTCAATGCCAATCTGCGTAACTTATGTGTATCTCCTATTTCCTATGGTGCACTGAAAAAAACAATCTAATTTGTTACAGCCACATTTTGACTGCATAGAGAATTATATTCTTTGAAAGCAAATAAAGTTTAGAAACATAATTTTGTAAATCACAAATAACATAATATCAGACAAGTTAATCAGAAAATCTGTGTTTTCTAATTTTTTCAGGGTACCATACTTAAAATATTTTCTCCAGACATGTTTTTTTGCTTTTTACTGAAGGAGTGGATCGCAGATCTACAATGGCCTTCATAATAATATTAATTATAATATTTCTTGAATAATTATTAAAGGGGTCATATAATGCCATTTTTGTACAAGCTAATATGATTCTTTAGGGTCTAAATTGAAAGTTTGTAATATACTTTAATTAAAAATTCTCATTAGTATTGTAAGAAAACACTCATTTTACCTGCTCAAAAACAGCTCTGTTTTCAGCACACCGTTTTAGTGCGTGTGTTTTTAAATGCTAGTGAGCTTTGCTCGCCCCGCCCCTCTGTTCTGTGGGGCGTTTTTGACACAACACACGTGGAGTGTTGCCTTGACAACAGTTGAGGGTATATTTTGAAGAATGGCAGTAAATATGTGATCAGATAACATAACTTATTCTGGCATAATATTGAAAAACATCAATTAGAGTATTTATAGTCTTGGATCATATGCATTTGCAGGATGTAAACAGTATTTTGCAGGTATTGTGTTACCATTAATTTTCATGCAGTTATAACTGTTTTTTATTTATTTAAATTTTTTACATTACTTCTTAACAGACACCGTTATAAACCATCTACAAAAGTAAGCTTAGTGTAGTGTTATCATGTTAACTTTAATACCTGCGTACACAGTTTATAATAACACAATAACCATAACGTTTTGTTCATTATAAACGTGGGATTATTAATTATATTGAGAACGTCGTAAATAGAAAACATGCATGTACCCTGAATGTAAACATTAGCCACATACATCGTGAAGCGTGCTAGCGATTTGCAAAGATTAATATAAAGATTATTATAAAGGTTAATTAAACGTTACACTCACTTCTTCTGGAGGTTCAGCAGGAACACGAATAGTTGGTACCGATTCTTTTTTCAGGAGCAGCTTCTTAGCAAAACCAGCTTTATACTGACCTTCATTTATAAAGCAGTCTGGTGAAAAATGATTCGCGGTTCGGACTTAGGAACATCAAAATGACTGCTGTGTTCATTATTGCACCCGAGAACAGAACACCACAATCGCTTAGACACCATTCTGCTCATAGACAGCTCCAGCGTATATCAACAATGACGCGCGGACTATGATTGACAGCTCGCTCACGAGCAAGGGCGGGTCTGTGTTGAAACACTGCTGTCAATCAACCATCGTGGGAGGGGCGTCCGACCGTGTGGCGTCACACGGTCGAACGGCTTGATTTGAGACAGGGTAAAACAAATAAGGAGATTTAAAAAAAAACACTGGATGGATTTTTATCATTTTATGATGGTTGTGTACAGGCACTGCTAACACACATTTCAGTACAATCAACTTGTAAAAGTGCATGTACCATTATATGACCCCTTTAATCAAAGTTACATTTATGCATGTTAGAGAATAAGTTAAATATGGCTTTAGTCTGCCTTTTTACTCTCTAAGAAGCTGCTCTCATTGTGTGTGTGTGACCATGCCTGATAAGGTTTAGGGTTGAGACAACCTTGAAGTAAGATAAGTGTTTTTCTGCGTATGTGTGTTAGTGTCTGTCTGTACCGTTATGCCTTTAACTGAAAATTGAGTGTGTCATCTTGTCATTTTACATTATTGACACTATTTTCCTATTCTGATATTGGAAAGTTGCTTTGACACAATCTGTATTTTTAAAAGTACTATATAAATAAAGGTGACTTGACTTGACTTGTTTTTGAGGTTTGTGTTTGGATTATTGTACGGTTGGAAGATCCAAACATGGCCCATTATAAGATTTCTAACAGAGTCAGTCACTTATTGATTTTTTTTTATCTGTTGGTATTTAATAGAATCCATGATGCCATGTGTCTAAACAAGTTGTCCAGGACCTCCAGAATAAATATAGTCCCACAGCACCAAAAATACAGCAGTATATTTCATTGTACACATGGGGTACTTTTTATTTTACCCATCTTGAGTGTTTGCTGCTAAAAAGCTCATTTATTTTTGTTTCATCTGACCATAGAAACCAGTCCCATTTGAATTTCCAGTCATGTCTGATAACTGAATATGCTGGAGTAGTTTGTTTTTGGATGAGCTAGGAGAATTTTTCTTGAAACCCTGTTGGTGCTGTTTGAAATTTTTTTTGAAGGTTTTCTGACCCCGAGACTCAACTATTTTCTGCAATTCTCCAGCTGTGGTCATTGGAAAGTCTTTAGCCACTCAAACTCTCCTTCTCACTGTGCATTAGGACGATATAGACACACGTCCTCTTCCAGGCAGTTTCGTAACATTTTATGTTGACTGGAAATTCTTAATTATTGCCATGATGGTGGAAATGGGAATTTTCACTGGTCTAGCTCTTTTCTTAAAGCCACTTCACTAAGTTGTGAAGCTCTATTATCTTTTGCTGCACATCATAAATATATTCTTTGGTTTTTCCATGACATGATTAAGGGAATTTGGACTTTGTTTTCCCTCCTATTTATATTTCTGTGAAACAGGAAGCCATGGCTGGACAATTTTATGTTCATAATCACCCTGGAGTGCTCAAAATTGTGAATATGAATGGGAATATACTTCAGAGATATTTCATAAGAATTTCTAAGGGTGCCAATAATTGTGTCCAACGTGTATTTGAGAAAAACATTTATTTCATAATGATATTTCCCCCCATTTTAAATTCTTATTATCCAATGAAAGGTTAGATTTTTGTGATTTAAAAAAAAAAAAAATGATCAAAAGGATTAACAATGCAGATTAATTTTCACAGCCTGCTTTGATCATATTTACCAAGGGTGCCGATATTTTTGGCCATGACTGTGTGTGTGATATATATATATATATATATATATATATATATATATATATATATATATATATATATATATATATATATATATATATATATATTAATTAAGGTTAATTTAAAATAAATGTATATAATTGTTAAAAATGTGTTTAAAATCATGTATGCTCACATATTCTGTTAGTAATCACCTCATTTGGCTGACCCTTTGAGCCTTTGCTTTATCTCACTTTATCTCTTTGCAATTGGACACTGCACTTACAGAATAAATGAATCACGGATGACTGGGCATTTCTACAACTTAAACACTAACATAACCCTCTTGTACACTCAGACTCAATAGAATCAGATTTATCTGGTTGACCAAATTTTTATGTGTCCCTGAGTGACAGGTGACCTGACTCCTTCAAGTCCTGTTTTAGAACACAGTTGTATAATCCAATCAAAATTCTGGAAGATCCAACTTGCTAGTTTATTTTGCAATCAGAGAGAGAACAATGGATTCTCGGTACTGCTCAATGCTCAAATGGACCATTTCTTCTCGAGAATGATAAAAAATAATAATGGAGAGTGAGAGAGAGGACATTCATCTTAATCCACTCTCTCGGCATGCAGTGTATTAGGGTTTGAGTTGCATTAGAACCCAGAGGTTGTTATGTTCAAGGGTTGCGAGAGAAAGAGGTCTTTGATTTACTGCTTGCATTGAACCATTGGACCCTTATTGTTTTTGTGTACAACCAAATTCTAGTGCTCCCAAACCAATTCAGGTTTAAGAGGTTTGGTCAAAGAGAGTGCAGTTTTTCAGGGCTGAGGTTCAGGTAGACCAACAGCACAACTTTCAATGTTACGTTGCTTTTTAAAGAACAATATATCATATATATATATATATATATAATATATATATATATAATATATAATATGTGTATATATATATATATATATATATATATATATATATATATATATATATATATATATATATATATATATATATATATATATATATATATATATATATATATATGAATCGATTGAGCAAATGATTCATTGACTTTCAAAAAAAAAAAAAAAACAGCCACTTGTTACATTGTTGAATTAATGTTTCGATCTTAACTTGTTTTTTGTTTTTGTTTTTTGTTTTTTTCAAAGAAAACCTCTATAGCTTGTGTTTCAAAGAAGAAAGCACATTTCAGATTCCTCAGATTAACAATTTCAGACTCGTATTGCAATTTCACATACTCTTTATGATTCTGTCTGTTATATTATAACTGTAGACTGGGGCACAATCTCATTATACTGTGACATACAGTAAGTCCTATGCTGGAGAACGCATAAAACCTGTGTATAAACCTAATTGGTTTGATCCATCTGAGCTCTTTATCCACATACTGTATCTAAATATCATGAAATGCAACAAAATGTATAAGCAGAGTAATAAAAACATAATCCTTTTATTGTAAAATGTTAATGAGAGGAAGGACCTATGGATTACTGTAGAAGAGACAATGTCATCCTTAGTAATTAAGATTATGAATGTTTATACAGTAGCTTCATAGAGCATTTTACAATGTGGTATAAAATGTAGAACAAATAAAACATCTGCTTCATTTTTGTGACTAATTAAAGGGGGGAGAAAGTACTAGATGTATCTGTTACAGGCAATGTAATGAGCAGCTGTTGCAGTCTGGTGTTTTACAAGTTTCTCTTTACCAAATGATGTGACCAGGGTTTGAAATTAACACCTGCCAACCTGCCAAATGCGGGTAAAAATCAGCTGTGGCAGGTCACTAGCCAATTTGGCGGGTTACTTTTCGTAAGTTATGTTCACTCATTAATTTCTTGGGGAAGTTCATGCAAGTGCAAAAACTGAACTTGTGAGACATTATGACATTATCGAGTATATTGCAAAACCCAAACAAAACACACCTACAGAGTGCACTCATTCGCAACTACGTGATGAAGTCTGGTTAGACTAATTAAGTGCGCATGCACATTTAGAGTGATTCATGATTCATGATTCACTGCTGCATGATTCAGTCAATTAATATGCATTAAGAATGATCACATAATTCAAGATAAGGGGGCAGAAAATGTATATATTTATATCCATTCATATAGTTAATCAATATCACACAAAGAGTGCCGTTTTTTTTTTTTTTTTTGCATCTCTGAGCAACATGGCGGTGTTTCGTTCCTGAGTGAATCAACCGTTTAAATTCGGTTCAATCGCAATGACATACTTATTAACAGTGACTTGCTGCCACCTATTGGCGGTTTTAATTTTACATTTAAAGTATCTTTTAAACCCTAACCCTAACCCTCAGCACAATAACACGCTCAGAATCGCACACCCTAAATACTGACACAAAATTATTTGCAACGGTTGCTTTGTCACGTCCTCAAGCTGTTGGTTTATTTATGTTTATTTTTTTTTTTTTTTGGCTAGTAGAAGTTATGAATGGCCGGTAACTTAAAAATTTAGCAGCCAGATTGGCTGGTGAGTGAAAAAGTTAATTTCAATCCCTGGATGTAACCTATACAACGTTGTATGCTGATAATTATGTTCAACATTATCTTAATGCAGGTTTCATAATTAGGAATTGCACCAAGAGTGGCTGGACAAAAATCTACCCATCCTATGAGAATGCTTGTGAGATTGTGGAGGACGTGGAATCAGAAACCGAGGTGAAAACTTTACTACATGCAATATTGTATATATCCTCAGAGAATCTTATGGCATTGTAACTGTATATGCCAAGTTCTGTCATGAAACTAATGATATTCACAGTGTTACACTATACTTGGCACAAGCTGATTGGTTCATGTTACATATGCTGCCAAAGAGATTGCTCTTTTACATTTAAAAGGCTGGTTAGCATTAACTAGAGCAGTTCGTGGCATGCTTTCAGAGTTCCTCTGAAAACCTCCTCCTTCCCCAGCTCCACCTGTATAGATCTGCTATGGGTTATTATATATGCTACTTGTGCGGCAGCAGTACTATATATCTTAAATACTCACAGCCCCGTATCGGTGTATGTATTGGCAGTAGCAAGTTGGCAGCAATTCAGCAGAAGCAATCCTGACCAGCTCCAAAGCTGCTGTCCTGTGTGCTTTTTCTTTTTTTTTTTTTTTTTGCCTCTTATTTGCATAAAGTTGAGCATTTCTCAACTTTATAAACACTGTCCAGAGGGACTTTGCACTGTTTCTTTCTTTGGTCCGGTGTCAGGCCAACAATATGCCACAAACTTTTACTTTTCATTTTCTTTTTTTTCAGTCATATGGTAATGACAGTAGAGACAATACTTTGAATGAAAAATGAGAGATGATATGATAATGTTCAGTACACACACACACAAACAAGCAGTCCAAGGTTAATAGATGAGCATGTTCCTTATGTGAACAAGCCAATTAACAGTAGTTCAATCAGTCATACAAGAACAGCATATTTTCTCCTGAGTACTAAATTGAATCTCTACCACTTAAACTCTATTTTCATAATGACTTTCACCTTTGCCTGCATCAGGGGAAGTAGCAATGCAGTTATGTATGCACCTGAAATATAGTTATGTATAGTTATGTAATCCCAGAACAAGATGACCTGCTTTTAATATCAGCTATGTCCAAATATTCTGCATTCATAGGGATCTCTCAATCTAATCTCATTTGCTGCCTACAGTATCCCACAATCCTTTGCATGCAGTTCGCCAGGTGGTGGCATTAAAATGGCCTCTGTTGGAGTTACAGTTTTTTTTTCCATGAATAAATCATTTAAAATAATAAAAATACATTTTTATACATTTTACATTTTATAAAAGTTTTTTTTTTAACATGACTATTTATATTTGCTTGATTTTGGGCATTTCTCATTTACTGAACTTGAGGTTGTGGCACAAATAACAAACAACGGAAGGAAGAAATGTTATTTCATCATAAATTTTTAATTCATTTTGCGGCACACTATCATTGGTTAAATATAAAATCTGTTTATCCATGATATTTCAGACCGGTGAGACTATTCTTGACTCCATCCAGCTTTATACTCTTATACATGATTCATGAAATCTGCAGGTTTAGAATTATTAAGATTAAGAAACCAAAGATCCAGCAAGCCTGTTGATAAAAGTTCAATTTTTTGAAGAATGTAATATATGGACTTCTTTGTGTTCTAGCTTTTTAATGTAATAATTTTAATAAATATCTGAGTTAATTGTTTGCAAAGTCAAATCATCACATTCAGTTCAATGTGACAGTTTATTTAAGAATATATTTATGAACAATCTACACAGAAATGTGTGCTTATGTGTAAAGAATAAACCTCAAGGACAACAAAAATGTGTTGAAGTGCACAAATCAAAATGAAAAGACTTGCCATTTCATTGTAAAATCTCTTGATAAAAGACTGATATTTCTCTGGAAATAATTATATAACTGTTCCTTTTTTATTTATTTTTTTCCCTATGTTCTAGACTTCATATTATTCCACTTTCAGGCAGGTGTACACTGCAGGTTACGCTACCTCTCTGATTTCCCTGATCTCTGCCATCTTTGTGTTTACAGCCTTCAGGTACAAAGAGAATCCTCACAAAGCTCATGCAACCAAACATATTTTAAGAGGTTTGTTACAATTTGTTGAATAATTTGTCATTCTAGTTTACTTTGCCCAAAACAGGAAGTTCCACTGCACAAGAAACTACATTCACATCAATCTCTTTGCCTCCTTCATCCTGCGAGCCAGTGCGATCTTCATCAAAGATGCAGTTCTCTTTGCCGATGAGAATCTGGACCACTGCATCATGTCAACAGTGAGGCTCACCAGCTCATGCAGAATTTGTTTTTTTATAGTCATCGTTCAGTAAGCTAATGCACGCTGTTCAACATGACAGCCCTGTGGTCAGTAAGCGTGTAAGGTCACAATGTATGACACTGCAGCATCTATCTGAAACACTAAAGAAATTTCTCAGCTTAACGCCAGTTTCTGTCAGCATAGTGACACTAGCTTCACATTTTCTGCATCCACTTTTCCATCCCTCTCAGTATCAGTCGACTCATCAGTGCCTTAAAGGCACACTTTTCAAGATCTGCCTCCGCTAGAACTCACAAACACCTTCTTTGAAGTACAAAAACCACTTCTTACATAGCTGACACTCTTCTTCCCACTTCTCTGTGATGGTATTTGTGCTGTTTCTTATCAGCACTAGTTAATTTATCCACCCTAAAATTATACTGTTGAAACCTCTAAGCACTGCAACAATATCATACTTTTATTTGTAATGCATAGGTCTTAAAATTCGCTATGTGCTGTGGCAATTGCCACTCAGACAGTATGTTTAATTTTATATCTTCTTTTGTCCTCTAAGAACATACAGTACATCTTGAGAGAACAGTTATAGCACTACTACTGAATTCTGAATGTTTTCTTCTTCAGACCTCTTGCAAGGCGGCGGTAGCTTTCTTCCAGTTCAGTATCCTGGCTAACTACTTCTGGCTGCTGGTGGAGGGGATGTACCTACAGACTCTTCTAGCTCTAACCTTTGTCTCACAAAAGAAGTATTTCTGGTGGTACATACTTATTGGCTGGGGTAAGCATGGGTACTATAGAAGATACTTGGGATCATATGATGAAATATTACTAATCGACACTGCAGTTATTGTCAAAAGTTTTTTAATAATTATGTAAATTAAAATATTTATTAATAATATTACCTTTTTTTTCGAGAAAAGAAAAGAAATTTGATTTTGATTGCAATAATAATAACTGAACACCAAATCAGCATATTAAAATGATTTCTGAAGGATAATCTGACAGTGAAGACTTAAGTAATGGCATTACCAAAGTGTAGTGTAGTATATGATAGTGTGGCCTTATTCTGTATTATGTTCCATTGGTGACACCTGTAGGCATAAGATGGAAAAAAAATAGATTTTTATCCCAGTATTACACTAGTGAAAAATAAATATACTAAAATGCATTTGAAATACATTTATTGGTCCCTCTTTATATTAGGTGGCCTTAACTACTATGTACTTACATTTAAATGAATCATTTGGTACAATGCACTTATTGTGTACATACATGTTTTTACATTGTACTTATATTTTTTAAAATACCTATATGTAATTACATCTGTAATTAATTTCTGTAATTACATTTATAATTACACTGTATCCCACCTCAATAGCAGCAAAAGTGTTTTGCAATTCAATATGATGCAATTAAATAGTAGTTAAGGCCACCTAATATAAAGTGTGACCCATTTATTTTGTGCTAAGTACTACAAATGCATTTACATATGTATGTGCTTAATAAAAATGCCCTGCAATTCTACTTTTGGGATACTAAACTGGTATACATAAAGTCTGCTAAATTGGAACAACTAATTATGTACTTAATGCACTTTAATTGCGAAGAAGTGGTGCTGAAGTCCAACTAAAGACATACTGAAGTATATTTGATTGTGCTGAAGTGAAATATATTGCATTTAAAGACTGATATCATTCAAAGATCATACAATCCTTATCAACAGTGACATTAAAACATATTTTAGGCTTAATATTAAGAATTGTGCATTGTGCACAAGTAGTAATCCAAATTATGTTTAATTATCATTTTTATATTAGTAAGTCTTGAGTGATATGTCAGTAGATACAGTATGTTCATAGATTTGAACTATACTTCATATGAAATAATGTATTTTAATTATATTACTTTTTTGATAGGGTAGATATGAAGATATAAAACCTATTCTTGATTTTGTGTCAGCATACTAACACGTTTTATAATTTGATTACATTTTATTTATATAGTTCTGCTTTCTGTATCCTGTAGGTCTACCAGCATTAATACTGACCATCTGGGTTCTAGTCAGGAATTTTTTGGATAACAGGGGGTAAGTCCAGATTGATCTAAACTCTTTAAACTATTGTGATACTTTGATATATAGCGATGAATACTGAAAAATAAATTTTTCACTGTTTGCGAAAGTGCAGTTACTGGTCTTCTCATAAATAATCATAAACTCGTGTTGCAGGTGCTGGGATGACACAGATGTTGCTTACTTTTGGTGGATTATCAAAGGACCAATCACACTGTCTCTCCTGGTAAAGTACAGCTGAACTGATCAAATATATATTACTACATCCTGAATATAATGGAAAACATTGGTTGCAATAGAATTGTGCAAAATATATACATGGTTGTGCAATATCAAAATGACATTTTCTAACATATGAAAGTAAACTTAAAAGTTATGTAAGATAGTATGTAACGCTCTTAAATACTTACATTTTTCTTTTGCCCTACACTGTATAAAAAAAATAAAAAATAAAAAAAGTTGAGCGAACTTAAAAAATTTTTTTACCAGTTTCAGCAGATTTTTGAATTTGCTCAACTTATTTTTGTGGGAGATTCTAAAATTTTTGTTACATAAACTTAAAATGACAAGTTGAGAAAACTCAAAAATCTGCCGAAGATGCGTTAAAATCTGCATTAAAATTTTAAGTTGGCTCAACTTTTTTATTTTTTACAGTGTAGTCATTTTGATTGTTTCTTTCTGAATATATCTTATATCCACAGTATGTTGATGTGTAGTGTATATGAGTTGTTTCCTTCATCTATTATACAGAGACACTTTTTTTATAGATCAATTTCTTCATCTTCATAAATGTGATCCGGATTCTTGTGCAGAAGCTGAAGTCTCCAGGAATGGGTGGCGGTGATACCAACCACTTCATGTGAGGAATATAAAGCACACTCTAAACAAAGGCAGCAATTAATCGAAAAATATTTGATTCACAGACAATTGGCAAATACTTGTAGATCTGTGCACATGCTACTGAAGTAATTGTTAAGTTGCAAGTAGAGTTTTATTATTTACAGCATGAACAAATCTCTACTCTCACACACAGCATGTTGTTTTTAGGCTGATTTCATTTGCAACATCACAGTTGCTCATTACTCCCTCATCAAAAAATTCCCTCGAAAATGTACTTTGTTTGTTATTAATCTGAAGAAATGCTGAACTTCATGTATACTTGTAGGAGACTGGCCAAGTCTACCCTTTTCCTGATCCCTCTGTTTGGCATGCACTACATGGTTTTTGCCTTCCTCCCAGAGAACACAGGAGAAAACGCTCGCCACTTTCTTGAACTTGGCCTGGGCCCCTTTCAGGTGTGTATGCAGCCAAGCATCAATAAATATACTATATTGAGTAAATGCAAATACTATGTCAACTAATAGCTGCAAATGTTTTACTCAGTTGAGCTGTACTGTAATGCCTGACTTTTGTACTGTGTTTCTGTATATCTCAGGGTTTTGTTGTGGCTCTGTTATACTGTTTTCTCAATGGAGAGGTAAGCCACAAGTGTTTCCTAATAATAAATATATATATATATATATATATATATATATATATATATATATATATATATATATATATATATATATATATATATATATATATATATATATATATATATATATATATATATATATATATATATATATATATATACCAATGGTCAAAAGTTTAGAATAATAATTTTTTTTTTTTTAATGCTTCGGAGTCTGTTACAGTTACAGTTTATTAAGATCACGTGACAATGAAGACTGGAGTAATCAGCTTTGCCATCACAGGAATAAATTACATTTTAAAATGTATTAAATTATGTACAGTTGTTTTAAATTGTAATACTTATAACGGAAATACTGTTTAAACATTATTTTTCATCAAACATATGCAGCCTTGGTGAGCACAAGAGACTTCTTTCAAAACATCACAAAATCTGATCTAAACTTTTGACTGGTAGTGTATGTGTAATACATCCTGCTTTCAAAAATGCACATGCATTTGTTTGTGTTTTCAGGTACAAGCAGAACTGAAGAAGAGACTGTGGAAGTGGCAGACACAAAATTATTTGAGATACAGTAAGAGAAGACGAACCCTCTTTACTGAGAGCAGCACAGTCACGCAAATCTCAGTTTTAGAGAAGCCCTCAACTGAGTCCCACAACAGTGTGTCAACCGTCTGAAATCTTTACAATTCATTTCATTCCTTTCTCTTGCTCTCTTTCTCTTTCTTGAGGCTTTCTTGACCTTCAGCAAGGTTCACTGTCCTCTTTAACCCTTATTAAACTCACCTGCCTGTAATTTGTCAGTAATCCTGAAGATCTTGATTGCCTGGTTTAGGTGTGGTTCTTTAAGGTTGGAGTTAAAGGACACAAAGGCCAGTTTTGAAGAACCCTGCTCTAAAAGATTAAATTCATTGAAAATTTTCAAGTACATGCATTGTGATAAAGTTCTAAAATAGTTGCTAGGACAATTCAAAGATGTTCTTTATTTCTACGCATTACTGAAACAAGCTTTCAACTTGATGCTGATAAGAATTTACTCTTACTATTTATTCAAAATGCAGAAGCACAAATCATGTTGTTTAGTTTTATTTAAATTAGATGCACTATTTAGAGACCAAACTAAAGGGACAGTTCACCCCTTTAACTCGTCAAAAAAGAGCAGCTTGTCTTTTTTAGCAAACGATGATCATAAAGCTGATTTCTCCGTAATTTGTATTTGTCACTCCGTAGTATGGTCTGCTTGGCTTGAAAGTTGAGATTGCATAGATGTATAGATGTTGAACACAGCTAATTGCCTTACAGTAAACAGAGACCTCATTTTAGATTCTCCACATAAAATAGCTAACAATTAAAGGTATTTTCATATTCATAAATGCATATTCATAATCTCTTATTTTCTAAATTGCGTTTCAAGGCAACATATTGCACAGTGCACTGGCCCTGTATGTATAAAGAAATATAACATTTCTATAGGGCATCCAAAGTATTTTTCTTAAATATTGGGTATTTTCAAGATATTTTATTCATTATAAACCATGTTTAAATGTTTCAATTTAAAAAAAAAAATCATTAGAATTTAGAGATAATGAAAATTTTTATTAGAAAATGCATGAAAACACAATCAGTCTTATACAAAGAGGCCTACTTGCAAAGAAGATACAAATAATATAGATGATTAATCATATTGATATGAGTATTTTGAGTAGTTATGAGTATTATAATGAATAATACTGTTTTGAAAATGGCCTATTTAAGAATTCTTTTGCAGTGTACACATCTGGAGCACTAGACTGTAAAGTTTTTTGTTTGGTAGAAATGTTATCTTGTTTTATTGTTGCTAAATGTGTTTGTAAATATATGCTTGCTGTAGCCTGTATATTTTACTTGATGTACTTGCTGACATTTGTGCTCTGTTATTTGGTCTTTTAATTTTAAATATAAATTCATAAATTATAAATGAACTCAAATTAACTTCTATTTTCATGAATAATAATTCTAACATTGATTTGGGAGGCACACATCAGTATTGATGCATTTTAACAGGTGAAAAGATTGCTCATATGACTCTGAGTTGAGTCTGACTGAGCTGGTTCTATACGCTTTTTGCATTTTTATTTTTTTTTATTTTTTTTTAAAAACAAGTGGATAGAATATGAATTCAGGACCATGAATTCGAAAGCATTCAGTTGCAAAAGACTGTGAACTTTCTGACATATGGTAACTTACAGCATATGCTAAAATTTATTTATTCTCTATTTGTTTTTAATGTTGTCTTGTGTATTGTCTTGTTCAGCTTGTGAAAATGTTGCCCTTTCAGATAACTTCTGTTGTCTTGATTGTGTAAGCGTTGTTGCTACGTTCACCAACCTGCCTTAACGTATTCAGATGTGTATTAGCTTTGTTGAATGTTAAATGTATGGAGTAAATATTTTTATTATGTGCTTTGTCATGTTATATTATTATGGTATATATGTAAATGCACCTACTCTTACTGTATTTTGTATTTTTCCACAAAGTTGACGTTATTTATAAACTTACATAATCATCTGCAGTTTTACTGCCTTTAACATATTATGTCCTAATACAAAAAGATTATTAGAAAAGTTCAACTTCAGATTCATTTGTCAAAAACATTTAATGATTCAAAATGAAGTCTATCATGTGCAAAAAGATTTATCATACATCCAACAAAAAATAATTTCACATCACAGTCAGTGACATAAAATATGCACTAAAAAATAAAAAGCCAGCAACTCTCCACAAAAGCAAGTTTAGCTGCAGTTAACATCATCTAGAACATTCAAATGAATCTGTCAAACCACTGTATTCTAAATACTATATTCTTGTTTTTTTTTTGTGATATGTTAGTTTAAAATCAGAAACAAAGTTTCCACATGTAGTTTGCATGAGGTGACATTAAGTGTATCCACACATCCCAACAACAACAACAACAAAAAAAGATTCTTCAATAAAGCAACGTTTCATATATTACATCTAAAGCCATAGCTTTAGTATTACAGTATTAGTTATGATACATTTTCACTTACAGGGGAAAAAAATACACACATGTAATTTCTGTCTTTGTGAAATATAAAACCTCACAGATCTTCATTTCCATACCCGTGTAACGCTGACAGTTTAATTCGCTTCCCATCAGCCCATTTTCATGTATATTCAGCAGTTGAAATGCAGTGGTGATTGCAGGCTCATGTGCTGAAAGTTCAGTCATTTCTGTTGAATGTTGTATGAGGTATAAAATGTGCAAGTTTTTTTAGTTCTGGGTAAGTTTGTGTGTAGAATCTGTGGCAGCACTGCAATCCCACTATTTTGAATAAGAGGTAATAGAGAGGTGTTTGTTAGACTAAAATATCTTTTATTTTGATCATTTAAAATGTTCTCAACCTACAAAAAGCTCTGTAATAATTCCCGGGATATAATAAAAACAGTTTTCAAGAAAGTGCACATGCTTGTTGGCCCTATGGGTAATACTCACTTATTTTTGTCACTCTGGTATTTTCTCGTAAAACAATAACTATATTGCTGTACATCAATATAATAAGCCACCCACTTTCTTAGTGTGCTTTAGCGCCCAACAGATCACAGGAAATGCATGCATCGTTTAAGAGGAATAGCCAGTGATGCTGAGAACTACACATTTAAACAACGTTTTCACCAAGAGCTCTTAAATCACAATTCAAATGACTTAAAATTCTTGTTTTTAAACTAAAACCCCAGCTTAGGATGTGTGAAACGGCTGCAGTTACACACTAGCTTTTGTGTTATTTTGACATTTACACTAAAAAGTATTACTACTTGTTTCTCTGCACACAATCTGTCCACAATGTATTGCTAAAGCTTGTTTACTCAGAGAGTAACATGAACGCACACTGACCGTGTCACTGAATAAGAGACAGATTTTACAGAAGTAACATCTCTTGAAAATTGAATATACTGTACAGAATATTCAACAATTATTAGTCAGCTGTTTATTACTTACTAATCATAATTCTTTGTCATATGCTAACATTACATTTATTGAAATAAAATGCATTTTACATCTTTAAAAGATGATAAGTGTCCTAAATGGTTCATTATAACAGAGCCCACCTAGATCAAAATGACGTCAGGCTAGGATTCACCCTTGCTTTTTTTTTTTTCTTTTTTTTTTCACAATTGTACACACTAAACATTCCACTTAAAGTCAAATTAAAATAATCAATAATTACTCCAAAAAAAAAAAAATCTATAATACAGTGTAGTGTTACATATAAATAAATATTGATCATATAAAAACATTTAATTTTTTGACCTTGTGTGCATCTTCACTTTGCAGTTATCGTTTGAAAAACAAGGCATTTGTTGAAATAATATGAATATGAAAACGCTTCACAAAAGAATATATATATATATATATATATATATATATATATATATATATATATATATATATATATATTAAATTGGGGAGAAAAACTGTAATGCATAATGATTATACAAATTTAAATGTAAAACAATTATTAAGCTTTTTTCAGTTTTTGGAATTGTTTTTTTTTATATATATATATATCAAATTACATAATGCACAAACTTTTTCTTTCTTTCTTCAGCATTACTGAAAGAAAATTGAAGGCCTGTAGAAAGATATGCCAAAGAAAAAAAAAAGAAAAGAAAAAAAAACTAGCTTGAATTCTCTGAAGGCCTCTTGGTTTGCTGAAGCATAATAAAAGCACTTTCACAGAGGGATGTAGTTATGTGTTGCACTTTGTCTTTGTAAAACCAAACAGTTGTCTCTTTTGTGCAAAAAAGGCACTTTGAAGAAGCAAAAAACATCTTTGTATGCAGTGACATCAGTCGCAAAGACTTGCAAACTTGTACGGCAAACGACGTCTTAAGGGGTCAAATATTCAAAAAATCTTCTTTGGAATTTTAAAAGTGCTCTCTTTGTAAATGCTTTTATGGCATTAAATTACAGAATGAGCAAAAAATCAATTATTATAGGTCAGAAAAGCTATAAGAAAATGCTCAGCCTTTAAACAGAAAAGAATTTGCTTAAAAATAATTTATTCATAATATGAGTGTGAAGTTTCATAATTCTTTGCTGTAAATTCACTGTATGACAGCTAGTAATAATAGAATTTTGTGGGGGAGGACTCAACATGCATATTACAAATCTATTACACTCATATTACCCAGTTATATATTAATATGCATGAACTCTGTTGCATTGTTGTATCCTAACTGACATTTTCTGTACTAGCGGCTGTTTAAAAAAATAGGAGCACATGTACACGTACAAGAGGAACCCACTCATGAAAACAACTTGACAAGTTAAGTTACTCACTGTTTTAATGAGGTTTCAAATGCTATTTTTTTTCTTTGCTAATGTTAGCTTTGACTGTGTAAAAGACACCAACACTGTGCCCTAGAAGCATCCACAATGTGGATCCTTAAACTTTGTAGTCCTTAAACTTGATTTTCCTTCAGTGCTTCATTCTACAATTACAACATATGAAAATATTTACATATTAAATTGGTATTAGGAACTGGGGATCAGTTATTCATTAAGCTCCTGTGTGAAATAATGTGGTTTCTTCTCCTTCAAAAATGACTTTTCATGTCCCACATCCCATTTTGGTGAGGCCGGCTACTGTCTGTTGAGAATCTCGAACTGTCACAAATCTTCACAGACAGAGAAACAAAAACATGAGAGACTCTTGTGATGTTGATATGTACAAAAATATCCACCTTGTTCACGAACTAAAGATTTCTGGGTGAAAACATCCTAAATACTGGATTGCTATGGATTCGTTATTTCCCCTCGGCCTGTAATTCCTTTCAGTTCAGATCAAATCTGATTCATCCGTAAGTCTGCACCAAAGGTATCCATGTTTGCTTGGCACACAATAGCCCATTGGTTGTGAGCTCCTCAGAGTTCCATAGCAAAAGCCTGTCATCTATGGACGGTTGACAGATATTACAGCTTCAACCGACACTATACAGACTCAAAAGATGAAACAGGACTTGGATGTTGACGTAGGTTATTTTGTAGCTCTAGTTCTAAGGAGTCTGGTCCTCTGAGCGCTCATGTGGCCGGTGTTTCGGCCTGCAGGCTGGACATACGGATCTGTGAGCTGCTCTTGCTGAGGATGGAGAGCTGTGTGCCCCCATTCACACCACTGCTGGCCAGGGACGGATGCCTGTGTTTCATATCCACAGCAAAGTACCGGTTCACCGTCCAGCTGCGCCATTTTCGTTTGATTTCTGATTGCACCTTTGGGGAGAAACTTCAGTGGGTTATTAAGCTGATTGGGTCCTACAGGAGGAGATCTGCAGATCTCTTTCCATGCTGCTCATGGACAAGCTTGAATTTTAAATCCAGATGGTTAATAATTTACATGTAAGGTCGGTGTAATGAGCACTGCAATGAGAAAGGCCCTAGACACTGCTTTATGCAAATAGAATGCAATTTGGATGTTTTTCTAGGCAGAATTTATAATAATGAAAGTATATTTTATAAAATGCTGAGAAAGTATAATAAAATTAACATGCAAAATACATTCCTTACATTTTTAAATACATTCCTCAGTTGCAATCATTTTTGAAGTGTTTTTCTTTAAAGGACTTACCTCTCCATTAAGAAAGCAGTAAAGGACGGCTACTACAAAACCCTGAGAAGAAAAATGAAAATAGTTGAATAAAACAAATGGTTAAGCAGTAGCAATTATAACAGTCTTGTTTAAGATATATATGATTAGTAATGTATTGGATAAACGACAGTGAAAGAAGTAATACTTTTTCAGTTCAGATGGATAATGACCTCAAAATAATACAGTACATACCTAATAATAACAAATGCACTATACATTACAGTGCACACAATACACAATCATGTTATCTCTTTGTACAAATATAAGAAGACAAAAAGGGCTTCTACCTGAAAAGAACCAAGACCAAGTTCAAACACGAGTCTTTCTCTTTTGCTGACATCTTCTGGTGTGAAAGCAAACACGGTATAGTGAATTCCAAATAGAGGAATGAGAAGAAGAGTGGAGCGAGCCAGACGCCTGTCAATCACACAACACACCAATCAAGTCATAAAAAGACTCCACATCCGATTGTAATGATGTTCTTCTTAGAAATGGGAATATATTTAAAATATTGTGGTATATGTATATGTATCTGACTAACAGATAAATGCTGGACTCATTCCCTCCAATATCTGGAGACTGCAACTTCTGCACCAGGATTATAATGATGCCAATAAAGAGTATAAAGTTGATCTGAGGGAAAAAAAAGACAACAGATATGTATAATTATTTTTGCCCTTCTGAATGAATCAATACAATAATGCAATAGTTTACAGTCAAAAGTCTTTTGCGATGGAATATGTACTATCCGTACCATGATAGAGGCAAGAACGGGACCCTTGATCACCCACCAGATGGCAGCACTGTCATTAATATCCCAGCAACTGCAGGCAATGTCAGACATTTATCCAATTTGATTGGTTTTTCATTTTATTTTAAGGTTTTTTATTTCCATTATATAACATATTAGCTATATATATTATAAATAAATCCTTTATCTTACCCAATGTTATCAAAATGAGCTCTTAAGACTGCCCAGACAGCCACACAGATTGTTGGAGTACCTGGAAAAACATGGGTAATCTAAATAAATATCAGTAATTTCAGATTTTCACATATTGACATATATATTCACATATATATATATTGACATATACATTCACATATAACATATTTCACTTTATATATACAAAATATATGTATGAAATACATATAATGCATTTTTTATATTTTACAATATATATATATATATATATATATAAATTATGTATATTTTATTTTTTATACATGCTTTATATTTACACAAACATTTTCATTTATTTTATACATTAATATACTTATAATTGTGCATTTTACCGTTAGTCTTTTTCCAGTTTTTTAAGTAACTTTTTTATGGTTTTAGTTATAATAACTATACAAGCTGCAATAACCCTGGTCTTACCCCATCCAATAATGGTGTACCAGTAGAAGTATCTTTTCTCAGGAAAGAATGTCTCAACAAGCAGCGTAAAAAGATACAAGCCCTCAATAAACAGCCAGAAGTAGTTTGACAAGACACAATAATGAAAAAATACCATCACTGCTTTACACTCCACCTGCAAAAAGAATAACATAGAGTGAATACAACATTATCAAAATATTTCTGTGATTTTGATTAACTAAAGCATAATTTACATTTACATAATCTCACTGGAAAATTAGTTAAAAGTAATCCAGGTTTGGAACGACATGAGGGTGAGTAAATGATAACATAATGTTCATTTTTGAGTCAACTGTCCCTTTAAAAACCGAAGAGTCACACTGTTGCACAGGGAAACATTCAAAGCACATTTAGCTAGCTGGCCAAGCAAAAAGCAACTGTGAGGTGACTACAGAGACCTCATTATCTGAAGCAAATTAAAGCACATAACAGCAACACAAACGTGTCATTCTGAGACTAATTCCTTCCTCAAAGAAATGACATGGGCAACCCGGGATGTTAATGGGCCCATCACCATGACTGCCTGGGTATTTGTGTGCAGTGTGAAGAGAGAGAGACTGAGACTCACGGTGTGTATAAAGCAATGGTTGCTGTCCTCCTCTGCATATAAAATGCCGTCTTTAATGAAGACTGAGATGGCCCTCAGGATGAAGGACACAAACAAGTTCATATGAATGAAATTCCTGGTGCAATGCAGCTTCCTGAGGGTAAAGCCAACCACAATAAAAAAATATTATGTAAAACATAACAAAAAAATGCATCCTATATGTACAATGCTATTCAAAAGTTTAGGGGTTTTTATTCATTTTTACAGAAACCTTTTTATTTAATTGATCCAAAATTATTTTTGAAAATAAAACATTTACATTATTTTCTATTTTAACATATTTTGTATTTTATTCCCGTATATGTGACCCTGGACCACAAAACCAGTCTTAAGTCGCTGGGGTATATTTGTAGCAATAGCCAAAAATACATTGTATGGGTCAAAATTATAGATTTTTCTTTTATGCCAAAAATCATTAGTATATTAAGTAAAGATCATGTTCCATGAAGATATTTTGTAAACGTCTTACCATAAATGTATCAAAACTTCATTTTTGATTGGTAATATGCATTGCTAAGAGCTTCATTTGGGCAACTTTAAAGGCGATTTTCTCAATATGTACATTGTTTTGCACACTCAGATTCCAGATTTTCAAATAGTTGTATGATGTATAAATCTCAATTTTGAAGAATTGACACTTAAGACTAGTTTTGTGGTCCAGGGTCACATATTTGTAATTTACTTTTGTGATGGCAAAGCTGTTTTTTTGCAGCCAATACTCCGCTCTTCAGTGTCACAAAATACACAAAATGCTGAATTTATAAGCTGATAAGATGTTCTCTAAAATAAACAGAAAGTTTAACAGAATAGCATTTTTAATTATATAGATCTTTAGTAACAATATGTCTTTAATATCACAATTAAAAAAAGAAACACTGATAAATGCATAAGTGCATTGAAATGTCCAAAAATCTACATACTAATTCAATTTGACTAATTTCAGGGGCTTAACTTAAATAATTATGCTTCAAACATTACTTACAATTGTGTATCAAAATGCATGTTAGTGAAAGCTCTTTAATACCTATGTACAGGTGTTTTTCTAAACACTTCACTAAGACAAATGTGTCCATATATTATTTAGTTTCCTCTGAAGCTTAAGAACAGAATGAACGCTCATGACCTATTTCTTGACCTGGGTTGACCTCTCACCTGAACCTGCAGAGAATGACCATGGCAGTGGTGAGAGACACCAGTGAGGTGCTGTAGCCCACAGTATACAGAGCCTTTACTGACACATAGTACATGTCCTGCAAACAACGGGAAGAAATGCTAATTGATGTCAAGCTTATTCAATACAATAAATACATTTCTTTACGCTCTCAGAAATAAAGGTACAAAAGCTGTCACTGGGACAGTACCTTTTAAAAAGGTATACTTTTGTACCTATTAGGTTAAAATACGTACGCTTTAAGTACTAATATGTACCTTTAAGGTACCAGAATGGACCCTTTAGGTACAAACATGTACCTTTTGAAAAGGTACCGCCCCAGTGACATCTTTTGTACCTTTATTTCTGAGAGTGTAGAAATTTTGGAGGCTGAAAGGGATTAGGAATCTTCTAAGGAACAGAAAGCAGGAAAGGTGAAGGACACTTACTGGATTTGTTCCATTTTCATTAAAAGGGCAAACATCAACGTAGTGAGGGAACATCTCTGACCAGCCATCCTCGGTGCAGTTACGACTGACCCTTCCAAACTCTACAAAAGGTGCAAAAATAAGAAAAAAAGAAATAATGAGCAGCCAAACAATAATAAATCTAATTATTTTGTGAAATATATAGACTTAAAAAAAATGAACAAAAAGTAGAATCTGAAATAGAAATATTTTAAGTTGAAGTACTAAAATGACAAAAACTAAAACTGAAATAAAATAAAATAAATATTAAAAAAATATAGAAATACAAAAAACTAATACGAATGATAAAAGCATTTAACAAAACGACTAAAACTTTAAATATAAAATGAAATTGATAATATAAAAATAATCTAAATATTCTATTAATAATACTAAAATAACAAAATATTATTAATATTATTATTATTGTATTAATAATACTAAAATAGTTACAAACAATTTTTTTTAAATGATTCTGGTCTATATATAAGGACTAATTCCCAGGCAAAAACCTTAGTCTGTTTACTTAATATCATATCTTCTCAATAAGACCCACAATTTGAGGCATTGTTCATGTACTCACCATCATTCTCCTCACTCATGACTTCAAATAGCTCAGGACAGGGCATCCAGACCACTTGACCAATTTTTGCTGGCTGCCAGCAGGTGAGGTTGTCCCACATCCATCGGCAGACTAGAGGATTACACAGGAAGACATGGAATAGCATAGCTTTAAATCTCTGCCTAACCAACAAGTATGTACATTTTATGTATTACATGTAGCAATCATATATCCCATATGTAATTGCTCCAATTTCTAATAGATTGCATATATGTTTTTAATTTATATGACAATATACTATATATACTATATATATATATATATATGATCTCAAGATTAAAGTTTAGTTGTAACTCTGCCTCTGAACCAGTTTTTATTGGGGTATTTACGGCACCTGAGAATAGAACAGCCTAGTTTAAGATATATTTAGGTGTGCTACTTGACAGCCATTCTTATGATTCAGTGAAAATCAGCGCAAATGACAAGCGACAAAAATAGCCTTCAGTCTGCTTTAATAAGGCAATAGATTGTAAGAATTCAATCAAAACAATGCCACAGCATTTTAGAATATAAAAAGAAAATACAATCAATAGTCAATAAATATTAATCAAATGTTTTTTTTCCGCCAAATTGAATGTTGATCTTTGTTATTTTTGTTATTCTCTCTCTCTTTCTCTGTCTTTCTCTGCACATAATCGCATGCTGTCATGAGGTTTTATTTATTTTTATTTTTTATTGTGTGTCTGCACATGTGTATATGAGCATGCAGAACATCTCAGCTTATTTATTTATCCTTTCATCTATTTTGATTTTGGAATTGCTCTTCAATAAATTCCTCTAGTGATATATTCAGAGGGAAAAGAGACTTTCACAATGAACTAACCATGTGATGCTAAAGCATCTTATCATCTCCATCAAGGATTAAGGATTCAAAGAGAAATAGTAAAGAGAGCAAGTGTGTGTGTGTGTGTGTGTATGTGCTAGAAAAAAAAAAGCCTGCTGATCTCGATTTGCATGAGCAGAACCGCATCTGCCAGCTGTGTTTTTCCTCTGCTCTCAGCCCCATCAAATGTTAGAATGTTTTCACAGTGCTTTCAAAATATTACCCAGACATTCTTGCAAAGACTTCATTAAAACAGAAGAACTAACGATATATTGTATCTAGTTGCTTTATAGTTTCTTTGTCCATTCCATTTGCATTCTTACATTCTTATTAGTAAGCTCACACACAACACTCTTTCCTGCAACCTTATAAATCGCCCAAGTGTACACTTTAAATTACATGCATAAATTCAAACAACACAAGGTTGACATTTGCTTCTTGGTGGTCTGTGTAAATGTCAAACATTTATAATAACAAAAGACCAAGCGAGTGTTTTTAATACTCTGCATCTCAAGCCAAGCACTCAAACATCTTGTCTCTTGGATCATAACAATCTGCAACAAAGACGCATAGCAATACTTTCAACAACCAGAATTAATTATTTGGTTGGTTTATTTCATTTTGGTTTATTTCCAACATTTTTTGTAGTTTAATAAAATGAACATTCTAGAACGTTTAGGATGGATTGTCCATTCCAAAGTCTTTAGCATCCTTTCATTTAAAACTTTTTTCAAGCATATGACCCTTTGTAGGCTAAATTATATTAATAATAACAATACATTTTGTAAGATTTAAAAAATGAATAAATAAATAAAATAAAAATAATTAACTCTATTAACTATGAAATTTCAGAAGTTTTAAATGAATGTTCTTCAATGTGACACATTTTTGATTTGTGATTACAGGTTTTTTTCTTCTTTTCTTTTTTCTTTTTTTTTTTCATTATACCCACAAATAGCTATTTCTACCTGATAAAATAACATTTAAAGTAAAAGAAAAAAAAGAAAAGAAAAAATTGCAATAAAATTTAGAGCTTGACATAACTAGAAAGAGCTATATTCATTATAAAAATGTCCTTTACTTTTTTGAAATGTAGTAATTTACATGATGGGATACAAAGATGGAGCAGGGACCCCTGTTACATATTGTGCAAAACTGGATGTTGCATTTTAAGCCAGATTTATAATAACATGTTCCTAGTACCATATTAATGTTGTCATGCTTACATTCCAAAGGCATTAAAATAATAATTGGGGGTGCACAATTTCTCTTGTAGCAACTTTTAATGTATTTTTGGTTTTGGTTTTTTAACAAAGCATTTATTTGAGATGAATAATTGATGGACCTCTGCACTGTAAAAAAAAAATAAAAAATAAAAAAAAAGAAAGAAAGAAAGGAAAAGAAAAGTTGAACTAACTTAAAATTTTAAGGCAACCAGCTTCAGCAGATTTTTGAGTTTGCTCAGCTTATTTTTCTGGGAGATTCTCACATTTTTGTTGTATAAACTTAAAACGACAAGTTGAAAGTGAAAGTGAAAGTGAAAGTGAAGTGACATACAGCCAAGTATGGTGACCCATACTCGGAATTTGTGCTCTGCATTTAACCCATCCAACGTGCACACACACAGCAGTGAACACACACACACTGTGAACACACACCCGGAGCAGTGGGCAGCCATTTATGCTGCGGCGCCCGGGGAGCAGTTGGGGGTTCGGTGCCTTGCTCAAGGGCACCTCAGTCGTGGTATTGAGGTGGAGAGGGCGCTGGACAGTCACTCCCCCCACCTACAATCCCTGCCGGCCCGAGACTTGAACTCGCAACCTTTGGATTACAAGTCCGACTCTCTAACCATTAGGCCACGACTTCCCCCTAAACTCAATAATCTGCTGAAGCTGGTTGCCTTAAAATTTTAAGTTGGCTCAACTGGCTTTTTTTTTTTTTACAGTGTGGCAGTGCTGTCTCAATAAAGACTCCTGCATAAAGCAAACTGACATGTATCACTCAAGAGCTGGCACTGAGTAGCTATTTAAGACCGACAACTGTCTTACACTCTCAACACTCTTTTATTGTCTGTCATGTTAGGTATTTATATCAATCTCATTTTCTCTGCAGCAGTGCCAAACACAGACCCAAAGGAGGAGCTTGTGCTTGAGCAAGCTCCAGAAACTGGATAAAGCCCATATAAAACAGCTGCATAAAAGGACATTGATGGAAAATGGCCCAGAAATAATACCACTACATATTCCAAAGCCTTGTCTGTTTAGTTGGCCATGAGCTCTGCTATAGCACAGACCCAAGGCAGTGTTTTTAATGTAAAATACTGCTCGGAGATTATTCTACAATCAAATATACTGTATTTATAGATTAAGAAATTCATCTAAATAATTATTATATCTATGTGAACACAAACAAGCATAGTTCAATTCTTTGGGGATGCAAGAAGGAATTTTTTCTTCCAGGGATACAGTGCAACGCTCACACAAAATGACAGATTATGATTTCTCTCCTGAGAACAGCTTTAATTACTTGTGTAAATTGGACACAGATGCATGATTAGATAAAAGACAGGGCTGTTTGTCTCTGTTCTCCAGAATCTTCCTGAAATACTCCACATCACTGCTTTCCATATTGTAGGAGAATTTCTGAGAGCATTACAAGAGCTAACTTATGAATTATGACTACTTATGAATTAAATAAATGATTCAAAGAGCCAATGATCCAATCAGTGCTTATTTTCAGCAGCTAAAAATAGGCAAAGTAAATTAGTAAATTTGGCAAAATAATGAGATAAAGATGAAGTGATGTAAACAGGCTACTGCAGCCCACACAAACCACAGAAAGGTTCCAGTAATCCTGTGTGTTATGTGCTTTCTGCATGTATTTGCTTTAAAGGGATAGTTCACCCAAAAATGAAAATTCTCTCAATTAATTATTTACCCTCATGTTGTTCCAAACCTGTAAAACCTATCATTTTCGAATACATATGTTTGATGAAATCCGAGAGCTTGAGTCAGAGACCTTGCATAGACACCAACGCAACTGACACATTCAAGGCCCAAAAAGTTAGTAAGGACATCATTAAAATAGTCCGCGTGACATCAGTGCGGTGAAGACTAACACAGAAGAGATTGAATACAGTTGTTATTTTTGTTTTCTTTGTGCACAAAAAGTATTGTCGTAGCTTCATAACATTACGGTTGAACCACTGATGTCACATGGACTAATTTAACAATGTCCTTACTACTTTTCTGGGCCTTGAACGTGTCAGTTGCATTGCTGTTTATGCAGGGTCATAAATCCCTCGGGTTTCATCGAAAATATCTGAATTTGTGTTCCAAAGATGAACAAAGGTCTTATGGGTTTGGAACAACATGAAGGTGAGTAATTAATAACAGAATTTTCTTTTCGGGTGAACCATCCCTTTAATGTCCATTTGTACAATGAACATTTAATTTACATGTATTCCCCCAGCTAACAGGTAACATATTCTCACAGCTAACTTGGTTTTAATAATGTTCTCAAAACGTTTGCAAAATGTTCTCGGAACCTATTTTTGTTTGCTGGTCCCCTCCCAAAGTTTCAGTTTATAGCCTAAAACTGTGGGCAGCTCTAGTTTCATGTTAACGCATGAATCCATTCCCTAAGGACAGCTTCTTGTCAAATCAAAATGTCAGCATTTCATTACTGACTGTGATTGTGACTGTCCAAAGGATTATGATCAATGCCACATGCAGACAGCACTAGAGGGGTGTCAGAGTCAGTTCTGGAAAAGCTCTGAGCTTATGATCTTCCCCCTACTTCCTGTGAACCATCACAAGGTCTTACATTCTTCAGCTTAGTCTGACAGCTTTAAGCTTAATATCATCATGCATTTATTTCAGATCACTTCTAAAATCCATAATCTAAATTGAAACTAATGTTAAAACTTAATTTAGATGTTTCTTATTATAAACATATGCAAGCATGCTATATTTAGATGACTAAAATATTTAGTCGCTGGTAAGTCTATTGCTTCACTTCACAGTTAAACACTAATAGCTTTTGCACTGCATGACAAAATGGTAACATTCAGCATTTACTGTATGTGGGGCTCTAAAATTACAACTCAAAAACTGTGTGGATTGAATCAGGAAATATGCATAATGTACATAATGTGTCAGACACATAATAAGTACCACCATCACATAAAACACACACAGACTCACACATTTCATTGTTTTTCTATTATGCTGAGGTTTTATTCGAAATTTATGTAAATGTAGTATTGTTGTTGTAACTGTTGTTATTATTATGACAAAGGTTTTTACATTTTTACCATTTTTCTAATTAAAAATGTCCCTGGATGACTTCTTGGGACAAATTTGTCTGTAAACTAGTAAATACAAACACAGAGACAATACATAAATGCAGTTCTTACCCAATTCAGGTTCACTGCTAGGGTCATCCATGGCCATCCTTTCCATGCACTTCTCTTTCTCTAACTGAATGACACAGTCTGGGTGCATGCAGTAGATCTGAAAGGTACAGTATTTAAAAGAGTGAAATGTTAGTTATAGACACAACAGCTGTTTATGTAGAACATACTTTGTAACAAAGTAAGTAAGTATCTACTCATAGAATATGCAGTTTCTAACAAGCTGTAGTTTTCAAGTATGTTTTCAGAAAATTGACGAGTGTGAGTTTGTTTAGAATGAGGTTGTCACTTTCTTAAAGAAATAGTTCACACAAAATAAAGATGTGCTTAAAATGTCCTCATCATCAGGCAATGAGTCTGTTTCTTTATCAGAAAAGATTTTGCTCATCAATGGATGCTCTGCAGTGAATGGGTGCCATCAGAATGAGAGTTCAAACAACTGATAAAAACTTCACAATAATCCTCAAGTAATCCACACAACTCCAGTCCATCAGTTAACATCTTGTAAAGAGGAATGCTATGTGTTTATAAAAAACAATTTATTAAAGCGTTTTATTCCTTGTTGTTTGAACTCTCATTGTGATGGCACCCATTCATCCTTTGATGAGCTAGTTTTGTAATGCTAAATTTTTCCAAATCTGTTCCGATGAAGAAACAAACTCATCTACATCTTGGATGGCCTCAGGGTGAGTAACATTTTATCAAAATTTCATTTTTGTGTGAACTTTTTTTTCTTTAAATAACCACTCTATGTGTGAACTTAGTGTTTAGCACTTAAATATAGAACTGACAGCCCTTTTAAACACTGGTCAGAAATTAAAGAGATGTATTGCAAAGCAATTTATATGTATGAAATTATGAAAGAGCAATAATCTTAAATTCAGGAATAAAATTTTTCAGGTATTTTTTCCCCTTTTTCTTCTGTATTTTTTTCTTTCTTTTTTTTTTTTTTTAACAAAGCACCCCTTACGGGCCCCTGGATCAGATTAGATTAATGTCTAAACTTCTAGTTCTTTAAGCCTGTGATGATACATCCAAACTGACAGAGTACAAGGTTACTAAATAAACAATGACAGCAGCCCGACAGCAGCCAAAGACAGTGAGACTTTCAAGGAACTAATAATAAATTCAATGCAATTATTGCATTCCAGATTACTATATGTGTTTAAACCTGTTTCAAAATTACAGACAATAAACATCATTCCACTTCACATCTAATATGCATTTATGAGACAGCATTCATAATTATAAACACAGTTTAAGTTCTAGATATTTTAGAAGGGCTAAGAGAGAAAATAAAATAAAAATCTTTGTTTATTGGTAAATATAATTAGTAGTCTTCCATTGCTGCTGTGGTGCTTTCTTAAAACCATTTTTATTTTTGTGTTATAGGGGAAAAAAATTATATTCATATAAACTGCTGCCCACTCCTAGCAGGTCTTGAATGTCATAATCTTAATGTTAAACAGTTTTCAAATAGAGTCAATATTACACACACAGCACACAAGACATCAAATATCTTCAGCCCAGGGTCAAATGACATTCTGAGCCAATCCAAACGCGTGCTCTTTCTTATCTCTCCCACTCAGTGTACGCATTAAACAATCGTTCCTTCCTGCTTCATGCACTACCAGGCCATTCATCTTATTTTTTTGTAGAAAAACAAAATTGACTAATGTTCCACAGCACATACGTTTCTTCACACAGAAGGTGGTGTTCTCCATCCAGCTGAACAGTTGCAATCGATATAAATCAATTCTGCCGATATACTGCTATTGTCTGTTATATATCTTGATGCTCACATGTATCCAAGCTTTATTAATGGATGTGAGCAAAGATTTGTTTGTTGCTGTCAACTAAGTTACAGTTGTGTTTACAATTGTAGTTAAGGGGTATAATAAACCATATTGTGAAATGTTTATGTATTAGAAATATTGTTTGAAAACTTTGAGATAACATTGAAAGGCCAAAGCAAAATGTTAGAGAAAACTAATCAACATGGACTCAAGTCCATCAATGAATGCCTTGTGCAAATCCATAATTAAGGCATCCATCTTTAAACAGTTGTTTCTGGCCAATTACGAGTCCATAATCTATAATAACGCCTCCTCCAGTGAAAATTCATTTTGTTTGAATCAGGAGAGAAATATGCATAGACCAAGCACTGTTTACAAGCGAAAAGAGTTCAAAGAAATTCTTGTTTTTGGATTTGGATGTGAGAGGACAACAGGTGTTGGACTTTTTCACTAGAGGAAGTGTTATAATTTGTGCTGTCAAAATTAGCACGTTAACACAGGTGATTAATTTTTCCAGTTTAAAGGCGTTAAAAATATTTAACACAGAGAGTAAAGCTAGGATTGGCAACCACACTCACAAACGCTGCTTCTGTCTCTTTTTTCTTGGCTGGAATTGACTTTATTTAGACTCAGAACATCTTTACGACCACATCAAATGGAAGACTTTTCAGATGCGCACTCCACTTCACCTCTGCGCCCGGTGCTAGTCAAACAAGCGCAAAGTGACAAGGGAGCTTCAGTAGAACAACAGTGAACTGCGGTCAGATGAGATATGTTAGTAAATACAAATTTTCCTGTCCTGACAGCCGTTACTGTGCTCGTGGTGCGTGCTGCACTGCTCACACAAATATGATGGCACACGCTGTAGCCTGTATCATTTCATATTAAAGCGTGAATTAGGGTGACTATACGTGCAATTTATCCAGGACGCGTCCTGGCCAGGATTTCTATATTGCCTAAAATATCTAGGTTTTGGCTTTGTTTGCGTATGCAGACCATTCAGTGTATGACATCTAAGTGCCATACAGACGGACAGTTCCTTATGCTTTCAAAACCCTCTTTGATGTCAAACACTGATTGGTCTGAGCAGCGCAGCTTTAAGTCGAACACACCTACTATGTACGTGTAATTCCATTGCTTTGACCGTAGATCCCACCTTCTCACATACCATGATTGGTCCATTATGTACAATGCCTGCATGTTATTGGTCAAACTATTTTTCTATCATTACCTTTAGGAAACAGGAAAACAAAGCCAAAACAAATCCTGGCAAGGACGTGTCTGGGAAAAATGGCACGTATGGTCACTCTAGCGTGAATGAAACTACGAGCATGTGTGTCAGATCCGCTTCACGTTTAGCAGCGGCAGCTCTTAAAGTAATAGCAGCCAAATAACCTAATAACCCAGCTGCTGTGATGTCTGTTATTCAAAGAACAAAAGTAAAAAGAGGAAATCAGTAACTTTTGAAGCTTATAACTTTCAATAACTTTTTGTAGCGTTCATCTATATTTAATTTCGAATTTAGTGTTTGATAACTTTTATTCAATTTCTGTATATTTCCTACTTGCTGAAGGGCACAGGTAAATATGACATTTATTATAATGGGTTTATGTGAAGACTCTCATAAATTCACTGACATTAAAAGTTGAATGTGAAATTATTACAATACAAAAAATATATATATTTTAAAAATTCATCGTGATTAATTTCAGATGAAAAAAAAATGTGTGGTTAATTGGTTAATTATGGACTCGTATTTTGGCCAGAAGCGACAGTTTAAAGTTAAAACACCTTGGAATTTTTTTTTTTTTTTTTTTTTTTTTTTTTATTAAGATGTTAATTGATGGACTAGGATCCTGTGGATTATTTTTAGATTACTGTGATGTTTCTATCAGCAGTTTGAACTCATTTTGACGGCACCCATTCACTGCAGCGGATCCATTGGTGAGCAAGTGATCTAATGATAAAGTAACAAATTCATCTTGGATGGCCTGATGGTGAGTAAATTTTCAGCAAATTTTCATTTTTGGTGAACTGTACCTTTAAACCTGAACAGATTCCCATGTTAAAAGAAAAATCCTTCATCAACAGAACAACCTGCAATGCACAATGGATTTAACAGAATATGAAATCACATTATGAGATAATAATAAACTAATCACTTTTGAAACCCTCCTTAATACTGCTGATTTGAGACCCCTGAGATTGTGGTTACTGCGATAACTGGTCTCAGAGCACCATGCTCCTTGTGTATTGCCTTGAAAACATGAGCAAAATTTAATAAACATGAGCACCTGCATTAATATTCATGAGGGCTGTGTAAGCTCTCACCCCTCACCCTGGCTGCATCACAAAGCTGATTTCCATCATAAAGAGACTACGCAATTCTCTCCTACATCATGACAGCAACACAAAAATTCACACAAACAAGCAAATCCATAAAACTAGTTCATTCCCAGTACGTTTCTTTCTTTATTTTTTTTCCATCCTGCTTCTTTTGCTGTCAAACTAGATTTTTTTTCTTCTACTTTTGTGTCCCCTTTATCTTTCTATGCCACTACAAAAGTAGAACACATTAATTCTTGTGGAATTGAAATTTATTTATACCAGTCTATGTTTTGTCAGTGACTATGTTTTTGAAAAGCGTGAAATGGACTTATTTGTCTCTGTCTGCTGTCTTCAGTGTGGGTGTGGGAATGTCACCCTTACATTTACACTCAGGTAAATGGCAAACAAATTATAGTTGTCTTATTTACAGTTTATAGTCTTATTAAAAGTTGTTTCTGCATATTACGAGGCAGGAAGCATTTTAAAGTTTAAAAAACACATACTTCAGCTTTAATGAAACACACCATGTCATTTCATGCTGGAAACAGATGGAAATAGGAAAGTGGAGAAGATACTCGTTGCAAGTTCCCTTTGTTTTTCTCTTGTAAAAATAATCCCATACAGTGTATCACATCAGTAATCCCCAGATTAACTGGAACTGGAAGGGAAAAAAAACCTAAGTGAACTGTGGGATTAGTTGATGTCTGTGGGGAAACACTTTCAACACTTTTAATCTTATATTACCATGAGCATTAGCATAAAGGGAATCAAAATCAAACCTAAACCTTCTAAATATGTAATTTAGAATTTTGTAACATTATATGTAATGGGAAAATGTGTATATTAGCCTATTATTTCATAGTCATAGTATGAACAAGCTCATAGAATATAATTAGTTTGAGCGCTTTTACATTATTTGTTGCTGATTAGATTTATTTCTAAAATTGTTGCTTATGTGTGGTGATCAGATCAGTATGAGATAATACAATAGCCAAATCTAGGCCATTGCATGGCTTGGAACTGTATCTCTATCGTACATAATTGCCTATATTTTTAGTCATTTCATTGACTTTATAGGACTACACTCTACCTACCTCAATTGTTGTTTTATAACATTTTCTTTGTTTATTTGTCGCTGGGGTATATTTGCAATAGTCAAAAATACATTGTATGGTCAAAATTATCGATTTTTCTTTTATACCAAAAATCAGGATATTAAGTAAAGATCATGTTCCATGAAGATAGTTAGTAAATTTCTTACCGTAAATGTATCAAAACTTAATTTTTGATTAGTAATATGCATTGCTAAGAACTTCATTTGGACAACTTTAAAGGCGTTTTTTCTCTGTATTTTGATTTTTTTGCTCCCTCAGATTCCAGATTTTCAAATAGTTGTATCTCGGCCAACTATTGTCCGATCCTAACAAACCATACATCAACGAAAAGCTTATTTATTCAGCTTTCAGCTGATGTATAAATCTCAATTTCGAAAAATTGACACTTAAGACTGGTTTTGTCATCCAGGGTCACATTTGTTAATAATAATGAAAGTTTATTTTGTCTTTAGTTCATACATGGTTTTGAACATGTTATTGACTTTCATTCAACACTACTAAACAGACACTTGCAAATATATATATTGTTCATCCTGTAATGGTCATAATTAAATCTGCTAACTGAGATAGAGCAGAAGTATAAGCTTCTGTAAACATTCCATTGCAATGCCACTGCCAGCTTTTAGTGTTGTTAACTAAAAGTGAAATAAAACAGCATGGCCTTTGTTGCTTGAAGTACTCACTGTACCATAACTGTTTTGGCTCTTGGGCAGTTTACATTTGGCCTGTCTGGTGCCAATGATCATTGGATGCCAGGAACCATCTAAGTGCCAGTGTGTATGTGACGTAAATTGCCCTTGGACATTTGTTTCTCCTCAGCTGGAGGCACAGACAGTAGACCAAAGAGAGAATGGTTCTTCATGTAAACAAAGAAGGCACTTCTCCCCTCAGTTATGAGAGGATACCATGTGTGTGAATCGAGCAGTCATCCAGGAAACAATAAATGCCTTTACATTTGACCTATTGTATGTGGATTATTTACAGAAAGCAATAACAAGAGAAAGAAGATGAAAAGGGATTTGCGTGGGTCTTTTTTTCTCCCCCAGACCCTACCCGCTATAAATTTCTCTCACGCTCTTTCTCTCTCTTCCTCCTTCTCCCGCACGTCTCATTCAAACCTTTTATTCTCCTCTTCCGAATATTTATTCTCTGAAGCCTTATATATCTACTAGAATGGTCTGTCTCCAGTTTACAATTAGGAATGTATTGTGCTTTTCAATTCCATCATGTTTAAATCAGTGGTACTTTTATATAATTAAGGCCCATTGATCCAATGGATCTACCTTGTTTATATAAGATAAAACGTGCACATAGCTTACCAAAGGGAGAAGGATGAGTGTTAAATACAGGCGCTGACATTTTCTCACTGTGGAAGCCATTTTGTTTGGAGCACTGATGCGATTATATCCGCCGATCAGCAGCAGCCGAGGGGAAAAGCAAAGTGCTGGATGGTAAACAGGTACACTGGAAATCTGCTGCAGTTCTTCAAATCACCATCAGATCTGAAGAAAAGAAAAAAAAGAAGGTTTTAGATGCAAGTGAGATTTTAGTTCCTGCTTAATCCAGTTCATGAGGCATTCAGTCAAACTGTGTCAAAGAATGTCAAACCTTAAGAGCAGTGTATTTGCAACCTTGTAGGAAATATAAAGTTAACAGTTCACTCATGTGTGGTTTTCCTTCAGACCAACCAGACACAGGTAAATTAATGCTATCAAAATAATAATAATAATAATAGACTAATAGATTTTAACATTGTTTAAAAACAAACAATGATGCTGTAAAGATCAAGTACAACGATTCTGCACAATTTCAAACAGAATTATGTGAAAAGGATTTACATTTATTTTTACATTAATTTATTTATTCATTTCCATCAAAATCAACAGTCTTGCTACTAAAAACATTACTTTTTTATTTTTTAATTACCAAATGACTAAGGAGACAAAAATGTTTAAAATTAAATGTGAGACAGGTGATGCATGACGACAATGTGGCAAAGGTAAATTTAGCTTGTTTTGTCAAATTATGGAACAATATTTTTAATATATTATTTGTGTGGTTTTACAACACATAAAATGTTATTAAATAAGTCTTAGCAAGGAATCTGTTATTTTATTCTATTTTTATAAATCACTCATTACCACCACATAATGGCATTACACGCATATACATAATTTAAGATGGTGGAAATGTTCACAATATTCCAGAAAAATAGCAAAAATGACACAATTTTCTTGTAATGCACGTATATCCACTGTTGGACGTTGATATAGTATACTTGCACTTGCATAACGATAAAGAAACATACAGTAAACATAAAAGGGCATCACACTACACTTTTTGTTCCATTGATTTCCACTCAAATGTATTATTTAAAATTATTACTTGAAAAAGGCACCACAGAGCATGACATCCTATCTTGTTCAATGCAGTGTCCAAAGAAATTTCATATTCTCAAATTTTATTATTTTATGTTTTGTAAATTGGTAGCTAATTTCTATGAATTTGTACAACATTATTCATTATAATTTTCATACGATGCCCCATAGATATTTGGGTTTAGGGGTGGGGTTAAGGGTAAACCTTCATGCTTATTTTATTTAATTTTGTGAAATAATTGAACTATTTTGTACAAATTACATCATACAAATTTATATGAATTTACCACCTCGTAAAATAGCTATGTTTTCTCAACATTGATTGGGCTGTACTGTATATATACAGTATTACACCATACATGGCCGCCAGCTACACTGACCACAAACCGTACACGTGTCTAGCGGAGAATATATGGCCTATTATTGTTAAGTTGTTTATCCAAAAGACCCGTATCATAGAGCGCAGCCTTATGACGCAACTCACGGTATTGCTTAGAGATAATTGCTGATTCAATTCTCTTCATCACAAGCACCGATCTCATGAAGGTAGGGGGGGGGGGAGGAGCTGTGGAGACTTTGGTACACTCAGATGGGAGAATGAAAGAGATAAAGAGAGCATAAGTGTGATGGATGGATGGATGGATGGATACGTGGCTGGATGGAGGGCTGGAGGGAGAGTGGAACAGCTGCTCTGGAAACTGCTCTTGCTGTAATTAGTGGGTATAATGAAGCTGACTGGCTGAGAACTCCCCCAGCGATGCCTCAAGATCACACTAAGACATGCTAGACAAGGATATTCTAAAAAACAAACATGCACGCATGCACAAAAAAGTGATATTTACAGCACACAAGCGAAAACAAACCAACCTGTAACAAATAAGAGAAGCATGCTTGCCAGTGCCAAAGCCGTATAAAGGCAAACAATGTTAAATCTATTTTTTTTTTTTTTACAATGAATGTCATTTCTAGGAGTGTGCATGTTTGAAAATGTCTGCGCTGTGCATGTGTGTTTCCGCTGCCTTTGAAGTGTGACTATGGGACTCAGTGGCTGATAGTATAGCAGTATTTGCACATGTGTGTGAGTGTCAACATTCCAGAGTGTGTGCTCAAGCTAACAGAGGCCACGGAGAGGCTGCATGCCTAAACACTTTCCCTTTGCACACTCCCCAGGGCACATTTACCACAGCAAATCCTCTCCACAAAAGGACATGCCTTTACAATTAGGCACAATTAATTCTACTGACAGAACAACATATGGGAGGTGGGCCGTCCTGTATGAGGGAACTGATAGGCTGGATTGTTTGCGTTTGAATATATACATGATATTTTGTCTAAATTGGCAAAATATTATGTGGAGGTTGTTAGCATTTGGAGGTCAAACACTGCTACTGACAGCTTGGCTAGCTGAAGGGCATACTTCAGGGACAGGTGGCACTTCATAGCCTACAGTATGTGACAGATTTAGTGCCATGCCTTAAGCATTTTCCTGGCTTTCAGGTCTATGACATCCAACGTAATTTTACTCTGGGCTGAAATGTGATTTATTTTCAGATACTATTGCAGAATTAATGAGATTTGGTTTGTATATGTGTTAAAAATCTTGACATTTTTATCTTTTTATTAGTTGTTTTGAAATTGTTTTGCATATACTGTAGATTATAAATACACTACTATTTAAAAAAGGGGGTTTGTAAGAATTCTATAGTAAATATTTTTAGTAAATGTTCACCCAGGCGGCATTTACTTGATCAAAAATACATTAAAATAGTGATATTACAATTTTAAATGTTTGAATAGATTTTGAAATGTAATTTATTCCTGTGATGGAATAAACTTATTACTCCAGTCATGTCACATGATCCTTCAGAAATCATACTAATATGCTGATTTGCTGCTCAAGAAAAAAAAAAAAATCCTATTATTATCAATGTTGAAAAAAAGTTGTGCTGTTTAATATTTTTTGAGAAAATCATGACACATCTTCCCAAGCATTCTTTGATGAATAGAAAGTTTAATAGAACAGCATTGAAATGGAAATCTTCTGTAACAATGTGAAAGTCTTTAAGTTTACTTTTGGCCAAATTAATGCATCCTTGCTGAATATAAGTATTCATTTCTTCAAAAAAAAAAAAAAAAAAAAATCTACTGACCCCAAACTTTTAAATGGTAGTGCTTATATGATTTCCATTTTTATTGGAAGTGTAGGTTTGTACTGGTTTTCATTTCAAATAGACAGTCATTATGTCTAATGCTTTTGCTAAACTTTAAATTTAAAAGATCACAAGTACACAACTATTGGAATAGGATGAATAAATAGGATGCCGGTGTAAATAAAAACAAGTCAAGCCAGCTCTCCCCAACCTCCCGAGGCCAGTGATCCAGCCAAGGTTATTATCACACTCCAAATGACTTTGCCGAGGTAATAAGGCATGCCAGTCTGACCAGCTGACAACCCTGGTTTTCACTCCCCACAATAATATCTATCAGACGCACTCACAGTGCAAAGACACCACAACATTGCAATGTTCCAATATTGCTGTATAGCTGTATTAGATCTGCCCTGCTCCACTAGCTAGTGGTCATTTGAAGCTAAAGTAATTTGTCACTCCACCACTCACAATATATCCAGACAGGTTTAGTGTGCAGAAAGAAAGAAAGAAAGAAAGAAAGAAAGAAAGAAAGAAAGAAAGAAAGAAAGAAAGAAAGAAATACCATAAAGGCAGAATATGGAGGGAAAGAAAAGAATATGCAGTGGATGTATCCATTTTCATCCTTAAGGATGGATGAAATCTGCCGTACATGCATAAGATGGATCTCTGGCCTCATTTCTCCACTGAATATTCTTCATATCTCATTAGAGTGTGTTAATGCCGAACTAGGCTGACCGATCGTGAACTAAGTCACTAAAGTCTGCACAGCTATATTTAGATTGTCAATTGTTGTTTGAAGAGGAAGGAGGGGGATTACCATTAGCATATAGACACATTTCTCTGTTTAAAACACTGAGCGAATACATAGCGTAAATCAGGAATTAGGGAATTTGGAGTCTCCTTCTCTCTTTATCCTTTTCTCTCTGTACAAATCACAAGGGATTGCATGGGGTGACTTCAATTACTGTGCCATGAGCCCTCAGGTAACAGAGTGATTTATTATCAAAGCAGCACTGTAGTGTATGTGATACAAGCACAAATCATTTAAACAGGGTGTCAGCGGCTGACTACAGACAAGCAAAATGTGAATGTAAAATTTATGCCCAATGTCAAAAAATGCTGAACACACAGAAAATAGTGAGGTCATCAGAGATGGTCCGTCACAAAGAAGAGTGAACTAAAAGGTATGTGTGCAAGTACATTTATGCTCGTATCTGTTAGTGTGTTGCTGTATATAAGAATACAATACAAACTAATGGCATGAGACACGCAATCAGCACACGGTAATCACTACTGGTGTCTTGCTGCTGGGTTATGCTGGGTTGATTCTGTGACCTCGCTTACTTTAAAAAAAATTAATTTTATTTACATATTAATTATCAAAATATTAAATTAAATTCATATTGAAAATTTACAGAATGATATATTGTGTATATTACAATAATGAAATTGCCTCTTTTCTTATATTGAAAAATATGTGACAAATTACTTATATTGTAATGTATGTAAATTAATGTTCAATAATACACTTCATAATATAGGTACATGTGATAGAATATCCTACTGTGTGTGTATAAATATATAATACTGTGTGTATATAAATATATTTGAAAACAATATATATTACACACACACATACAGTGAGTAAACAGTTTTCTATTGTATACCATCATACATTAGTTTATCATTGCTTCTTTGTGCATGTTAATCATAAAATCATAAAAATGTGTTTTAAAAATGTGCTGCACAGTCTTATAAGCAAGAACTAAAAAGTGCAGATTAAAAATATGAATGTACATTCTGATCCATAAAATGTCAAAATGAGCATATTAAACATCTATAACAGTGATAATAAAAAATGCACTACATTTTTACATGTAATAGCTTTACCCAAACACTTAATTAATTTTTATTTCATGAGTTGACACATATTAAGCTGTACACTTGACTTTATTGTTTGCATAGTTACACATTTTATGAAAATGCATGGAGTGTTTCATAAAGTTATAGGCCTATTTATTGAGGCATATATGCAGAAAATATAGACCAAGCCTTTATGTAGTCTAAAAGTGATGCCATTATCAATTAAAATTTCAAGTTGTATTCAGTGAAATGTGGAAAGGCCTGCAGTATAATATCTCACGTCTTTTTAAAATATGTTAAACTGTGATCTCAACTCAATATGGAACACATAAACCTGTTTATCTTCAATTCTTATATCATTAGAGGTGAGTGGTTGTAACTGAACACCTTATGATGTGGTGTAATTTTTAATGGTGCACTAGCAGCGGCCCAAAGAACTGAACTGAGTGTAAAATTGTAAAACAGTTCATTTGCACATACACATGTAACACAATAACTTGAGGGGTTTGTTTCAAAAGACACCAGAGAGCAACAAGAATAGAAATGAATACCGACATAACAGTTACAGAGGCTCTGCGGTGGATATTTTATACTATTCAACACAAACAGGGAGAGGAAAGAGGAAGGAAGGAGAGAGAACGATCTCCTATTCACTGCAATCAAATTGAATCAAAGGTTTGTTTATGCTGAGTTCCTTCAAAATAGAGATCAACAAGTAATAATAGCATCATTTTATTCATATGTAATCAGGACTTTTAAAAATCACACCACCAGGGCTAGTAAACAAAAAAACAAAGGGGAAAAAAAAGTTGATTTAAGGGTAAAAACTTCACACATATGTAAATATATTTAATATGATGTAATGCATAATGTAAATGAAATATATTTAATCTTAAAATAAGGAATAAACTAAACAGCAATGGAGTAAAAAAACCCCGAAAAGATGCAATAAATAACGTGCTGAATTTGTAGCCCTATATACACAAAATTCAACAAACTGAATGCAATTTTTGTATAGGCTATTTAGATTTTATGAGTTTCTGCAATATCTGCAATATATGAAATGGGTATTAAGTAATAGAGATATATATTCCCTTAGAAGTTGGTGCTGCCATTTTGTGGCATAATCATTGCACTATAGTTTGGGTGTGGCGTGGCAATAGCAATAAGGTTTCAACATTTATAATTCATGTACAATAGATACAATCAAACTCTTGTAAGTCATTGACTATTAATGAAGCAATAACGTGAATAAGAAATCATCATAATACGGTGGTCAAATTCTGTGATCTGCTAAACTGTAGGCTACATTAAAAACATAATAATGCTTTAAGTTATGTTATATATAGTCTATCATGCAAGCTCAATTACTAACGTTTTTTAATAAGAACATGAGCAGCGGCTCCATGGGGCTGATCTGTCCTTACAACGGGGCAATGCTGCACGCTGGACTTCTATTTTCTTTCTCTCTTTCTTTTTTTTTTTTTTTTTTGCTTTTAAAGCATTCGGTTTTATAATAAAGAATGCACATTCCCCATAAACGGTAGATGTTAAAATAATTCCTGCAAACCGCACAACTCCCAGCAGGCTGCTACTACTAAACATAGGCTACTACAGTAAATCGCAGAACGTCTTCAAGCCACTCTCCAGCCAAACCCATTAAATAGCATTTCGACCACCAAATCCATAGCAAAATGCATAATATAAAAACTGACATGTAAAATGGAAGTATTCGTTCCATAATTCGTCCATACGAGAGCTATTGATCCGTACTGTAGGCTACATTGCATTTCATTACAGGCTACACATGCAGCAAAAGGAATGAAATGTGTTTCGATACAGATTTCACTAAATGGTCACTGCGAGAGTGAGTAGTATACAATGAATCATGAATCTTACTGTCCCAGTAGGCAGAAAGGTGTCGAGAAAGGACGTATCAACACGATGCAGAATGCAGAGTGTCTCGCGCTGTCAGTCACAGGCGTTGTAACTGCTGCGGCGCGCGCTGGAGCACAAACATTCCCTCAAGACGCCCCGAAAAACTTCTGCGGTCAAGTAGTGTGTGTCTCTCTGTCTTTATCTCTCTCTCTCTCTCGCTCTCTCTCTCTCTCAAAGATGAACGAGGGAACAGACGTCTAATTAAGGCAATGAATGAAAAATGCACGCATATAAATACATAGAAAAGCCCAGGTTTGAAGTAAGGGATGTGGTCTGGGTATAACTCGCTATTCTCTATATTGTTGTAACACTCCGCTACTGAGCGGTTATCCGCGCAGACTCACAATGATCCCTGATATGCGCTGCGCATTTAGATGAACCCCTTCAAACACCCCCATCTCTCTCTCTCTCTCTCTCTCTCTCTCTCTCACACACACACACACACTCTCTCTCTCTCTCTCTCTCTCTCTCTCTCTCTCTCTCTCTCTCTCTCTCTCTCTCTCTCTCTAGTGTTTTAAGGTTGCAGTGAGTCCAGTCCAAAAATAAAGCTCTACTAAAAAAAATAAAATGTAGAAAATCAGAGATCAGGGGAAGTCAAAGGGGTGGGTAGACCATAAAATACTATTTCTTTACACACACATATGCATGCATAGGCCTATTGTTCAACAAGTCAAAAGACAAGAACAGAACTAGCATTCGCGTGAGCAGGTAACCATAGCAACCATCGCAGATCGTGGATGAACGCTTTTCTTTGGGTTCGTATTGGGCGGTGGTTTGACCAAACGTTCTGTGTCATGATTTAGCTATAATTTTTTGTATATATTTGGATAAACATCATAAACAGATTTATACTAGCCTAAATAGACCATTTAACTTTTATTATTTTAAAGTGTAGTTGTCACACTGAAAAGTTGTAAAACTTTATTTTAAGGTGTCCTTACACTTTACATATCCGATATCCTGCTTACTATTATATATAACAAACCCTAATCTTAACCCTAAATAGCCTATTACATGTATGTAGTTAATTAATACTGCTCAGTACTTAAATGTATAATTACACTGTAACAAGGTCACCTTAAAATAAAGTGTGACCGAAACCGCTAGTAAATTTTCATTACAATTACAATTACAATTAATTACAAAGAAATAGCAAGTAACACACTGAATTAAACGTGACACTTTTATGTAGAAATAATAAAATAGTATTTTCTTGTAAAAAAAAAAAAAAGACAAAAGAAAAGAAAAAAAGTAGGCTACAAGACGGACCTCAGCGAATTGTAGGCTACCCCTAAAATGACAGAAATAACTTTAAAAAGTCGACCCTCCAATGTAATTATATAATACGCACTCTGGACTGTAGGAGACACTTAGTTCGTGGATAAGAGTAAAAGAGCGTGACTGTCAGTGCATTATCCTTTGTTCTGCGCACGCTGATCAGTGAGTTAAAGGATTTCACTATTCAGCTCATGCTTGACCCATATCTGGAGACAGCTGCGCTGCAGTAGGCTACATACTCCAGAACGCCTCAGGACCCTGGACAGCGGCCGATGAAACGTTTCATCGATCATGTTATGTCACCCAGCGTTGGAAGGAAGCCCATGGCATGGATTATAAAATTCCGAACATGTCGAACATTTTTATGGAGTGTAAAATGCAGTCTGATGCAAGTTGCTGTCAAAGATTTACTGATATAGCTCAAACAAGCTTCAGCTCAACAAGATACAGAGTTTTTTTGTTTTTGTTTTTGTTTTTTTATTGCAGAACTTGTAAAAACGTACACAAGAAGATGCAGATTCCAAATACACCATGTTTTATAATGACGTATTTAAATGAACATGTAAAAACTTATAGAAGCCACATCTGAAATATGCATGCAGATGAAAAATCTAAACCATAAACATCTTCCAACTCAATTCAATTCTAAATGAAGTATATATGTATATGTATATATATATATAGTCATATATATATACATATTGTCACGAATCCGATTCGTGGCAATATCCCTTCCATCATATTGACTCTCACACTACACAGACTGTTTCACATTACCTTGCACTACAATTCCCATCAGCCATTGCACTGGCGACATGCACAGCTGATTGCACTGATCACACAACTGATTGCACTGATCACACACCCTACATAAACCATGGACTTCCTCTTCCTCTTTGCCGAGTATTGTATAGCGTTTATCACTCTCCAAGCGATAGCTACTCTACGGAGCCCAGTTTGTTGTCATAGTCTTGCCTTGCCTGTTTTTCCCGTGTTTTGATTCTAGCCCATGTTTCCTGGATTAACCCTTGCCTGACCGTTCATACACTGCTTGCACCTCTCTTGGATTATAGCTTGTGTACCTGGATTATCTCTCTGCCTTGCCCCATTGGATATTGTTCGCCGATCGAAGACCCACACTTGCCCTAGGACTACTCTTTGTCTTGTCTCTGCCATACCTGTTTGCCGTTGTTTGACCCTGCCTGTGATTTGATTATGTATATTAATAAAAGCTTGCACTTGGATCCGCTCGCCTCTTGTCTCATCAGCTCCGTTACAGATATATATATATATATAAAAATAAGAATTAACAATTGTAGTGACTTGGCCACATGTTATTTATTTATTTAGAAAAAGTCACTTTAGCTGGGAGCCCTTGGATATATTGACATCAGTATAGAGGACAGCTAGAGAATGAGTCATATAAAAATATTTACATTCATAAAAAAACAAGAGTAACATAAAGAGCATTGATTAATTAAGATATTAGTAATAGATGTCGGAAGGTGGGAGAAAATGTTGCACTCTCCAAACTGAGCAGTTATGTCACTCTAAAAGAGACAGAGACAGCTTTATCTATGCTCTGAGGTGTCAGTTTGTTTTTTGCTATGTGCCATGACTTTTTTATTACATACAAAAGCATGTGTACTAAAGCAACTGCAGGAGATTGACTCATCACTAGCTGGCTGTGTAGGAGGGCAAGACAGAAGGGGACACATTTTCTCATGAAAAATAGAGATGGAGACATAGAAGATGAGGAAGAAAAGATAGAGAATGGTGTCAAATCTGAGTGCAAGAGCTTTGCTGTTTGTCTTTTCAACTGTTGAGATGTTGTTTGTCTTTCTATGCCATTTCTGTGACTTATCGCATATAACCTTTTTTAATGATCTTTCCTTCTTAACCCTTATTCTGCACTTAAACTCCTTGACCTAATTTGGTGTTCTTTGTCAAAAATGACCAGCCTTTTATTGAATCCAATATCTGGTAATAATATAGGATAACAAGGAATTTATATGCAGGTTTTTGTAGCATGAACATTCTAAAAAGGAACACCATGTAACAAGGTGGGGACTACAGTAAAAATCTCCACAAAAACTGAAAAATTACATTTATATTTATTACTTATTATTATGTAACAATTTTATACCTCACCTAATATATGCTGCCAAATTCCCAGCATCAAATACTGTTAGTTAGCGGTGCCTTCTGACATGCCCAATTCTCAATGCTCGCCTGAAAGGAATAGTTCACCCGTAAATGAAAAATTTGCTGAAAATGTACACTGTAAAAAGTGATAAGTTGACTTAACTTAAAAAAATTGAGGAAACCCATTGCATTAAAATTATTAAGTAAATATATATATATATATTTTTTAAAACTTGACAATTCACTTAACTTATCTTTTTAATTATCATTTACTTGATCCATTTACATTTAAATCTTAAGGCATTAGGTTTCCTCAATTTTTTTTAAAGTTAAGTCAACTTATCACTTTTTACAGTGATGAGTTTTTTACAGATTAGTTTGTTTCTCCATTAGAAGAGATTTTGAGAAATTTAGCATTACATCAGTTGCTCACCAATGGATCCCCTGCTCTCAGAATGAGCAAGGCTTTGAAAGAAGGGTTTTATTACAAACACACAGCTTTTCGCTTTTCAAGATGTTAATAGATGGACTGGAGTCGTGACTTTTAGTTGTGAATTATTGTGATGTTTTTATCCACTGTTTGAACTCTAATTCTGCTGGCACCCAAATTCATATCTGTGATGTGGATATCGCTCTATGATGCCTCATTGAAAGGTGGGAAATATTATGGCACTGTGTGTGGTTACCACGGTAACAGGCATTTTGGATGTGAAGAAGCAGAGATAGCTGAGGAGTGTGGGAAAAAGAAAGGGGGAGACTCAAGTGGTGTGTGTACTGGTGTGTGTGTATGCGAGTGTATGAAAGCAATGACAGGAGTCAAAAGAGAGTGTTGCTGGGTTCACAGAAAGCATGTTAAAAGATTTTGCCTTTATGACCCTGAAAAGAATGAGAGGTCCTCTGTGCTAACACATTATGTTACATTTCTGAACTTCATGGCTGTTCTTTTTCGTGTCCAGCTGCAGCTGTTTGAGTGGGAGTCTCTTCTAGTCTAATAGCTGGTGGCTAGAGTTCATTCAAGCCCTGTTTCTTGGCTCTCAAACAGCCTTTGATTCCTCCAGTATGGCCCCTCAGGCTTTGAAGTTCACTCAGGATCCAAATGGATTTGAAGTGGACTCTTCGTCTGCAGGGCAAATGGCCTCTGTCTTATTGGTACCTTATTGGTAAGCTTTTCTTTACCTGTTCTTATGTGACCGTTAAACACTGTTGTGCTGTATTTTTGAATTTTGCTTTTAAAAGAAGATGTATGGTCATAAACGCTAAGAAATTTAAGCCTTGCAGATTTAAACATATTGCTTAGATTCTTAGATAGCTGAGTGGATGCCAGTAAATGATGTAAGTAAATGCCAACTGGCAATAATTACTACAGGATTTCTTATATTTAAAAACAGAATATGCTTGAAGTCATTGTATTATCATTTGCATTGTCAGAGTTGTATCACCACACGTATATAATCACTGAAGATGGATAAAATGGCTCCTAGTCAGGTAAATGTGGGTAATGAGGGGTAAAAAGATAAAGTGAAAGAACTTGACAATAAAATGTATAAGTTAAAGTCATAAATTAACATGCACTTTGCAAAATCTGCAAAATATTAATAATTTAATAAAAATTATAAAATGATCTTTGTTTAAAATAGGCCATTTGTTAAAATTGTTACCATTTCGTATATTTTGCAAGGTGAATTCAAACATGTATGACGGCATCTGTAATTATATTTTATGATGATTATTATTGTATTAATTATAATATTTTATTTTTACGCCTGTGGGTGACGACAAGTGACAGTCTTTTGTCAATATGTTTTGTCTGTCTTTGATTCATTCACTTAACTATTGACTGGATTTTATGAGTGAATCAATGAATTATTCACTCAAAGGATCAGTTAAACTGCATTGATTCATTCAAGAACTGTGGTTACAAATGGTAATCAATAACCCCCCCCCCCCCCCCCCCCCCCCCCCCAAAAAAAAAAAAAAAAAAACACACTTTTACTGTGGTAAAACTATGGATGATTTTTGTAAGGGCAAACACAATAGTTTCTTAATCACAACAATCCGCAATTTTCAAATAAAATTAAATGTTTGAGACAATCATTCGTAATGTATTTTGTTCTATAATAGACATTAGAGGATACTGGAAATAGGACTGATTGTTTTGTGTTCAGAATGACATGTAAGACTTTTTTAAGTAGCTTTGATATCAGTCTCCCATTGTCTGTCTTTGTTTTTATCCCCTTCACTGTCACTGTGTCTGCTCTCAGGAAGATTGTTCTAGTCAGAAAACAATGGCTTGACTGATATACAGCCAAACTGAATTCTGCAGGTTTATAGAGAAACATAAAACAATTCTTTAAATGTATTTATGTGTGTTCCAGAGAGAGAAATCAGGTATCATGCACGTCTATGTGTAGACAGAGGTAGCTTAGGTGGAAAACCATATGTTGTAGTGGACAGAGACTGCTTATGTTTAAGCATGCAAAAATAATCATCTCCTTAGTTCTCTGAGACTATTGGTGTTGTCATGGAAACCTTAAAGCTGGGTTGTGGAAGAGTGAAGGAAAAAAAAATAATTAAAATGGTGGAAACCTGCTTTTGCTAAGAGAGGTTTATATAGGATTGATGATAAACGTCAAAGTACAAGGATAAAGAAGAGAAAGCAAAAAAGTATTTCTTATAGTGTGATGGACATTATATAGAGATGCAAAATACTAATTAGTAAGAGAAGTGGAACTGGTTGCTTCAGGCATTTTCTGTCTTTATAAAGCAGCCACAGTTGGGGTGGGGGTGGGGGTGGGGGGGCTATTTTTGGTCCTGTACCAGGTTGGCAGGTTTGGCCCTATACAGGGACAACAAAATAAAGTTCAAAGTAACCTGAAAATCCTAAAAAGCCTGCCATTCATTCATGACCTTGCTCTTGTTTATTCTTTTACTTGGAGGAGCATGTTTGCCTGTGTGCTTCTGGAGCAGCTCCACTAAATGAAAATCTCTACATGGGTTCCTTGTGCCACTCTGCCCCGTCTCTTCAATTAAGTCTCTAAGCAGCTGCATTGTCATGGAGACCAATGCAAGCAATATAGAGCCTGTCAGATATTCCACCAGATTCATCTGAATACAAACATATAGCAGAATGGGAATGACTGCCTTCTGTTTTGTCCATCTAGTCATAATGATAATAAGACAATGTAGAACCGATAATGATAAAAATGTGTAAATGTTAATGGAAGAAATATATATATACTGTATATATATATTACCTTGCATATCCCAGTCCTTTACACAAACTAGCAATTTTGCCTCTTTCATCTCTGTGTAAAATAAGCAATTTTTTTTATTATAAGTAGTGAATGTTTTATTATTTTTTAACATAACAGCAAAAATGAAAACTTTGAGCTATTTAAGTGATTTTTCTGCTTTGTTAACCACATTGTCACTTTGTTTGTATTTTTATGTCTGAGTGTGGGATTGATTCTATAGGAAAGAATATCCTGACCTGGATGAATCCTCTGGCCAGAAATCATTACAAGACCAGCACAGAACTGAGAAAGAGAAGATAGAATGCAAGTGTGCATTTTAGAGGTGAGCAGGATGCATGTCAGCATGAAAGAGATTAGACACCTGCAGTGTACATGGAAACCTGTTTCATTTGTAATATACCGATATCGACCCAAACATATGCATATTTTGAAATACAGTTGAACTAACTTTTTAAAGTAATGATTTAGTTTAAATACAACCCGAATTCTGGAAATGTTGGGAGGTTTTTTAAATTAAGTTCATTAATTACGTTAAATTAGTTAAAGCAACTTATTAAGTTAATTGACATCAGGTCTGTAACATGATTAGCTATAAAAGGGATGTCTTAGAGAGGCAGAGTCTCTCAGAAGTAAAGATGTGCAGAGGCTCTCCAATCTTGAAAGAGTGCGTAAAAAGATTGTGGAATACTTTAAAAACAACATTCCTCAATGTCAAATTGCAAAGGCTTTGCAAATCTCATCATCTACAGTGCATAACATCATCAAAAGATTCAGAGAAACTGGAGAAATCTCTGTGAGTAAGGGACTAGGCTGAAGACCTTTGTTGGATGCCCGTGGTACTAAATGGGCCCAGGAATACTTCCAGAAACCATTGTCGGTAAACACAATCTGCCGTGCCATCTGCAGATGCTAACTAAAGCTCTATCATGCAAAAAGGAAGCCATATTTGTACATAGTTCAGAAGCGCCGTCATATCCTGTGGGCCAAGGCTCATTTAAAATGGACTGTTTCAAAGTGGAAAAGTGTTCTGTGGTCCGACGAGTCCAAATTTGACAAAACCTTTTTGGAAATCACGGATGTCGTGTCCTCCGGGCTAAAGAGGAGGGAGACCTTCCAGCATGTTATCAGCGTTCAGTTCAAAAGCCAGCACCTCTGATGGTATGGGGGTGCATAAGTGCATACTGTATGGGTAGCTTGCATGTTTTGGAAGGCACTATGAATGCTGAAAGGTGTATATAAATGTTTTAGAGCAACACATGCTCCCCTCCAGACAATGTCTATTTCAGGGAAGGCCTTGTGTATTTCAGCAGGATGATGCAAAACCACATACTGCAGCTATTACAACATCATGGCTTTGTAGTAGAAGAGTGCTGAATTGGCCTGCCTGCAGTCCAGATCTTTCACCTATAGAGAACATTTGGCGCATCATTAAACGAAAAATATGTAAAGACGACCACAAACTCTTCATCAGCTGGAAACCTATATCAGGCAAGAATGGAACCAAATTCCAACACCAAAACTCCAGAAACTCATAACCTCGATGCCCAGATGTCTTCAAACTGTTTTGAAAAGAAGAGAAGATGCTACACCATGGTAAATATGCCCCTGTCCCAAATATTTTGAGACCTGTAGCAGGCATCAAATTTGAAATGAGCTCTTTTTGTGCATAAAATTGTACAATTTCTCAGTTTAAACATGTCTTATGTTATCTATGTTCTATTGTGAATAAAATATTATCTCATGTGATTTGAAATTCTTTTAGTTTTAATTTTCTTCAAATTTAAAAAACGTCCCAACATTTCCGGAATTCGGGTATATATGAACCTCAACCAAAAAAAAAAAAAAAAAAAATTACAAGTCTTTTTTCAACTCACTCAAAAAGATGCTTTAAATATCTGTATTGATTGTTATTGAAATGATCTGTTATTTTAGAAGAAGGTCAAATTGCATGCACATATTAAACCTGATATGTCCATAGTGAATTGTGCATTAAATTATTACTGATGTTATATTTAGTGAGTGAGCGACACAAACTATCCCTGCTTACCCAAACCTGTATTGTCTTCTATATAAGACAAAAGGAGATATTTCCAGTGTTGTTTTGGATCCCACTGACTTTCAATGTACAGAGAAAAACAGTTAACACTTTGTTATATGTATCTATCACTTTAAGAGCATGTACCACGTTTAATATTTAAACATTGTAGGTTTCAGTGACTGAAGGAGATATCAAGCCCTTCTTCACACATCCTCGGGAGCATATTAGTGATTCCACTTCTGACCTACAGCCATTTTGTGCCCTTGAGCCAGCTGCTGAATTCTATCGTTCTCCAGGACGGCCATTTTGCAGACTAATGTAAGTATTGATGACTGTAAAATACAGGAGAAGTGAAAAAGATGGTTTGTTATAGTTATTAATATGCAAGAAGGTCTGAATGGCATTATGCAATTGTCCTTTCGTTCACCCTCATCTGCAACCTTGTTGTCAAAACAGAAAGTTAATTCAGCCAGACACCCTAAATAGACCATTTCTCACTAATTTAGTCTGCTTTTTATCAAATATTATGGCATCTACTACCCTTTTTCCTTTGTTCAGTTTTGTACTTTATTTTCACTCTCTGTTTATGCATCACAATTCACCAGACTATGACACACAGATATGAGGATGGCAGCTCACTTGTTCCAAATGGCCTTTGTTGCGACAAGCTGAGGTCTGGTGGGTCAGAGTAGCATTGTTCAGCCTGCCAAATTCAAAATATGCCCTGGCATCCCTCCAGGATCATATATATATATATATATATATTCCCCCCAGGACCATTGAAATAAAGTTGACTGCATTTGTAAAGCTGAGTTTTTATGGGGAGGCTGAATTATAATCAAAATGAGGAGGTGGGAGAGAGGGAAGAAAAACAGGAAGGAGAGATACAGATGGAAATATGTGTCTGTCTTCCTCTCAGAAAGCAATTACTTCTATGTGTGCATGTATGTGACAAGGTCACAGAGGCCTCACTAATGCAATTGGGTGGGTGTGTGTGTGTGTGTGTGTGTGGCTGGGCTGGGCTGGGCTGGATGGATTACAAGAGAATGAGAAACTGCATCAATTTGGGGTCAGTTAAGCAGGGTCAATATGATGTTTTCAAGCAATATATTTATTTTTATGTAACCCTTTTACAGTAATAAAAGCACAAGAGCACACTGTAAGCAAATCACAATGTATTAGAGTTAATTTTATTATTTTTTATGTTTTACACTATTTTCTCCTTTTACATATATAATATTTATTTTATATATTACATATATAATAACTTTTAATATTTGAGAAACTCTGATCTCTTAGGAAACAGTTGAGTTTATATCTTTCTTATAGAACTTTTAATATTTTATGTACAGTGTGAGCAGAGTGATTTTTCTTCAGGATGCAGTGCAATAATTGTGCTTTGTGTAGAAATCTCAGGCGAAATCCCAGCCTTTATCACAGTATAATCACTGTAATTGTGTTGTAATTGTATACTGTCAGACTGAGAAATGTGTACAGTGTCACGGTGTGCTGGGGATGAAGGAGCATGGAGACAAGGATAATCTTCAACGAAGCAGTCTTTAATAATTACAAAACCAAAATGACATTTAATGACATATAACAGCAGACAAAAATGAAGGGAGAACACAGGGCTTATAAAGACATGGAACTTAATCAGGGAGAACAGAAACAGGTGAGGAGTAATCAAGTAACTTAACGATAACAGGAACTTCCTAATATAAGGGCAAAACAGAACAAACACGTGGCATACAGAGCTATTTTGAATAACAGGGGTCTTTTTCTCCAACATGCTCGGCTCCTCTGGCCACAGCACTGTTATTGCACGTTAAACATAAAGTAAAATATGCAAACAAATGCATGATAAATTTACATTTGGAGTTTTGCAGTCTAGTAGTGGTACAGGCCATGAAAATAATTAACATTCTGGTTTAATTGAAATGGGAATTGACAGAACATTTGCCCTGATCATTTTGATAGATGATCATTCTACATGTAGTTTGTCCTTCAAACAGACATTAACATGCACTGGAGAAGACAGGAAAATATTTCACAGCTAAGTATACACTTTTTTAGGGACCACTTTTATATCCTAATTTGAATTTTCCCGTAAACCAATGCAGCTGTGTCCAATTACTGGCTCGTATGTGCTTACAGTGGGTTGTTTATTGTCTTGTACAGTGTTAGGGTGATGTACAGTAATAAAAACTATGTATTTATTAAGACATTCATCGGGAGAGACAAAGTTTTGTTTTGGAAGCTTATAAGCTGTTTTTATTTATAATGCACTTTTTTTGTTGCTTTACTTGTTTTGTTGTGTTTTAATCTGGTCCTGGTCCTTTGAAAACATTACAAAATCAATTTCCTCTTTAGTATTTTGGAGAATTTATTCATAGGTCTCCCCTACAAACAAAAAAAGGTCAAATTTGAGGGGAAAACAGTAGCAGATTAGATGTGTAGTAGTATGGATGTGCACAGATGTTGCAGATGTTTCATTGACTAAAAGTACAGAGAAACAAATTCATCCAATCATGGGGACATCAGGAAGTAATTTCCCTGTGCACTAAAGATCAGCTTTATGAGATTTGCCTTGAGCACAAGAGGAAATGATAATCAATTTCTCTGTTAAAATCTAAATCGTTATATGGGGATTTCAAAAGCTAAAGCAAGCGTCTAATAGCATTAAGATGAATCATAAAATGTTGAGGATCAGAAGATGCTGCATAGTGAAAGCACAAGCTTTTTTCATGTTGTTGCCATGGAGATGTTCCATGAACAAGTCCTTAGCCTGTATATGGATTAGTTGCCCTCTCGGTGCCCTTGTCACAATGTGAATAGGACACTTTGTCTTGAACCATTATCATTTTTGGTGTATAATTCAATATTAAATAATTTTGCGGCATATAATCATAGTTTATTGGCTTAGGGTCATGTACAGTAATAAAAACAACGTCCACTGTCAGAACATAATGAGGACAGTAATTAAATTGTCTTCTTTTTGGTGGTTGTTGATTTTTTTGTATTTCTAAGATAGAAGGGAAAGAAATGCAAGTTATGTGGCCATTCAGAACATGCTTTTGTGTTTAAAAATGCAACACGGTGGAATGAAAAAGGTCAACAGTCAAACATGTTCATCCAGCAAATTATTTAATAGAAAAACAATGAAAAAAGTAGACGTGGAATGCAAAAATGTAAGGTGTGAGCAGTGAAGCAGCACCTTTTTTAAAACTTATGCATGCCATTTTTAGAACAACTTATCATGTGCCAGACACTGAAAAAGACGCAAGATGTGAGCACAGAGGTCTACGGAGCCCCTTAAAGGACATTGTGGTGGGAAAAATTTGGGGTGAGTGGAAAAAAATCAGGGTGGGAGGAAAAAATAATTTTCAAATGTTTTGCGTTCTCTCGCAAAACTTTTGCGTTCCCTCGCAAAATTTTGCGTTCCCTCGCAAAATTTTGCGTTCTCTCGCAAAGATATTTGCGTTCCCTCGCAAAACTTTTGCGTTCCCTCGCAAAACTTTTGCGTTCTCTCGCAAAGATATTTGCGTTCCCTCGCAAAACTTTTGCGTTCTCTCGCAAAGATATTTGCGTTCCCTCGCAAAACTTTTGCGTTCTCTCGCAAAACCATTTGAGTTCGGACAAACTCTTCCTGTTTACTTTGCAGCTTGCAGTGGTTACAGCTCTGTATGTTCACAATGGAGCGGTTCATAGAGTTTTATTTTGAACTTCAAAGTAATACAGTCAGTGCTTATTTCGAGGCACGGTTTCGGGACATTCTAAAACGCTTAATGTGGCTTAATGTTTTAAAACAGTGACATTGGAGGACTAAATTCGATAATAATAAATCCTGATGAAAATTATTAGGCTAACATTAATAACCTTATTAATAATATTACTATTAATAAATCAGAATATGAACGCAATGCCCTGCACGTTAAGCCTTTTCTTCCCCATAGAAAACGCTTAAGGTAGGCTATAATGAAAGGTTCATGCAGCTCGTGTTCACAATGGAGCGGTTCATAGAGTTTTATTTTGAACTTGGATTCAAATAAATTAATAAGTCAGTGCTTAGTTCAAGGCACGGTTTTGGGACTCTATGAACCGCTTCATTGTGAACATATGAGGTATAACCACTGCAAGCTGCAAAGTAAACAGGAAGAGTTTGTCCGAACTCAAATGGTTTTGCGAGAGAACGCAAAAGTTTTGCGAGGGAACGCAAAAGTTTTGCGAGAGAACGCAAAACATTTGAAAATTATTTTTTCCTCCCACCCTGATTTTTTTCCACTCACCCTGAATTTTTCCCACCACAATGTCCTTTAAGGGGCTCCGTAGAGGTCAAACACATTAGTAGTGCATGTTTAGATAGAAAAACTATGGAAAAGTGCAATAGGATGCAGAAGGAAAAAAAAAGAAAAAAAAAAGTCAAAAAAAAAAAAGATAGGTCTATTTAAAGACCCTTAGATTTATATTTTTAGAACACCATGTCATGTCCGAGATGCTGCAAAAGATGAAAGATGCAAGGCCAACAGTCGTTCATCCAGCGCATGTTTACATGAAAAATCAGTGGAAAAGTACAGCACAGTTAAATGCATAACCGTGAAGCGCAACCAGTAAAACAGGAAGAAACTAAAGATTGCAAGGCATTTTTTAAAATCTGAATTTCTTTTAACACTTTATGAGACGCTGCAAAAGATACAAGATGCAAGCACAATGGTCAGGGGTGTATGGGTGTCCTGTTCCTGGAGGGTCACTGTCCTGCAGTATTTCACTCCAATCCTAATTAATTACACCTGAACCAGCAAATGAAGGTCTTCAGACAAGAAAGTAGAACACTAGAAACTTCGAGGGAAGTGTGTCAAAGATGGTTGGAGCTAAACTCTGCAACCTCTTGTCAGACTTGTCCATCTAGTGCTTATTCACACAGCCAACAGTACAAAAGTAGCACAGTCAAATGCAAACACATGACACACAAGCAGCAAAATGGGAAAAACACAAGTGAACTTGCAAAACACTGCAAAAGACATGAACACAGTGGTCTAACATGTATGTCTAGCACATGTTGACATAAAATTAATAGAAAAGTTTCGCAGTGGAATGCAAAACACAGTCTTGATACTAAATATCGAGTTTGCCAGACTTCAAACTCTTTTCTCAGACATAGAAATCATTAACCTTGCAGAGCGTTTTATGAACATTTGTGATTCTGTGTGACACAGTCCACCTACTAATTAGCCAGTAATTGACCTTAGTCTCACAGTAGTACCCCCATTACTTGGGCCTCACATCAGGGACAGGGGGGTGTCAAGGGCTACAGAGGAGATCTGCACTGGCAGAGGAGGCGCTGGCATTTGGATAATTGCTGTCAAATCTAATTAAAGTTCCTCGTTGGGATGACGTAGAACCCCACAGAGGATTTTGCAACTTTTTGCATCTCAGCTCTTTGGCCACTTTTCTCTTACACTGCAAAGCGAAGAAATAGTTTTGTATGGTGTATTTTGTGAATTTCCTTCATCAGAGAAAAAAGCTGAGGAAAATGCATTACATTGGAGTGAATCTAATTGTTATAATGGACAAGAAAAACAGTTGGTCAAATGGAGGGCTGAATCCTTCTAACTGGCCATCACTATCCATATGAATAAAATAATTAATGTGATTACTATGTGCATTAAAGTTTCCTTGCAGAGGAGCTTAGAGTTTATTGAGATACATGGGCCCTTGACAGACAACACTGCCTGAAAGTGTCTTACAAAACAAGAAGAAGAAAAAAATAGAGACATTTGATATTCTACTGAAAAGGTCAGGAAATTAATTTTGATAGATTGAAAGGGTAGCCACTCTGTGGCTGTGTATTTACATAGTACAATCAGACTACAGACAGCTGGCTCTGTGTACTCTTAAGAATAATTTTACCTGAAATGTAATAAAGTAATTAGTAGATAGGATTGTGAAACTCAGACAATGATTTCTGTGTAATTATGTGAAGCGTTTAGAAAGGTTATAAAGCACAATTGTGTCAATGAGACTAATGGAAATACTGTAGCTCCCTATTAAAGAAATGAACTCTTTTTGTTAATAATGACTGTTTTAATCAAAGATGTTTTTTTTTTTAATGTGAAAGGTGAAAAGTCCTTTGTGCAATACTAAAACAATGTAATCATCGGTATTTTAATTGTACCAGTCTAAACAGTACAGTAATTGCAGCTTCATATTTTCCATAAAGCCAAAGAGGAGTGGGGGTGAGTAATATTGTTTTTATAGAAACCAATGACCAGGAATGCGGTAATTGAGAAACTGATGAGTGTGAATGTGACAGAGCCTAGAAGACACAAATAAAGCATCTAACGAAAAGATGTGTCATCTGTCTCGTGTACTGCATGTTCCTGTGGACACGTACATGACCTCTTGCCTCAGAAAATTGTTGCCATTAACAATGTGTTGCCCTGAGCAACACTGGCAAGTGAAAACGGCCCATTTATCTATTCTCCAGAGACAATGCAGCAATGAGATGTGTTAAGTCGTGTGTTACAAGAGCGAGGACATGACAAGTGACACTGTTACAGAGTCAGGGGCGGATATAGAGAGACTTTAACATTACACTGGAAAACAAATTCAATTTGTTTAAATCCAATTTCTAGAAATAAAGATGTTGCAAAAAAAAAAAAAAAAGACTATGCATTTCATAAGTAATTTTCATTTCATTTTCATAAGTTATAATATGTTGTGTTAAATGATGTTTTTGTTACATAATCTACAGTGAAAAACAGTTGTTGAAATATTTTATATCAATAAATTACATATACAGTTATAAACCGTGAAGTAAACAGCTGTCAAAACATCTTGTAATGTCTGAAACATTGTTATTGTATTTTATAGTAACCATAAACTGAACAGAACCATAAACTGAGTTGAACATATTTATAGTGAATTTCAAACAACTGAATTAGTATTGTACTATATATGAACAGTGAAATAATCATCCATGATCCACTCGAGGAAAAAATGGTAAGCACAAAGTGGTAAAATCTAATTTAACTGTTTTTATTCAAGACAAAAATATTAAAATGATTTAATATTGCTGAATCCACCTAAATACATGAATTCAAAATTTATACCAACAAAATTTTATGGGTTAAATTGAGAAGAAGTAGCATGTCAACAGTCACGAGATTTTGGGTTGGAAGTAGGCCAAGGAGGTATATGGCCTCCTTGGTATATAATATAATATGGGGCCCATATTAACATGAATATTATCATTTTATACGGAACAGTTGCAAACATGAGCAATAACATAAGGACTGCAGCAACAAAAAGTCCCAAAGTTTGACAGAGACAGGTGTATTCTGAGATGTTGTTGTGGCAGGACAGCTTAAATTTTAAAATGCAGCTCACACTCAAGTTTACCACAGAATTGAACCAAGAAATGGAGTATCGCAGGTAACACAACAGAAGTGTGAAGAGAATGGGACTGAATTTATGTAAAGTGATGAAAGACAACTTAGAACAAGAAAGGGAAAGAAAATGAAAGGGTAGAAAGGAATGCTCGACAGACACACAGTGTGACATTGATGTGAAGTTATTGCTCTGTCTCATTGTGAATTGTGTTGGTCATGCCTCATAATTCACTTCGGCCTGTCTAAAGCCCAGCAGAGTTAGAGGCAGCTTAATAGATGCAGGGCAGCAGGGAAAGCACCATTCATCTTTACAGATTACCAATGAGAATGCTGCACTCACAATTCTTCTCCCATCTCCAGCCCTGCTCAACAAATGTAAGCCTTTTCTTACAGAGGTATAATAATAACAGAGCAAAAAAAAAAAAAAAGTTACTCAAATGAACCTGTTGTTTACTACACTAGAAACAAATATTCTGTAAAAATAGACAAAAGATAAGTAAACATTAAACTATTATATTTTATTTTGCTCTATTATTTAAATTCATTGTAGTGTTTTGTGTAGTTTTTTTCTTTCTTCAACCTTACAGGCAGGCTGTTTTGTTTTGTTTTGTTTTGTTTTGTTTTGTTTTGTTTTGTTTTGTTTTGTTTTGTTTTGTTTTGTTTTGTTTTGTTTTGTTTTGTTTTGTTTTGTTTTGTTTTGTTTTGTTTTGTTTTGTTTTGTTTCCTCACGACCCCACATTCGACAGGCAGTATGGATGTTTTGTTTTGTTTTTTTGTGTAAAATAATTTATGTGTTCTGAAACCATAAGGCAAATCACAAGGCAGAAAGAATAAGAAGTTCCTTTTGAAACATGTCATGGTATCTGTGAAATCTGTTCACTATTACTGAGCTGTCACCATTCAGTCCAACTCCGGTGTTTATAAAACACTGTCTAAATATTTTAGCTGTTGTAAGAGGACGTTTATGGTTACCAAGGAAAAATCTTTGTGGGTTTACATTGGACAAGTTATCTTAATTGCTTTACAGAAAGCTCAAATCAATCTCACTGTTTGTGTATGTGTTTGCTACTCATGTGACACCTTGTTCACACTGACAGCTGGAGGTCATTAGGTCATTGGTGGGCTGTATAACTGGCCATATACTGTAAATATGGTGTATTGCCCAAATGAAAAACACCAGAAAGTGACACCTTGTTTAAAATGAATGACTTCCTGTTGCCTTGTCAATGCAAATTGTTGTCAGTGGGAACACCCCTTTGTTTATTAAGTAGTGTGCATGACTTAAGCACTAACTTATTTTCATGTAAATGGGTTTTGTTGTATTTTGGGTTACCAGTCCTCTGAGCCCTTCCCTGATATTTAATACTTATTTTTACAAGTTTCACAAGTTACTAATGGAGGAAGTGCAGTAATTACCACAACTGGATTTAGTGTAACCTTGCAGAAAGAAAACAACAATATCACAGCATAAGAATATGTTTAGTTACATTTAATAAGGAATGTACCAGTAGCTCCCTAGAGAATTAAACCCTCGTTTTCATTCTAACAATTAATTGTCTCTCTTTTCTAGAAAGCTTTTTTTCACTCCATAATTGTGCCTCTTCCCTCTCTCCTCATCTCTTTGTTCCTCTCTCCATGCCCTTGAAACCACTCATAATTCTGTAATGTCATTGACCACATATCATCAGGGGAGCAGTGGTCTCTCATATACACAGCACATTAACTCCACTGAAAAGATTACTGGAAGGAGAAGAAGAGACAGGATGATTAGAAAGATTCCACTGGATGGGCAGAAATAAGGGGAGGGTGAATGAAAGATGTGGGAGAGTGGCCTGTGGAATCTCATCTAATAAACACACACAAACACAGTGTAATGAGGCAGTGTCCGATGTGTGCCGGCTAGTTATGGGTCAACATCAGTTTGCATACATTTCACCAGTCTACACACTACATGAGTGTCCACAAAGACCACAAATAAATTGCTCCATTTATGGTGAGACAAAGACGTGAAGGAAAACACTTACAGCCTTTTATCCTAGGGGCCCAATGTTTAAACAGAGTAATCGTTTATTTTCATGCTACAATTAGAACATCTCATTTCCTGTCAGAACTTCATGGTGAGTTTCTAGAATAATGGCTAGCAATGTTACATACCAGGAACCAAGTAAAGAGAATTTAGCACTAATTTGTGGATGGAGAAATAAACAAAGGAATGAATTATATAAATAAATGCAGATAAAGGCATCAAAGCTAAGCTGATGTACGCATGCTCCAGTATGTTGAGTGATGGTTTACAGTAGACAGTATACAATCAGTATATAAAGTGGTAAATTGGATACAGGGTAACCTTGATTTAAAACCTTGATATAAAAAAAAGAAAAGAAAAAGAAAAGGAAAAAGCAAAGAAAAATAATTATCTTTCTTGATAAATAGTTTGTTTATCATGTCAAACATGATACAAAATAAGGACAATCTTTAGAATTTGTGGGTTGGATATTGTATGTGGTTTTGGCTACAGGTTACATTGTTACACCAGTAGATGGAGACAAAGTGACTGCCCTTATGAGTCATTGAATCATTCAATCAACCAGTTTGTTCAAAAACACTAACTGGTTTAGGAACGAATCACCACTACTGTGTGTTGATCGAAAATACTGTGCACAAATGTCATTCTGTTGTGCCTTTGTTTGTTTTTTGTTTGGTGGAGAACAAATTGCCAAAGTAATAAGCAATACTGTATCTAAAATGTAAGTTACTTAATAGTATCATCACTTAATAGTATCACAGGTCTTGTTTATTGAGTGGTTGTATAAATTGCTGTACCTGTGCCATTCAGATCTTGTGTCTTGTGCTTAAAACTGAATCACAAATCAACTCCGAACAAAAGTGTTCTTGCTTATTTTTATTGGTTAAGTACACTGTAAAAAAAAAAAGAAAAAAAAAAAGAGTGAACTTAAAAAAAAATTGTTTTACCAGCTTCAGCAGATTTTTGAGTTTGCTCAACTTTTGTGGGAGATTCTCAAATTTTTGTTGTATAAACTTAAAACGACAAGTTGAGAAAACTCAAAAATCTGCTGAAGTTGGTTGCCTTAAAATTTTAAGTTGGCTCAACATTTTTTTCAAGTGTAGATGGGGACAGAAATGTTCTGCATTTTATGATGACCCTTACAAGATTGAAATCTGTTTGATAAATTGGCAGTTTTTCATGTTATACATTATATTTTTATTGTGCAAGACATGACACATGAAAAAAATTCTTTTTTACTTAATTGTGATACTGTCATTTTTAAAAAGCAGTGTGATTTCCCTTTCTTTAGAAAACTTTAGAATTTGTGAGTTTGATATTATAAGTGACTTTGGCTGTTACATCATTAAACCAGAAGAGTGAGACAAATGATTGTTTTTATGAGAGTCATTGAATAATTCAGTCAACCAATTAATTCAAAATCACTTAATTTAGGAAAAAATCACCACTACTCTATATTGGTCGGAGATGCACGAATGTTAATTCTGTTTATGAACTCATTTGGAATCCTTTTTATTGACTAAGAAAGAACAGAAAGTTAGAAAAGGCAATATTGTGTCTAAAATGTAAGTTACTCAGTAGTACCTGTTAACCGAACAATGTACAAAAGCAATATCGCACCCACAACCATTCAGCTCACCCTCTTGTGCTTACAACAACCAAATCAAAATCAGTCCACAGTCTACAAATGAGTCCAACAACAATAGAAACTTGAATTTCCACTTTAAATATGGAAACCAACCATTGGAATAAACCAATTTGTACTATTCTGAGTCTGTCCAAGTATTGGGGTTTTGCACAGCTTGTCACAGGAGTAGAGGACTCCTGCTCAGAGGCCATATGCACGGTTCTGGAGCGTGGCATAGTGCTCACTGTTGGTGACACTGTTTGAAATGTAGCTGGGTGAGGAGAGACCAAAGCATGATGAAATAAGAGTCTCTATACTGTACTGACATCTGCGCATTCAGATACCTCCCTCGTTCACTCATTTGCTCAGTGCATAGATCACCATGGCAACTTCAGCAAGGCCTTGTCATCCGTTCTCTCACCTGTCGCGAATGTGAACAGAACGCTCTAAAATGGAGCAGTCATATAGCTGTAATTTATGTCTGATACCAACCTTACGTTTTTATGACTTATGCTCTGGTTAGCATGCAAGAAACATGTGCTGGAAGCATTTGATTTGTGAATTTACTTACATAAATATTTGTAATGAACTTAATATATTAGAGGATTTTCTTGGTCCTCCAAAACAGGCAAAAATGAATTCAAAATTAATTCCAGTTGAGAGAAAGACATATTCCTGGTTTTATTGGTGCATTATTCATCCGTGCATGCTATTCCAAAAGAAGTAATAAATAAATAAGACTGAAAACAGATATTTAGAGGTATTGAGCAGTCAAACTGCTAAAAAAAAAAAAAAATACTTAAATAAAATAAAAAATCAAACCCAAGGCTTTACCTGGTTAAACCTGGTCTTAGCTTGTTTAGTCAGGTCTGAGGTGGCTTAATCTGGTTTAATTGGTCTCCCAGACTTTATTTTAACAGGACAAACAGACTAAATCTCCGATCAGGCAGTTGTGAATCACTGGCAATCATGGTTGAAATGCAGAAACTATAAAGTGGCCCAGGGGAGGAATTATGTGAAAGTGACTCCATATTTCAGTCTAGTTGAGATGCCCTTTGAGGTTGGTGTGTTTGTGTAATTGCATTTGTACATGCACAAATGACTCCTTGTCCAAAGACATTTGAAAATGCAGTGTTGGGGTATAACCATATTATCACGGTATATGTGTAGAACATAAGGGATTTTGAACCGGAATATTTTAGAATCATTATGATACTACTATAGTTTTTATTATCAAACTATTTTAGCTTCAATTTTGAGCTGAAAAATTATTTTTAACATTTTTTGTTTTTAAATTTTATGTCTGACTGGTCTATGAGAGAGCAAAGTTTAAATGCTTTGTAAACACTTATTCTGCTTTCAGCGTGGCAGTATTTTGGCCTTCGACCTGCGTCTCCAAGGTGCCCCTCTCAAACTGCCAGTCACTAGCAGGAGAAGCCAGGCAGGGCACTGTAGCGGTCGGTCAGACCCCCTCCCTCACCGGCTGCTGATCGTCTGTCAGCCAGCAGCATGCTAACACACAAGCACAACAGAGAGCAAGATAGAACTTATAGGTCCTAATAAATTACCCCACATCCAAAAAAAAAAAAAAAAGTGCAATTGCAATGCACTTCAATCAATATGTTAGTGACATTAAATATCACATAAAGAAAAATTAGGCATGCTTGCAACACTGCAGTTAATACATAAAACAGAAAGAAAACAATATCATGCATGACTATATGGACATTCTAAGTGAGAATTTTGACTGTCCTTTATTTAATTCTGTTAAAACTAAAGCAACCATATTTTCAATATAATCATATAATAACAGAAAATTTGAATTCGTACACTATTACACATTTTCCTCTTTAAAAATATTGGTTCAGGTTTAGATTTACTGTTGTCTATAGTGATTTAATTTGACTTTAATGGGTGAATTGGTGGTTTAAAAAAAATGCATTAGGGCAATGTAAAGAAATACTGCCCTCTAGAGTTATTTTATTTCTGGTAACAGTTTTTTTTTTTTTTTTTGGTCTGTTAAATACATTCATTTGTAACACTTCATTTTAACCAGTCCTTGTTACAGTGTAATTATACATTTAAGTACTGAGTAATATTAATTAACTATGTGTACTTACTGTATGGTTGGGGTTAGGATTAGGGTTTGATTTAGTGTTAATTATTCATAAATTATTGTTATCATAATAGTAAGTAAATGTAACGTGTAAAAAAGAAAACACCTTAAAATAAAGTGTTACCCATTTGTTTATTTAGTTATTTGTTTGGAGTTTTCTTTTTAATCTTTCTTTCTTTCTTTTGGATCCAAATCCAGGTTCTTTCTGCGTTACTCACTTTTGCTTGCTTTCCACTACACAGTAAAATGACCAAGTATAATATAGAAATGTACTTCTAAGTCAGGTCCATCAATGTCCACTAGAAAGCCTGTTTGTGACAACCAGATAAAACCAGGACATGCAATCTTTAAGGTGACAGCTCCAAGGACTCAATATTATGTGAGACAACATTTTCACTTCATTTGCCCTTGGCCAGGAGCTGCTCTGGAGAACAGTGTCTGTGACGGTGACAATGTGTAAAACATGCCTGACATCCTGCTTTAGTGATGACAGGTCCTTACAAAGATAAACTCTAGTGTCATATTGTAAAAAAATAAATAAATAAATAAAAACACAGAAACGTCTTTTAATTAGCAGTGTATAAAGATTCCATTCTAAGTACCATGGTGGATATTTTGTAAAAATGCATAAAATATTGATAAAGGTTAAATTCATTCATTCATTCAAGATTAATTAATTCATTATTTAAAAGAATAGTTCACCCAAAAATGAAATTTTGCATCTTTTACCCCCCTCGTGTCATTCTAAACTGCTGGTAATCAAACAGTTTAGTGTCCCATTGACTTTCATAGTACTTTTTTGTCCATATTTGATGGGAACCAATATTCTTTTAAACATCTTCTTTTGTGTTCCACACAAGAAATTCCTACAGTTTTGGAATGACATGAGGAGGAGCAAATGATGACAGAAATTTATATTTGTGGGTGTAAACTGATACCTTTCATGCATTAGGTATCATAATGAACATGTTTCACAGCATTTATTAATTTAGGTTGATGCTAATTTATAAATATGCTATTGTTAGCTGATCTGGAAGGAGCCTCCTCAGCATCTAGCCTGTTGAGTTAGCATCATTTAGTGAGCAGCGAAGCGAAAGCTGCTCACCCCTGAAGTGGTGTCTGCTGTTAAGCCAGATCTCCAGAAAAGCAGAAGGCATGTCTGAGTGAGAAGACAGAAGGTTAGAGGTGGGGGAAGATGGAATGAATTATTCTAAATAGCTGCCCATGCTGGGTGAATCTCAGTTTGGATACTAATCTTACTACATAATGTACTATGCCATATTGGAATGATTAAATTCAGACATGGCGCCTCACAATTTCTTGATGACAGATTTCATGACATTGATCAACATTGATAGCAAGCATCACTGGTTCCCTTTATGATCTATTGAGATGTGACGCATCTTAATCTTGACTTAAATGCAAGCTTTAAATAACAAATACAGTGCATGAATTGTATGGACTATTTTCGGAGCAGAATGAATAGCTGTCAATTTTTGTTGTTTTAAGTTCAACAAAATATAATTTAAAAGTAAACTGTATAATTTGTGTATGTATAAGTTCAAGCAGTTTACAAAACTAATAAAACAGATATAAATATGACTTTAAATTCAAATCAGAGGGAAGAATATTTTAAAAAATGCATTCATTTATATATAATTTTAACACATTTCATAATAAAGTACACTAAAATGTCCTGGAAATCTGAACATTTTAAAATGCATTGACTTCACACGATAGTTAAAAAAAAAAAAAAAAAAACATCCTTACACATTCATGAAAGTGTATTGCTTTCAAAGTGTATCATTTTAATGTTAAATATCATAATAAATCATATTATACCTAGAATAATTAGTATTTAAAGAATACAATCAAAACAAGTGCACTTTTTATGATGGTAACACTGACGTGACATTAAACAATTTATCACAATGTCACAATGTTAACAGTCAGTTTTGAATGATTCATCACTGCTATTTATTTATTTATCTTTTTTTAAGAAATAAATATATTAAATGTCAACATTGCACTATATACAGTAACCATAATTCCACAAAAAACAAAACAAAAAAAAAAGTTTGTTGCCAGCTTGCCTTGCATCCTTTGCAGAAGGACTTTTGCAGTTCACACAAGTTTTTACTGTATATGTGAATGAGTCACACAGACATAACAAATCAATGTCATTTTGTAATTAAAAACAGGTGATATAATATAATGATTCCTTAAAGACCTTTGACCTCTTATCTAAAGCTGGTAACATATTATTCAGAGTGAAAACTCTTCCATATACTGTAAATAGCAAGATGGGCCTCTTTATTCATCTGTCATATTACCCGTGACTCACTTCATAAAGCACAGTGTCTGTTTTCTGTCTTCAGAAATATGTGTATCTGATAACATCCACATTTGAAATGTAGACAGTTCAGCTGCCAGGAGTTTGGTGCTTGTCCAACAAATTGTCCATTTCCATCCAGGGAAGATCCCACTGGATTTCAGTCACGTCCTGCTTGGTTTTAGGCATTTCCTGTTTGACTCTTTCCCTCTTGAATGCCCTGTTTGGACACACATGCAATTTCTCCCTGAAAAGCATGAGTAAACAATGTAGATATTTGATACAGTGAGCAATATAAATCGGAAGTACTCAATGAAATTAACATCACAAAACGATTAATAGAAACTGCTAAATAAAAAAAATTAAAATCTAAATTTGTCATTATTTACTAACCCTCAAGGTTCAAAATGACATGAGTGTCATTTTTTTTTTTTTTTTTTTAATTATTTTTGGGTAAACTATTCCTTTAAGTGTGTATCACAGTTAAATATAGCATATACCTGTATACTCAACCCAATTTCCATAGGAAAAACAAAATAGTTTTATGAATTGGTAATTTTTTATGAATTTGTACAATCTGAATGGTACAAAAGCATGATTTTTAGAAAAAAAAAAAAAATTATTAGCAAGAAGATTCACCCCCAACCTAACCCTCAGTGGGGTGTAATCAGATTGTACGAAAATGTACAATCATACAAATTTGCCACCAATTTGCCAAAATGTAAAATATTTATGAATTGTATACTCTACCTGAAACCTGGAAATAACAGCCAGAGCACAGGAAGAAGCACCAGAAGAATCAAGACGATACAAAGCCCTGACACCCAGACCAAAGATCCTGGATAACAAAGTTCATAAGGACGGCTATAGCATAGAATTCCAAATTCAATAACAGATATTATATATGTATCTCATACCTGTAAATGTGTTTTCATCTTTTGAGTCATCTGTGGATTTAGTCACATGTTAACAATGAAAACTATTATCTTTAAATCAGTGTGATTTGGATCTACATTATTGACAATGATGTTCTTACAGCTCACAGTGATATTGATGGTGTTGCTTGTCTTGTTTTCAGCAGGACTCTCACACCAGTACAATCCACTGTTCTTATAGTCAATGTCAATGAAATGACATTCTTCAGGCCTGCCTGTAGATTCTGTGCCATTTAACTGTAAACATCCAGATCTCATTTTAGCTCCTTGAAGCCTCCTCAGTATCCAACCTGTTGAATTAATACCTTTAACTGAGCAGCGAAGGGTGAAATTTCCCCCCCTGAAGTGTTGTCTGCCGTCAGGCTGGACCTCTAGAGCAGCGTCTGAGTGAAAATCTTTGACTGATTCATACCGATCCGTATCTTTAAATGCTCCATGCGTGAACAGGGAGGAAAACAGCACTGAAAATTGATATAATGCAACAACGTTAAAATCCTAAATCTTTACTGATTAATGTTAATAAGTTTTATGTAAAAAACTCACCTAAATAACCAGAAGCTGGCAGAAGTCCCATGTTTTCCTTTAGCGCTGGGTCTTTTTCTAGAGAATAAGTGTGCTAGACAGACATAATAACAGTGAAATATCCAAAAGAACAATTAAAGGCCTTTCTTTACTCCACCTTTTCCGCTTGCTAGAGATAATCTGATAAATTTGTTCACACACAGTTTGTAAACTGAGAATTGGGCATTTCCTCTTTGCCCAAATTACCAGTGAAATATGTTTATAGTCATGGAAAAAGAAATGCATTCTTATCTGCTTAATCCTAATCTGTTTAATAGCCTACCTAAACTTTTGTTACATAAAGTCAAAGGACCACTTTTTTGTTATTTAATTTCACAAATCTATATGAGCAAATCAACCCCCTCTAGCCAGTGTTTTGAAACACTATTAGTTCATTTTTTTCTTGCTTAGCAAATCATTTGACATTTTACAAAGCTAATAAATAATTCAATCATCTTAAAGTTAAATCGTTTTCAAAAGTGTTTCATGTTTACATCTAAAAGTTTGGTGGGCCTGCAGGCTTTCATGTAGTTTTGTGGTGGATATGTTCTTTAAATGGCTATTTTCAGCCAAATGACACTGCTTTGAGCTAATGCTCATAATTTCATAATATGAAATTCATAAATATTTTAAATTTACTTATTTTTTTTATATTTAATTATTATTATTATTTTAAATAATAATAGGAGTGCCAGGAAAACTATTTCATGAACAATGTGCCCATAAAAAAAATAAGGGGCTTTTATTTTGAAAAATGAACGTGTGGCGTTATCCTGCAATCTGGCTTCACAATGCTCATTACCTGCATATGGCCAAACGCTACTAGACCCGACCTAAACTAAATTACAGTTTTATTTTCTGGCGAGGCGGGACGTCGTCTCCGTGCAACATAAAATGCTGCTGAGGTAAACAGTCACTAGCATTTATTCTGTGCAGCCTTACAGTCAACAGAAATGTTAGTGTCAAAAGAAATTGCCTTTAGAAGGAATTTCAGTTGTGCTCAGATAGCTAACGTTACCTCTCCATCTGTTTGTAGTAGTCACTATTAATAATGAGTTATTAATATCATTAGCTCGTGCACATGCATGAAATGTTACTACAATTAAAGTGCGGTTTAGTGTTGTTTTTGTAATTGTTCATAAAGCATTTGTAGTAACCTATTTGGTCACACTTTATATTAGGTGGCCTTAACTTCTATGTACTTACATCAAAAAAATAAGTACAATGTACTTGTTGTGTTCATGTTGTATTGCAAAACACTTTTGCTGCTATTGAGGGGGGATACGGGTAAAGTTAGGGACAGGTTTTGTGGTATGGGTCGGTTTAAGGGTGGGTTAAGGTGTAAGGGATGGGTCAACAGAGTAATTATAAATGTAATTACAGAAATTAATTACAGATGTAAGTACATATAGGTATTTTTAAAAGTATAAGTACATTGTAAAAACATGTATGTACACAATAAGTGCATTGTATCGAATGATTAATTTAAATGTAAGTACATAATAGTTTAGGCCACCTAATATAAAGTAGGACCACCTATTTTAAAGTTTTGCCACCTGCATCATATTTTAACATTGCAAGAAGATTTGAAATGTATTATGTATGTCTTTTGTTACTGCTGTGCTGTGTAGATGAAGACGTGAGCGCAGGCGTTGTCGGATGCAGGCAGGTGTTGTGATCAGGAGCAGCAGGCAGGACTGCAGGCATGGACACCTGGACACCCAACCCAAGAGCCAAACCCTTCATCCCCCGCCAGCAGCGCAGCCTCTACCTCACCTGGAAATACAGACTCACCAACAAAAGAGCAGTGCGACGAATCTGCCAGGTCAGCACATGTCACTTAATAAGATTATCTTTGAACACTTACAATGGGGGTTTTAGTTTTCTTTCCTTGTGATGGTAAGCTCAATTAAACAACCTCAAGTTTGCTTGTATTTGCATTTGCTACTGTGTCTTTTAGTGGACTTAAATAAAAAAAATACATATATATGTATTTATTTATTCCTTTTTATTAATACTTTTTTTCAGTTTTTCAAAATAAACAGAATTAATTTTGCATTCATCATTGAAATAGCCTTAATTTTTTATTTTATATTATATATTTTTTTCTTCTTTTTTTTTCTTTTTTTAAAAATAGGGCATGAATTAATTTAAACTACTTTGTCATTCCATAGAATAACAACTGTTGATCCACTACTTTGCCACAACATCATAATTACTGACAGCATCATAATTACTGACAACGTCATAATGTTAGATTGTGGCATTTCACTTTTCCAGCTGTCACTAGTAACATTGCAGCAAAGAATGTTTGGTTATTAGTTTACTTTGCGGTCATGTAAAGGTCACATGTTATGGTTAGCTGGGGAGCACTTGATCCTGAGATGGAGTTACGGTGGGGTCCAATGTGATTCGGACCATACTGAAAATCTGTGATTCAGCATCTGGAAATAAAACAAATAAAAAAAAAACAAAAAAAAAAAACTGAAAAATATATATATTTTTTTTTAATATATATATTATATAAGAAATATTTCTTATATATTTCACTAATCAAAGCTAATTTTTGACACTGACCCTGTGATTTTGCACAAAAGGTCAGATGTTCTTGCTTCTGGTGAAGCACCAGATGTTCAGTGGAATTTATTTTTGTGGTGTTCATGCAGCTTGAAATTTGTGTTAATTTTTCAGTTCAACTTGCACACAAGTTGTAATGCTGCTAGAAATGTTGGGTGAAATTGCAGTATGTGTAATTGGCTATATTTAAATGCAATAGAATTCTTTAATATGTCCATTTAAGATAGTGTGTGTGTGTATGTGTGTTTGTTTGCAGGCCAGTGCTGTCCTGTTTCTACTGATCACAGTGATTGTGAATATCAAACTCATTCTTGACACAAGGAGAGTTGCCAGTGAGGATGATGCAGCTCAAGAGTATGGTAATGTCGATTAATTGCCTTTGTGGAAATTGTTTTATTATGCCTTTATGTGTTAGAGATTTAAAGTATTAGTATTATTGTTTGAATGGAATTGTAAAGACAACAAAATCATTGGGCTTTTTTAATGTTTGCACACTGTCAGTTTTGAATTACTAATTTATTTTTGCTATTATTGAACATGGTCTCAGATGATGCCCTGCCTAACATGGAAACCCCACGCAGACCAGCGAGTGGGAGGAAGGTTTTGGATATTGAGGTCTACTCTAGTCGATCTAAGGTTTATGTAGCAGTGGATGGCACCACTGTAAGTGATTCTTAGCCTGTTTTATATGACAAGAGAAATTTGCCACACCATTACCAGATAACACTCTCAACAATATTTGGTGTATTTTTGCAGGTTCTAGAAGATGAGATGAGGGAGCAGGGCCGAGGCGTACATGTTATAGTTCTAAATCAGGCAACTGTAAGAACACGCATGCACTTCTCATGAAAAACTCTTTCTTCTTTTATCATTGCTATCTTTTTAAGCTCTTCAATCCATCACTCAAACATGATTTAGATTATTTATAAGGTTGTATGATAACATTTTGCTGTATCGTCTTCCTTCAGGGTCATGTCATGGCCAAAAGAGTGTTCGATACTTATTCTCCCCATGAGGATGAAGCCATGATTCTCTTCCTCAACATGGTCACACGTGGCAGAATCCTCATCTTCACTATTAAGGTTAAAGAAGTGCCTCTGCCATCCACTTTCATGGTTTTAGATTTGTGTTTTCTTTGTCTGTAAGTGCACTTTGTATTGGCCTCTTCAGGATGAGGGGACTTTCCACTTGAAGGATGCAGCAAAGAATCTTCTAAAAGGTTTGGGGAGTCAGGTAGCTGTCACACTTGGCTGGAGGGATATGTGGACTCTGGTTGTAAAGAAGGGAGGTAAGAACAATGCCTTTTAACTTTTTAATCATGTATTACTAGTGTTCAGAAGTTTGGAATAATGAAGATTATTTTGAAAGTGCTTATGCTCACAGAGACTATATTTATGTGATCAAAAATACAGTAAAAACTATAATATTGTGAAATATTATAACAATTTAAGATAACAGTTTTATGTTTTAATATATTTTAAAATGTATTTTTTAATGTAGTCCTGTGATGGCAAAACTGAATTTTCAGTAGCCATTACTCCAGTCCTCAGTGTTACAAGATCCTTCAGAAATCGTTCAAACATACTGTAATAAATGACATTTTATAATATATTAAAATAGGAAACGCCTCTTTTTTCCACTGTGATGTGATATAAATGTACTATTTTATTTTCTCAGGTCAAGTGTATGGGGAGAAGCACTCCAAATCTCCTGCTCTATCCACGTGGGGCGATCCTGTGCTGCTGAAGACTGAGGTCCAGCTGACAGCTTCTGAAGGTATGTCTGCCCTTTATTATTATGAGTGTAGAGTTCATTTGTTGTAGTTGTGGATCGTATTGAAGCTGTCTGTTGACGTTGTGACTCATTTCAGAGGCAGAGTGCCATTGGGCAGACACAGAGCTGAACCGCCGCAGGAAACTCTTCTGCAGTAAAGTGGAAGGATATGGAAGCATTTGTAGTTGCAAGGATCCAGCACCCATAGAGTTTAATCCTGACCCAGTAAGACACACATCCTGTGACTAAAAAACCTTTTATATACTAACATTAAAAAATTTTGTAGTCAAATTTGAGATTTTATTTTTATACTTTTTTTTTTATACACTTTTATCAAGCAATGATGGGATAGTTCACCCAAAAATGAAAATTCTGTCATTAATTACTCATTAATCTTCCTGACCCTCCATACACAGCAATGGAACTACCACATTCAAGGCCCGGAATAGTTGTAAGGACATTGTTAAAATAGTCAGTGTAACATCAGGGGTTCATCCGTAATGTTATGAAGCTACAAGAATACTTTGTGCACAAAGAAAACAAATATTTTTTCTCTTCTGTGTCAGTCTTCGACGCTCGTGGTAGTTGCGTTGCGGTTTGTGGCGGGTCAGAAAGCTCTTGGATTTTATCAAAAATATCTTCATTTGTGTTTCGAAGATTAATGAAGGTCTTACGGGTTTGGAACATCATGAGGGAGAGTAATTAATGACAGAATTTTCATTTTTGGGTCATCTATTGTATTCTATTCGTAAAAAAAAAAAAAAACTAACACTAGCTTTTCTAATTGTTTTTATTCTATGTATTTGTTTTCTTTTTATTTATTATGCAAAAAAGGCCTTTTACACTAGCTTGCTCTATTATTTTTCTATTCTATCTGTTTTCTTTTTATTTATTATATAATTAAAAAAAAAAAAACTTGCTATGTGTACTGCGTTAAGCGAACTGAGACTTGTTATAGCACTTGCATATCATTGCTCTTTTGTTGATTTTAGTTGCTTCCATTGTCCTCATTTGTAAGTCGCTTTGGATAACAGCATCTGCTAAATGACTAAATGTAAATGTAACTGTCCCGTTAAATTGTTTTAAAGTGACAGTCAAGACTGTTACATTGTTAGAAAAAAATTCTATTTCAAATAAATGTCTTTCTTTTGAACTTAAGAATCCAGAAAACTGCATCACACATGCTTTAAAAAAAAAAAAATCTAATGCATCAAGGCATTAACTTTCTACCGAACTGTGCTAAATATTAGCATTTTTTTGTCAACTTTCAAAAACTTCTTTTACTGTCATACATTTTTTGGTACCATTGATATGTGTTTATTTATGGTATCAGGAACATCACAATCAAAATGCATGATGCCAGGACAGACGATACATGTTTTTCTCTGCAAATTTTCTTTTTCACCATTGTTTTTGTGCAAAAGTGTAAGACTTTCAGTTGTTAGTGCTTGTTATACCCCTCATCCTGAGAGAACTTGATTATTAAAAGCATTTAGACAGTAGAATAAAGTGTTTGTGTTAAATTTGTGTTGACTAAACCTTTCCATGTCCTGTTTAGCTGCCTAACAACAATGTCTACAACGTCCCAGTAGCAGTTATAGCTGGAAATAGACCGAACTATCTCTATAGGTTAGTAAACTTGCTTTTTTTTTTGTATTTTACTACACTACCAAACCACATCATATATCTGCAGTTGAATGGATTAGTTAAATCTGTGGCACATATATTTTTTTACGTTTTTGTTTCATACACTTTGTAGCCAACCAAGAATTGTTATAGGAAATAAATACTTTTACTCATCAAGGATACATTAAATTGACCAGAAGTGACAGTGAAGACACACATATTTCACATACAATTTTTTTTTTTTTTTGTCTGTTGTTTTGATTTGGCTTCAGTGGAGAAAGCTAGAAATCCTGTTCACGAATAAAGCATACCTTGAATACCTGACTGAAGCCATGTTTGTTTCTCTAGAATGCTGCGCTCTCTTCTTTCCTCCCATGGTGTCAATCCACAGATGATCACTGTTTTTATCGATGGCTACTATGAGGTATTGTCTCCTTTTCATATTTGTTCCTCTCCTCTTAAATGCATTTTTTTTTCTTCTCAGCTTTTTGAGAGGATTTACACATTTATAAAATTAACAAAAAGCTTTCTGGTTAGGAACCCATGGATGTGGTGGATCTTTTCGGTCTTAAAGGAGTTCAGCATACACCTATCAGTATTAAGAATGCTAGAGTGTCACAGGTGATATGTTTGGGACTTTTGTTTGAAAATGAACAATTAACATGAAAAGGAATGGCCAGTAATAGATGTTTGCAGTGGTCAAAGCCTGTTTGTGAATGACCATAAGATGGCACTAATACATTGATGTTTATTTTGTCTCAGCACTACAAAGCCAGCTTGACTGCAACCTTCAATCTGCATCCAGTGAGTAAATTATGAAATCACCTGCCTTACATCTTATATACAGTTACATTGTAAAACAGTTTTGACTTTGTAAAAAAAAAATGTTTTAGGATGCAGATTTTGCCATTGTCTTGGAGGAAGACCTGGATATTTCCATAGATTTTTTCAGGTATGGATGTTATAATGTAATATAATATAATATAGTTATATTTACATTTATGTTTAGTCATTTAGCAGGCGCTTTTATCCAAGGCGACTTACAAATGAGGACAATGGAAGCAATCAAAATCAACAAAAGAGCAATGATATGCAAGTGCTATAACAAGTCTCAGTTAGCCTAACGCAGTACACCTATCAAGGATTTTGTTTTTAAATTATATAATAAAGAATAAGAAAAAGAAAACGGATAGAATAGAAAAAAGAATAGAGCAAGCTAGTGTTCGGTCTTTGTTTTGTTTTTTTGCTTTTTGTTAATTGTATAATAAATAAAAAGGAAACGAGTAGATAGAACACAAAAAGAATAGAGAAACTATTGTTAGTTTTTTTTTTTTTTTAAAGAAAACAAGCAGTTAGTAAATGAATAAAGTGCAAGTCTAAAAGGGGCAAGTTTTTTAAGAATAGAATTAGAATAGAAAGTATTAGTGATATATTAGTTTTCTATCAATATATATCAAATAAATAGTGTGTGTGTATAATATTAGCTGTGTAAATTAGTAATTTTATTATAATTAATTTTACTGAATTACACACATGTCCACTAGGTGGTAGCACACTCCCATATTATTTGTAACAGCCAGGCTAGATTAGAAATGTGCCAGTGCAGAATTAATGAGATCAACTTATCTTAATAGAAAGGATCAAGTTTGACAACGTTTGACTCATTGCCTCTAAAAGTCTTTTAAATGTGTGATTTTATTTCTTCTCCAACATTTGTCTCTTAGCTTTCTCAGTCAGACCATCCATTTGTTGCTCGAGGATGACAGTCTGTACTGTATCTCTGCCTGGAATGACCAAGTGAGTGATGGGAAAAAAAAGTTTATTTTCAGTTTTCATTACTTGAAAATTTGCTGTTTTTGTCTTGGGGCTAAATGCTGCCAAATGCTCTTCTGGTATATTTTTCTTCTGCTAAACAATGGTTATTGTACCCTCAGATTAAATTACTGTAAAAGTCTTTAAAGGCCTTCAAGCAGTGCACTTGACCTTGCTGCTGTGCTGTTTTGCAGGGCTATGAGCACACAGCAGAGGACCCGTCTCTGTTGTACAGAGTGGAAAGTATGCCTGGCCTTGGCTGGGTGCTTAAAAAAAGCCTTTACAAGGATGAACTGGAGCCCAAATGGCCAACTCCTGAGAAGGTGAGGCAGCTAATTCCTGCATTTAGCCTATAATTTATGTCTAAATAGGTGAAGTTTATGTATTTACAGCTAACATGCAAAACCTCTCAAAAGCAATGTCTAATTTGGCACAATTTTCCGCTCCATTTGCTTGCACGAAAGCTTCTCAAAGTGATTAATCCTCCTCTCTCCATTGGGAAGTGCTGTTCTCACTATGGATTTTAGCATTTTGTTCTCATTTGAATAACATTGCTAACCTTTGAAGAGTCAAGTCTGTTGAATTTCAAGAGTGTGAGTAGTGTATATAAGTACCAGAAATGATATTTAAATAAGTGCATATAATACCTTAATTCCAAAACTAGGAGATAAAAAAGTAAAGGTAAAAAAGAAGAAAGCAGTTTAAAAATAAAAAAAAACATAAAATAGTAAAATGAAAAAAAGAAAGAAAAGTAATATTGTGAAATAATATCAAAATTTAAAATAACTTTTCTATTATAATATATTTTAAAATGTAATTATTCCTGTGATGATAGCTTTAGTATCACATGATCCTTCAGAAATCATTCTAATATGCTGAATTGGTGTTCAAGAAACATTTCTTATTATTATCAATATTGAAAACAGTTGGAATCTATACTTTTTGTCACAAAAAAAACCTGCATTTGAAATCAAAATGTCACTTTAGTTCAGTTAAATGCATCCAAACAATCCTTACTGACCCCAAACTTTTGAATGGTAGTGTATCAGTTACCTATATTGAACCTGTCTTCCCCCTATTTCATCAATCAATCAACATTTATTTATATAGCACATTTAAAAACAACACCACTTGACCAAAGTGCTTTACATATGTAAAAATGTATCAAACAGACACAATACACAACAATATCCATCACTGAATGTCCCAACAGTTAGGGGTATCTGTATGCCTCAGAGCAAAGGTGTGTTTTCAACATTGATTTAAAACAGTCTAATGAGCCACATGATCTAATGTGCAATGTGCACATCCATTCATACTGTTGCTATCCCTTAGCTATGGGATTGGGACATGTGGATGCGGATGCCGGAACAGAGGAAGGGGAGAGAGTGTGTCATTCCTGATGTCTCCCGCTCTTATCACTTTGGCATCATTGGCTTAAACATGAATGGTTACTTCCATGTAAGTGAGACATTTATATTCATGTTAGGTTAACATCTGTGGTTTATCTGTATTCTTATATGAACTATTACTTGTAATTTAGTATACTTTTCCATGGCAAACTGAATCTGGGATACTATGAATTCAGTGATGTGGCATTTGTGTCTTTTTCTAACATTTCCTTATTTTCAATTTATATTTTATATCAAATTTTGTGCATGTTTCTCTATAGGAAGTTTACTTTAAAAAGCACAAGTTCAACACAATTCCGAATGTTCAGATGAAGAATGTAGATGGGTATGTATAGTTCCATTATAGCCTTCATATTAGCCTGATTTTTTTATAATTTTTCAGATGTCTTTGATATTCTCTCTATGTTTACAGCTTGAAGAAAGATGCATATGAGATTGAAATCCAAAACCTACTACGGTAATTTTATTTGAAGATCATACTCTATTGCATAGTTAATGTAACACCTTAAAATAATTTCATTATTATTACAACAACTGCAATAATCATTTGTGTGTCTGCAGTGAGGCCGAGGTTCTGGACCACAGTAAAAACCCATGTGAGGACTCATTTATCCCAGACACAGAGGGAAAGACCTTTGTAATGTTCATTAAAATGGAGCAAGAGACCGATACAAACACCTGGACAGAACTGGCGAAGGTATGTTGAATTTTTGAAGATCCGCAATTTGAATCTATATGAGATTACAGTTGGGTATCTCGCATAACAAATGGCTGCATTTCAGAGCAGGTTAGCCAGCAGTTACCCTGCATGTTTTGTTACAATGGGTTACAATGAATCTTAGCAAAGTGGTGAGTTTTATTGCCTGTTTTTATGTGAACTAAAGGTGCAAATGTCTGGCTATTGTTTGAAGAGCCTGCAAGTGTAGATAAATGGCTTATAAACACTGAGAGAGGAAATATATAGAAAGAAAGAAAGAAAATCTGAGGTGCGGATATTAAAACTGTAGTATTAGGTTATGGCCTTATCTTGTTTACTGCTTATAGTGCCTGCACGTATGGGACCTAGATGTACGAGGTTATCACAAAGGACTCTGGAGGCTCTTCAGAAAGAAGAACCATGTACTAGTAGTGGCTGTTCCAATCTCACCATACTCGTGAGTATATATTACATTTTTCACAAACATGATCATAGATTCTCAGTTGGAATTAGTTTGCGGCCTATTATATGACTTTTTGTTTTTGAGCTTATGTGTTTGTAAGGCATTATTTTTTGTTTATAATCTCATATATATATATATATATATATATATATATATATATATATATATATATATATATATATATATATATATATACGCATACGCATACGCATATACATATCATATATATATAATATTTAGTTTTATTCCATTTCAATTTTACCATTTTTTTTTATTTTTTCTATGTGATATTTTCCCCCCAGTGTTAAGAAGCCCAATAACGTCACTCCTATTCACTTGGAGCCAGCACCTAAAGAGGAGGGACCTCCTGTGGAACAGATTTAGAACAGTCCAAATCCCACCCAAAGGGCCTTTCCTAACCACTAACAGACAAGGCCTATATCAGGCTGATAATGGGCCTTGTGTTACTCTTCAGGCCGTTGCAAGACAAAGGGGATGAACTATAGGCTGAACCTGACTGAACCATCCTGTGCTGGTAGCCTCTAGGAACCGCAGGCTTTTTAAACTAGAACGATATGTGTGGATTTCTAAAAACGGTGTGTGATGTGACCTTCTCGTTTTGTTGGTATGTATTTTACAGTGAGAGCTTTTCCTGAGGTCATGAAATTTCATATGTGTTTATGCTGGAAGGTTTGACATTAGAAAAGAATTTATAGATGTTTTAAAGTATTACTGGTACTATAATAAAAGCCAGTGCTGGTTTGAGTTACTGAATTGTGACAGCAGATAACGTCAAACCAGGACACTGCGAAAAAGGGATTAAGAGGATATGGCAGACATAAGATACTTTTTTAACACTACTGAGTGCTTTGGGCCGTCCTGCACATGCGTTTTAACTTATGTCTATTTATTTTGTCAATATTAAGATAACTAGGTTTATTTTTACTTAATGGATTCACTTTTACACAAGAAAAAATGCATTAAGAAACAAAAGGCTTAAATTTGTTTACAAATTCAACTATGTACAGACATATATATTTTTAGAACAAAATACTATCATATTTTTTAGTATTTTTATTGGTTCTTTAGTGGCACAAGCAGTAAACCTTAACTACATATAATGACCTATATTGGACTGCACAGTCGAAATTAGTTTAAACATATGATGTGATTGTTGTTGTTTTTTTGTTGTTGTTTTTTCTTTTTATAAATGTTGTGCTATGATGGCCCTCCAGCAACAGCTTTAAGAATCTTCTTTCCCAGAGAACGACAGGTGATGCTGCTTAGGTGAGATCTATGTGTTCACACAGCCACTAAAAAGAGCCTTATAAGAGTAGAATGGAGGATTAACACTTGAAATCAATGCAATCTCAGCTGCATCGTAGATCTGCCCTGTGTTAACCTGAGTTACTGTATGTGAAGATATTGGTGAAAAATTGATTTTTCATGCAATAATGTCCAAATCATTTCAAGGAGGAGATTTCAGAGTAGATTGTTGTGGGTTTCAGTGATCGCTACTGATATCGCTACTGAAGTTTTATTTGTGGTGCCACTAAACATTTTCATAGTATCTGGAATGTGCAATACCATAATAGAAATGTTTTTCATCTCAGCATATTTTTTTTGTACTCAAGTTTGCAGAGATTGTGTCTGATATGTTAACCGGATTCTTCAACAGTTTTGTATGTCTAAGTAGTTAAAAATGATTGGTTTTCTTATGAAATAAAATTGTTTTCTTACTTTGTTTTCCTTCTGTCCCTTTTTTTTGTTTCCATGGTTGTCTCAAATTACAATGGTTGTCTTGGTTACAATCCGATGGTTATATAGGTTATTTGTTTATTAATATTTTCAGTATGCACAGTACAGTCTTTTTTTTGGAACGGATAAATGAATTTATTCATTTACAATTCAATTGGAATGATATCTAATAATTATAGATGTAATGTTTCCATAAAATGGCTATATGAGGCCTCATATAAGCTAAACTATATTCAGTATGTTTACCATAATTATGACAGAAACTGGGAGTAATGTTTAATTTACCAAGATTTATTTGCAATTCCAGACACGTTAAGACCTGTAAGTTCACCAATAAAAACAAGTAGTTTTTGGAAGGCAGAGGAGGGGTGAGAAATATAATTTTAATTGTTTTTTTGTTTATTTTTTTTAGAAATTAGATACATCAGTAAGTAATGTTTTAATTTAAGTCTCTTTCCTACTTTCCAAACATGTAAGCAACGTGTTCTTGGTGTGTTCACTTTTTAAAAGTTGAATTGGTTATACTTAGAATTGTACTATGCATTGTTGGAGATTCTATATTTTTCAATGGAATAATATGAAATGATTTTTATTTTTAATTCCTGTTCGATAAGCAGACAGAACAGCAGGCAAATTATGTGGAAAATTGAAGCAGCCGCAAAGGAAATGGTGTGACTATTGAAATCAATGCAAATTCAGTGTGGCTGATCCCTTGCATAAATGATTGTGTGCTGATGTTGTAGGGGTAGTTGCAGCATCATGCAGACTGTCAGCTAGAGTAGTTTTTGTAGAATAAGATGTAGTGTGTGTGTGAATCTTTGTGTGAAAGTCAAATTATATTGTGTGTAAATGTCATTTAAAACTTTTTTATTATTATTATTATCATTCATTATGATGTACACTACTGAAATCAGTGGGGTAGAAGGTCATACTTTGCTTGTTTGCCTATCAGGGATTTTTAGAGGAACTGGACTGACTCATAATTTCATGTTACATTTTATTTAGTATCAACTGTACAACAGAACAAATTATCATCCTCAGTCAGTCTCCTACTTAAATATATCTTCAGTAGGTTATGGATAGTTTTGTGTGGTGCACAAAAAAAAAAAAAAAAAAAAATGCATTATTTATGACACACTCCACAAACACTTTCCTATCTCTCCCTAAACTAATTTTTCATGTGTAAGAACAGCTTGTGTGACATGAAGCGTTTCAGTGCAAAACAATTATGCAAATGAACTTTATCTACAGCAACATTTTTATTTCATGAATTGCATTATATTACAAACTCAGAAGAAAATGATTATGTTTATGTAACTCTGAATTTAAAAAATCAAATAACCAACAATTTCATCATCCACTTCACCTTGTTAACATGATACAACTGTAATCTTACAATAAATAATGGCTTAATATCTACAGTATTATCTACAGTTAACGTAACTAATCTTGTAGCATAAAGAAAAGATGCATATAATAAACTAGTAAGATGAGACTTTCAGGTGGCTTTTTTGTCCAGGTAGCAATAGAGGTACATAGACACCCCCATCGCTGCCACCTAGAAAACAAAACACATTGTGATTTGTAGGTGGTGGCAAATAATTTGTCTGTATCATATGATTGAAATGTCTAATAGGCATAAGTACATTTAAATGCATTTGGGAGCAATGAACATCATAACCATTGCTACAGCTTGTGCTGGATATGCAAAGTGTTGTTCTGTAACTAGCCTTAACGAATCATGATAAAGGCTACAGTCAAATCCTGAGAGTTGCTCAGCTGCCTGCATAAACCCAGTACACTTCTTCCAATACATTTGTTATTGGAACAGAATGATGGATGTGTTGTGTTTACCTCAATGGCAGTGACTCCAGCAGCTATTCCTCCCACAATGTTGACATTCCTCTGGATGATCTTAACAATTTGTTTATAACAGCCCTGGGAAGAGAGACCAATATCATATGAAAGGGCTCAAATCATATAACCACATCTCTGTAATACACAGGGTGTAGGAGTGATCTGAAAAGTGGTGGTGGGGGGTCATATTTATATACCTTATCAGCATGGCTCATGAATATTTATTAGGTGATGTACCATTCGCCTAGTAAGGCTAAGGTAAGTGGTAAGTGGACACTAATCATTGTTGGTTATGGTGTCTTCAGCCAATCAGAGCTGTCAAGAATTTTTTTTTTTATTATTATTGAATTTGGACCACATACTAGCATACTACTCTTACTATTTCTACCATATATTTCTATAATAGAACTGGTAAGAGTAGTATGCTAGTACACGGTTCCAAATTCAGCACTTATGTGCCCTTAAAGTGGCGTCTTAAATATTGTAATTGCGAGTTCCGAGCACAGGAATTAGTTTGGCGGTATTGCAAAATTCTTAATTTTAAATTTAATTTACATGGTACATATTTCAGTCCTTTTCATCATTTCGAATTTAAACATAGTTATCTGGATACTTCTGTTTTATTTCTCTGACTTGAATGCATGACTTGGAGGCACGATATTTCCAGGTGCATTTGAATGCAGCATCAATCAAATGCCATTTATGGCTCAGGTGATTTCCTTAAAAATGCCCAGAAGTTGTGCTGCTATCAGAATTATAAATTTATGAGTTGGCGACTTCATAATTCCAACTGGGAACCAGAGGTCATTTTGATCCCAAGAAATGGGAAGACCCATAACCTTTCTACATGACTCATAACCATTCAGTAGTAGGTAGGTAATTACTGATTTCACAAAATACAGTTCAATTTTTAGCATTTTGTGTTCATCTATATCTACATCTACAGTAGCAACTTTAAACATGTCCAAACTCTTGCTAGCTTTTGCAGTGGAATTATTTGACAGAAGTGTGAAAGTTCTGTATGTTTCTCACCACCACATTACTGAAATCTGCATTGTCGTCTTCACAGGGGAAGAGCTCCAGACCTGCACAACAGGTAGGAGGGTAAAGGGCCCCATTCTGCTTATAGTAATAGGATTCAGAGAAGTCTGTGTAGTTACTGAAGCCACAGCACTGCAACTATTACCCAATGAAAAGCAAGAACAGTCAGTTGCATATAGTATTTTCACAAATATTGCTTTGTAGAGCTAACATATCTACATATATCCCCATGATATGCAGTACATATGAGTACTGATCTGTAGAGCTCTTGAAGGGTTTTCATTAGCCTGTCAAACTCTTGGCAGTCCATTTAGTAAGTTCATTTTCACATTTACTGTCAACCACCCTTATTCTGGTTTTAAAGGCACTTTTGGGCAGAAAATTTGACATGATGGATTAATTTAGTTTGACCTGTACTGAAAAGCCTGAGGCACAGATCAATACTCATGTATGCATGTATTCGGTTGGCCGTGGCTTACTGTTGTCATGGTTGAGTTCCACAAGTCCGTGAGGATTTTATCTTTTCCATACTGTTCCTTCAGTCCAGGTGTGGCCCACATTTTTAGAATGATCTCAGTCTTTAAAAATAACAGATAAAGATAAACAGGGACACATGAATTTCAGAAAGGAATGGAAACTAGCAGATAAACATCTTTTTAAAGCAAACTGCTTTCACCATTGTGTCTCCACAAGGCTGCTAGCAATTACATTTATCATGACCAAATGAAACAAAGGGTAGGCAGTACAGCCATTTCTCTGCAATGCAATTCTTACTAGTCATAATCGTAAGGTTATTTCCTCATTTACTGATATTTATTATCAAAGATTTGTATTAATTTCAACTATCAAATCACATGAGCCAATATTTTATTCACAATAGAACATAGAGAACATAACAATGTTTAAATTTTACACTTTTATCCACAAAATGAGCTCATTTCAAATTTGATGCCTGCTACAGGTCTCAAAAAGTTGGAACAGGAGCAACAAAGGGCTGAAAAAGCAAGAAATTTGGAAAAGATTCAGCTCGGAGAACATCTAGCAACTGATTAAGTTAATTGACATCAGGTCTGTATCATGATTAGCTATAAAAGGGATGTCTCAGAAGTAAAGATGGGCAGAGGCTCTCCAATCTGTGAAAGAGTGCGTAAAAATATTGTGGAATACTTTAAAAACAATGTTCCTCAACGTCAAATTGCAAAGGCTTTGCAAATCTCATCATCTACTGTGCATAACATTATCAAAAGATTCACAGAAGCTGAAGAAATCTCTGTGCATAAGGGACAAGGCCGAAGACCTTTGTTGGATTCCCGTGGTCTTCGGGCCCTCAGACGACACTGCATCACTCATCGACATGATTCTGTCATTGATCATGGTTCAGAAGTGCCGTCGTGTCCTGTGTGCCAAGGCTCATTTAAAATGGACTGTTTCAAAGTGGAAAAGTGTTCTATGGTCAGACGAGTCCAAATTTGACATTCTTGTTGGAAATCACAGACGCCGGGCTAAAGAGGAGGGAGGCCTTCCAGCGTGTTATCAGCGTTCAGTTCAAAAGCCAGCATCTCTGATATGAGGGTGCATAAGTGAATACTGTATGGGCAGCTTGCATGTTTTGGAAGGCATTGTGAATGCTGAAAGGTATATAAAGGTTTTAGAGCAACATATGCTCCCCTCCAGATGACGTCTATTTCAGGGAAGGCCTTGTGTATTTCAGCAGGACGACACGAAACCACATAAAGCAGCTATTACAACAGCATGGCTTCGTAGAAGGGTCCAGGTGCTGAATTGGCCTGCCTGCAGTCCAGATCTTTCACCTATAGAGAACATTTGGCGCATCATTAAACAAAAAATATGTCAAAGATGACCACAAACTCTTCGGCAGCTGGAAACCTATATCAGGCAAAAATGAGACCAAATTCCAACACCAAAACTCCAGAAACTCATAACTGCAATGCCCAGACATCTTCAAACTATTTTGACCTGTATAAGACCTGTAGCAGGCATCAAATTTGAAATGAGCTCATTTTGTGCATAAAACTATAAAATTTCTCAGTTTAAACATTTGTTATGTTATCTATGTTCTATTGTGAATAAAATATTGGCTCATGTGATTTGAAATTCTTTTAGTTTTCATTTTATTCCAATTTAAAAAAGTCCCAACATTTCCGGAATTCAGGTTGTATGAATATTAGGGCTGTCAAAGTTGCATTCACATGATTTTATTTAATTTTTTGTTAACACTTTACACTAAGGTTCTATTTTCTAGCATTAGTAACTAAATTAGTTATGAACTAACAATGAACAATACTTCTAAACCATTTAGAAGTAATTATACCATTTTAACTATTGGTAACTATACCATTGGTATAGTGTTACCAAATAAGTTTTACCATTTTTAAAATGTATTTATTTATTTATTTAATAAATTTTATGTCATTACCACATTTTTTAAATATTACATCATTCTCATTAGATAAATCAGTAAACTATGAAAAAGACTGCCATTCAACTTTAACTTATTTCTGAATCAAACTCTGGTATGTTTAACAAAACTAAAGTCATTTTTAGGTTTTTGTATTTTGAAATGAATGACTACTGAAGCTCAAATAGTGAAATATCACGGATATATTGTCTGAAATGCAGTTAAGTGCAGGTCAGCAAGTCACACACATGTGCTATATTACCAAAGAGCACATTTGTAACAAAATTCTGTTTGCATGTCCTGTGCACTTTGATGCATAGATGCATAAAGAACACTGTTACATAATTACACATACAGCATGCCTATTATTTAGTATGATTAGAACTGAATGCATGATATATGGAAAAATAGTTTTCTGCACTGTGGCCACATATTCTTTGTAAATTCAAATCTCCTTTGTGTTGCATGCTTGCATTTTCCATATCTTTCTCTTTCTTTTCTTACTTTCTTGCTTATTATCTGGAATTTGATTAATAAACCCAGATGAGTTTTAGGCACACAAGGGTTCTGTTGCTAAGTGTTACATGTGTGTGTGTGTATGTGTTGCTGGGAAAGGTAGGGTCAGCAAGAGTGGTCTTCAGCACAGCATGCCTGTGGGGATGTGCAGACAAAACACAATTAAAAGTGCTCCCCCTCCCACCTATGAAGCAGTGGAAGCTACACAGATCAGTAGAGATATTACGCGCAAGCTAATCCATCAATGTCTGGAGGAATTCCCTCACAATCTAGACAGGACAAAGCACTGTAAAGCAAGGGAGCGATTGCTAATTGCTGATCTGAGACCAGTGTATACGACACAGAATGCCATTTACAAACATCAACTGAAAGTAATACAACATAAGAATGTAAATTCGATGTGCTTTTACTTATCATAATAACTATCTTTAATTTAAAAAGTGAAAATGTTATTGCTAAACGACACCACATCAACACAATGGAATTGAAATGTTCTTGAAATGGGAGTGATTACATTTTAGATCACACAGTAAACAGCTGTTACCAATTGATCATTAAAAACTTAATCTCTACAACGGTTTGGCTTATTCTGTAACAATTTTACATATTAATGTAAACGTGTAATGCTATTCAAATTCATACTGTGTGATTGTTATGACTTTGTGAAGCCTATTTCTTATCAAAACTACAACAGGGCAGCTGCTCATAGACTTGCACATTAATTATGAAAACACCAATTTCTTCTGTCAGGATAATAAATAAATGAATGGATAAAAGTGTGATGGTGACAAACAGCACATTATATGGGTATTTGCATGCTTAATGTTCCTCTGAACGATTTAGTCTATCTATAATTCACAGGAATGTCTTGCACTTTTCCTTTCTGGTGACTCCCCAGTAGCATTAACCGCTCTGGCTTGTTGATGAAGTACTGCATTTCACCCAGATACCTATATAAATGATGTTTCATGAACAAACTGATTCTACGCTTGCATAAATACCAAGAAGACCATTTTAAATCTCAATGGAGTAGAACCACGATTACCAAACACCACAAATAGACCGTGTGGTTCAAAGGTATGAGCTTCTATTTTGGCTTTATACTTTTTTCATTACAAATGATAGCATAACAATGAGTGAAACGGAACTACGCTCATAATTTCTCAGTATTTTGCATGGCATAGTTAATTGTGTAAAACCTGATAACACGATAGCAAAATGTTCTAAAGAGCTTCTTGTGATACAATGGAAGCAAGAAAATCTGACATTGAACTGACATGGTTAATGTAAATTTACTCAATAAATTAGGGATATTAAACATTTAGAATGAATAAATATTAAGTTTAAATAATACATGGTTATTTTATTTAATATTACTTACATTTTTTAATTAAGTTATTAAAGTAATTTGTAAAATTATTTTTAATATTAATTTATGGCTTGACTATTTTCTGGATATTTTAGATCCCACTTGTTTATGGTGTGTGTGTGTGTGTGTGTGTGTGTGTGTGTGTGTGTGTGTGTGTGTGTGTGTGTGTGTGTGTATATATATATATATATATATAGGCCTATTCTTAATTATCTAATATAGGATTATCTATTCATATGCATTAAATGAGATTGCTGTCTGTTAAATGGAATTCAATTTTTTAATTTGCCCTAAAAGGCCTTTGTGTTTTTAATTAAATGGCATTATTCTCTTAACATACCCTCCATAACTCATTGAAAGTTGTTGTAATTATTATACATTTCACTAAATGGGTGAAGCTCTGTATGTAAATCGCCTGTTTTGCATATAAAATGCCTAAACGTCAATATTGTAGTGCGATAAATTGCTCAAAGTGAGAGTGCTGGCATAGAGCCTGAGGCAATCTGGGAGTTATTAAGTGGCTGAATGTGCTGGAGCCATTTCAAACCCCCTAATTTAATGATGGTCAGAGTATGATGGGAATTTACATGCAGCTAAAATGAAAAGAGAGACAAAGAGTGTGTAGGGGGATGGGGAGGATTGGCAGAGAGGTCAGTGGTTTAGAGCGAGACTCACGTATGAGGAATAGACCAGGGCTACTACTGCAGCTGCTGTCTCAGCAATGCAAATGACCAGGATGATGGAGAAGAACTGATAGCACAGAGAAAAACAAAGAGAGTGAACATATTAACAAAACTTGAACGTACAAACATTATTATTCATATTGCACTTGATATTAGGTAAGAAGATGAATGAGATTTACCATTATAAGAAGGCATTTGCTCTCTTTCTGAGCTCCACAGCACCCCAGCAGTCCAAGCAGAGTCATAACTGCTCCAATAGTGATGCTGAAGATTCCTACATTGACATGAGTCTTGAAATCACCGGTAAAGGGTGGCAAAATTTTCAGAAAGGAATCTCCGTCCACTGTCACCCATATCCCTGCAGCCGCCAAACACATGCCCGCCAGCTGTCAAAAACAATTTCCAATTTTTACTTTCACAAATACGCCATTGCATTTTAATAGTGATATGCTAATGCGTAAATACAAATAGGATAACGTATACAGTCACCCTGTCATCAGAGCTGATGTTCTCCAATAATCAGACATGGCCAAATTTCCCCCCAATTATTGATATGCTTGACGCTTCTATGCTGCAAACCATTACACACCACTGTCTACGTTGTAACATGACAAAAAGGTATCCGCCTCAATAGACTATAACTGCACAAAATAAAGCAGCAAGCCCCAAAAAGCCATGGTTTACAGCAACAGAACAGCTTAGGTGAGTTGTTAGGCACATGCAGAATGCGTTTGGCAAAAGATGACAAGGATTCAGAAATTCGACACACAGCAACAAAAATGTTATAATTTAATGATAACAAATTATCCTTCCGCCAAGCAATGTAGTTCCTCAGTTTAGCAGGTTGCCAAACGAAAAACACCAACTCGGTGGCGCATTAATAGCCTACTTATGTAATGAGGCCAGTCTATTTTATGTCAAAAAAAAGGAGCCATTCAAGTGATTACAATATGTTGTAGTTTTAGCTATACTTTATACCATTACTATTTTTCTTTCTTTTCCTTTTTCATTATTTCTTTAATGTGCAGTAATGTGACAGCTCACAAAGGTGTCTCTTTTAATCAAGCTTTCTGAAATCACGTGACTAAATTAGAAATCTAAAATTCCCACTTACGCGTAGTATAAAAATCACTATGTTTTGCTCAAACTTTTGACAAACAATGGTAAATGTGACTACAACTTTATGTTTCAGTGTCACTGTCAAGCCCCGAACGCACACAAAGATGGCGTCTGATGCGTTTGAATGAAACAACAGCGAGAGAGTCTGCGAAAAGGACACATAGCCTAGTAAATGTTCTGGGTAAGTGAATTCTTGCTGTTGTCAATCACAGTATTCCTGTAATCTTCAAAATCCTCTCAGTAAACGAATTAAGAACATGTCTTCAGAGAAATGTTTGCATATCAACTGTATCAAGGTCAGTAATGTGACCAGCTACTGTAAGTTATAGTCTTTTGTACCTCCCAAAACAATCTGTAGTCTGATACTGTGTGACATAGTGCTAAACACAGATTAGCACTCATATTTTAGTTCATGAAACATCATCATACCTCATGCTCAGGTTACTTTGCTATAAGCTCCAGTTCATATAAAAGCATTATGACCACAGGCGTGTATCAGTTGTAGTCATGTGTATTTGGCTCCTTTATCTTAGGCATTTTCCCATGACCTTTTATTCTCACCATTACGCTGTACGATAAGAAGCCCTGCATGGATTTCCCATTATTGCCAGAGTATACCTGAGTTATGTGTGTTCTTCCATCGAGGTAGGTCATTCAACAATGGCAATGGCTCAATAGAAAACTAAAGGGTGCCCTTAATGGCCACAAGCCTGCAGGATTAGGTGCTCGACTGCTCATTTATGTCACTTCCAGGACTGTTCGCTGACAATAGGTCTGACACATAACCATGGCATGGGTTTCCTGGGGTAATGATGGACACACAATATTGTTGTCATTATGTGTCTTCTGATGTATCAAGATCCAAGTGCAACACCACGGTTGTCTTATTTAACTGTGGGATGTAGAAGAGGTTTATTCAAAGGCACTGCCTATTTCATGTGATGTCTCCAAGCAGAATGATATGCATCCAGTCGGATATCAAAAGGTCTAAGCCCCAGAACACATTTGGTGGTGGTTTGGGTTAATGAATGGGTTGGTGTCAGCATGTTAATTCACAGTTGGTGCCATAACCATCTCTGAACCCTGATATGTTCTGTCAGACACAATCACGCCTGTCAGGGCGATTCACATCCAGCTCAGCTGGCTGACAGCTGAACATGAAACGCTCGATACTTCTTCCCGTCAACGCTTATTTTTTTCCATGTGAGAATAATTTTCATTTTATTATTTTATCATTTGTGCTCACGGAGCTTTGGAAATTGTCTGAATGCTTTAGCAGTTTAACTGTCAGCTTTTGATAATGGACACGTCTCTAAGCAAATAGAATGTGACGGGCATATTACTGTACCTTCAAATTCTTTTCTTCAAAAAATTTTGCTTTTTTTAAGCAAATAATGCTTTGATGAAATGCCACCATGCATGGCATAATGTTGGAAATGGTGTGCCAAAGAAAGATGCTTCTAGAGAGATTACATGGAAATCAGATTATGTGTAAGGGTAAACTAAGCCACACTGTATGGAAGTGGAATGAAACCGATTAGACTTGGAGAGGGGAGGAAAATAATTTGGATTTCCATGGTATTACACAGGGAATTATGGAGACCGCTGTGCAGGGGGATCTTAAATAGAAAAGAAAAAAAAGCATGTTGAGGGCTGTCTTGCTAAATGTAAGCAGAAATGTGTAAAATATAATGAACACATGAATGTGCAGACTCAATTTACTATTCACAAAGATGGGAGTTTTTCAACTCAATGTGATCTGTTGCTTTGTTGGAGCTTCTTGGCTCACAGTCTTGGCTGACACCCCAAAATGTAACCCTAAAATTCAATCCAGTTACATTGAAATCTATTTGTGTAATATTTAGGGAGCTATTTGCATTTGGTTAGTTTATGGGTTGTTATTGATATCATAGCCAAATGTAAATGTATTTAGCCCAATATATATATATATATATATATATATATATATATATATATATATATATATATATATATACTGTTACTAACATTCACCATTAATACTTGAACACCATCATTTGCCGCTTTTTGACAATAAAGGCCCATTCACACCAAGAACTATAACTATAACGATAACTATAACAAAAACTATTTTACCATCCACACTAATGCATACCACTGCAGTTATATCATCGTGTCAAATTCTCACGCTCTTTAAAGTATGGTGATTCTGATTTTAAATTATGGCTGGAATACATTATGTGATTTTAAAATCTGAACACTAGGCATCGTACACTTACTGACTTTGTAAATTATTACAGAGGAAAAACTGGGGATCATACACTAAATAACTGAGGATCACACACTACTAGACTTTCAGGTTGTTCTGAACACAAGAAAGGAGGAGAAGCATGACAAATGAAGTCTAAATGTGTTCTAAAATAGGCTCAAAATATTAAACATGTTTGATATCCTCGGCAGCGATTGATTCATAGCCAGAAGCTAAAACATTGGAGCCAGTGTTGACTCGTCACTGTAAATCAGTGCAAAATCTAGGCAAGTGTTGTGCAGTGCATTCCGACCTTTAGTCTATTAACATTATAGTTATCGTCCTTTTTTTAAATATGCTCCATAACCAGACATACACAGCAGTTAAACAAAGCAAGTTTCTAATATTTGAAGAAGACGTAAACATCAAATTAGTTTATCTTTTGTTGACCCACCATTGCTCTCAAATTATTATGTCAGATTTAAGACTGAATGACAAACTGATTGGTTTATGTTGAGATTTTGACAAGAAAGAACAAAAAGCACTTGGTTATAAATTTCTCGTTTTTTGCTTTTAATGAAATCTGCGCAGAAAACCTTGACCTTGTATTCGGTATAACCTATGTAATGCCAGTTTTGTCCTCTACTGTCCTTGACAGGTATTAAGACTGATTAGTCAGTTGTAGTTCAGATAAATAGAAACCGTTCACCAAATAGAAATTAATAGTATACTGCTTTAGCAATGCTTTGAATGAATGAAATATTGCACACTTGTACGCTCTCCTTTGTTCCTGTATCTACAGCCTTAAAAATCTCCTGTCCCACCAAGCAACCCAGCATACCCATCATTTCAGGCACTTGCAGGCTTCAGCACTCAAACAAACAAAGTGGCTGTGAACAATAATGAGATGAAAATTGTTGCATGTGAGCAAGTGTGACTGACTTACTCGCATTCACACTTTGACTGCGATTATCAAGACTTCACCGTGGAGCAATGAAGCATTTTCTAATGGATTCTTGTTATCGGTTTGCATTAGTTCAATTTATGTGTGTACTGTGTGCATTCGTTGTAAAGAGGAGAGGATAAATTATTTGTTGCTCATTCAGGGGCAGGCTGAATCTATTTCATTCTTTACACCCCACATAAAAGTCTCAGTCAATAAATAAAGAAATGCAATTATTCTTCTAAACACCCCTCTCCCCGCACTCAAATGTATACATTTAATGAGGAAAAAAGCTTACTTACACAGATAAGCAAGTTGAAAACAACCATCACAACTTTGACAAATGTGAAGCAGCCCATTTTTAATCTGTAATGAAGCAATAAACATAAATCAGAGCTGCATTTGATATTTTAATTAGCATTACATACGCAGTACACACACTTCCCAATACAGTAGATGTTGACTCCTTTCCACTTAAATCCATTCAAATCAAATTTTGTTTTTGCTTCTGTAAAATCAACTCACCTGGTTTGATCCAAAGTGTAGTAATAGGTGAGTGAGGAATAGACAGAGAGGGAAAAGAGAGAGAATGAGAGGGAAAGAAAGTGGGAAGAGGTGTGCACAGGTGAGATGGGTGTGGTTTGGATATAAAACAGCTGGTTAGGGTGGCTTTAATGTGGTTTGTATGTCATATGACTAGTGGTTTCCACTGTGGTTTTTATACTAATTGTATATGGTACAAAATCTCCCTCACACATACTAGACAATTTATGTGCTTATGAATGGCAATGATTTGAAATGTACTTATGATACCAATTCAAAAACACAATGCATAATTTAATAGATTTTTATGAATTCATAAATTGTTTAAAAGAGTATGTACAGATAAGGCGGGTCAAGGAGAAAGGAGGACAGAAAATATGGTCAATGCTGTCTTTAAGGATGACTTTGATCATTACCTATCAGTTGTTGTACATATTCCTTACTTTCCTTTGTGTCATTTTCTGTGTGGTTTCCTTTGTTCTTTTGTACTGAAGCAAATATTCCTGGCAGTAGAGGGCAGTATTGCAGTACAAAGGCTCTCGGCGTTCATAGCTTCACTGGTTCACCATTACGGTATCTTAGATACTTGGAGATGATTGATGGTCCCTTAGTGGAAGGAAATGTCTTTCTTTGTCCAGTCTTATCCACAGAAAAACAAAACAAAGCGATATAAAATCCCCAAAGTAAGATCATTTTGTGTCCTACAGCTTTCTTAAACCAGAGTGCCGGAACAACCTTTTATTTTTTATTAATAATAATAATAATAATAATAATAAATCATATACTACTATAATTATTACTATTATTGTTATTATATTGTCAATATGATTATTCTTTTATATTATTCACACATTTGCCCTGCGCACATCTTTCACAACTCTCTCTACCTTTATCCTTCTTTCATGTACCTTCTCTCATCCTTATTTCTACCAATTCCCCTTCCGTTCTTCATGGCCAGGATTATTTGACATTCCTCACACATCTAAAACTGGGCCCTGCAGGCAAGAAAATCACATAAAGAAAAAAAAAATTGATAGATTGCCTGGTGCCACCTTGCCAGAGTTAAACACATATCAGCAGCAGTCCTTTTCGTAATATCACTTTAATGGTCCTATTGTGAGTTATGACAATCTTGCCAATCCCATCATTAACCCAGTCTGTCCTTAATCTCACCAAGAAGAGCACCTGTCAGGCATCATTAGGAATTAAAGCAGTTAATAACCCCTCCACACATACACATACTTGTGTTTGGGGAGGGGGGAGAACAAAATATTAGGTGGATACTTCTTTATCATAAGTAAGGCAAGCGATAGAAAATTCAGCTATATCGGTGGAGCCAGTAAAACATGGACAGCTGTAATGAGGTTGGTTAGATTAAGTATTATCTGTTCCCTCCAGGGCAGGAACTCAGGTGATGCATGGTTGGTTTCTCGCCGTTGCTCCGATGATCCAAAGGGGCATTCCGTCATTAAGGATCTCCTCCCAGGACAGGACCCTTGTCGTAGGCTGGCCAATGATACGACCTGCGAACCTGCAAAACAAGCAGCTCTGCTCTAATGAGGAAGCATGCGACCACGACAAAATAGCCGAACCGTAATGGCTCAGTAAGAGAATCTCAGGACCATTTTATTTGATTAGACAAAGCTAAGATAAGGCAAGTGAAAACTCTGATTTATTATATCATTAACAACGAAAACACTGTGGTTCTAGTCTTCCAAAACAAATCCTTTGTCAAGTTCACCATCTGGAGAAAACAAATACCCTTAAAGCCGTATGCGAATAGTCATAGGGGAAAAAACACATCAGGCATTCCTATTACTTTATTAAGACCACAAGAGAACCCACCCTGACAGCAGTCAGTATAATCACATTGTAAACACAGCCTGTAAATCCCTGCGTGAGACTTTCCTTTTCATCATAGTGAGGGATTACGAAATGCGCAGAGCAGCAAACAGAGGCAGTAGTGACTGTGCCTAAACACAGAGACTCCCCTGTGACCTCTATTGTCTCCCCTAGTATTAATTTATCACAGGAAGCCATAAGCAAATGCATATTAATTCAAGCTGGTCCATCATGCCATAGGCGACTAGGCCTATAAATCAGATCAAGGAAGAGAGCACAGTTTATGGAAAGGGAAAGAGACGCATTGCTGTGCATCATAGTCTTTTTCCTTTGTTCTATACATTGTTCATGAGACAGTGTGTAAAATTATTTTGTATTATATAATAAATTGATGAATTTGTTCCTTAAATGATTATTGGAGATTAAAAGTGAAAAACACAGCTTAAAATAAATGCGAAAATAAATTGTTATAAATATTTTGAACGATATTAAAATTGCAATATATCTTCTAGGGCTGTTGAGCAATTAAATCTTAATTACACATAGTGGTGATTAAGTAATCTAATTAATTGCAAATTAATCACACATCAAATTTGGCTGAGAAATTACCCCGAATAATTGAAGAGAAATTGAAGCCATTATTGTGTTAAATGAGAAAAGAAACAAAGAAACATAAAGTAACTTTAGAAAGAAATATTTTATAAACATAAATGATAAATGAAATCAATAATTTCATAAATGGCTTAGTATTCATGTATGTATTTGTTTGTTTGTCTGTTTGTTTATGTATTTATTCGTTTATTTTCATACAGTGGAAACCAAAACTGTTTATTTTATGAATGAAGTAAATGGCTCTCTTTATGCATGGGTCATTGAATCATTGACACAACACTGTTCTGCTCTGGCTTTAATATTTTCCATGGCGAAACTAAACAAAAACAGAAAATATTGTGTCTAAAATATAATATTAAATTCTTATTTATTGAACTTGTATGAAATCAATATCACATTTGCACTGGTGCTTGGGACAAAAACAGCACTCAAGTGATATTTCACTCCTTGCTCATGTGATGTTGCTTAACTATATCATATGATATAAATATCAGACAGAAACCAAATACAATTAAATATCTTGAATTTTATGGGGATATAACTGCATTCTATAGGCTATATCATGCAGTGAGTTGTTGGCCTACATCATGAAATATTTCACAAAAAAAATTATATATTATATTTTCATGGTCTTTTAGGGGGTGTTAATGTCCTTTTTGGTGCTTGATTTGTTGAATGTTGAATGAAAAATTCTTAAAATCAGAAAAAGAGTTCCAGCTATTAGAGACCTCTCTCTAAGAGATACTGTAAATGGACAAAACCAGCTGCTAAAGGTATCAAATAGTGACAACAAGCTCCAGTAAATTGTTTTCAAGAGAATAGAGAAGTATTTGGGGACATAAAAGGTCTAACTGCAAGCCTCTGTGGTGGCATGGACCCTCTCGCTTCTTTCCAGGGGATTGATCATGATATGGAGGCTCTCATGCAATAAATGGCTTCAGGGAGAGCTGGAGATGAGCATCCCCGGAGCGTGGCTCCCCTTAACGACGCCTCCCCTTTCACCTACGGAAATGTTAAGTATGGGCTCGGGAGCACTGAAGCGGAGCGACGTCCGCCTGGCCGTATTTCATGCAGATGGGCAGGTTAAATATGCCAGCCACACATCCGATGCTGGGCAATCTTTTTCTCTTCTCCTACCTTAATCTCGCTCTTTTCAACCCTTCCCTTTCTCTCTTTGTAGTGTCACCCCTTCAACGCAATTTCTCCTTTCTTAGCTTTATCAGCCGTGCATTAAAGGTGTCTTCTTAAAGCATTAAGAATGATGGCTCTCTATTGCCCGCTAAAGGTTAATGCGTTGGATGATTGTAAATTGTTTGGCTAAAGTTCAAAAGGAAGAAGGAAGGAAGTGCTCAATCTTAAAATATGTTGAGCCACTGAATGTACTGAGTTCTCTCTCCATATGTTTTTCTGAAAGTGTAATATAACATAAGAGATTTAAGCAGAAATGCATAGGCAGTTGACGTGCATAGTGTGCAATGTGGTGAAAATACCCTAGGGTTTGACTGGATGCTCATTCTGTGGTGTCAAAAACAGAGGATATGGGAAACATTTCTTCTTCTCTTTTGAGCCTGTTTATTTTGATAGCATTACTATGCATTATTAGCTGGTGAGATGCATTTTATTATTTAACTCAGCATTGTTTTTACCACATTTTTGGTCCTAACCTTGGTTTAGGGAAAAGCACATCATTCCACTCTTCAAGGGATTCATTCAGCAGACCTGTAAAACTGTGGTTACATAATTCAGCAGTTCAAACACACTCATGTGGATTCATCTGGAAGCTGTTACACAGCACAAAGGAAGGAACGGGGTGTGACTGCTCTAGTTTGCCTTGAATGTCAGATGTGTAGTTTTGAAATGTTCCATGTTATTAGTTCATAACACAACACTGCTTCTTGAAATTTTCTTTGTGCAGCACAAAAACACAAAAGGTTAATAAAATAAATAAATGGCCAAATGATTGCTTTTGAGTGCATTCCCACATCAGACAGTATTGTTTCACTACAGTAAAATGTTATGGTAAAAACCTGTTCATTAGATGATGATAATTTACCTTATGCTGTACAGTGAAAACCTAATGGGAAATTCCATCTAAATGTACAGTAAGATACTTTTAAATTTACAGTTTTCAAAAGTGAAAACAAATCATCTCATAATCTACAGTGAATAACCGTAAATTGACATTCCCAGAATTCCCTGTGTGACAGCGCATATTTGATAGTTTTTAATTGAAGTAACTATTTTTACTTTTACTTTTTAGTTGTGTACATTTGGGTTTGATGTTGAAGGTGTTTTGTATGTGTGTGTATGACTTCTTTGCACTTAACTGTGCATTAGTGTTATTATATTAGTGTATACAGCTTGCGGAAAAGCTGATGGACATTGATTCATTTTGTGGCTTTCTCTTTTCCACTTGTGTTTTTTAAGGTGGTTTCAAGTATATTATAAAGGTAAACAACATATTTTAGTTATTTGATGTATTAACATTATTATTATTATTATTATTATTATTATTATTTTAACCGTACATTCTGCTAACATATTTTTTATAGTAGTGGTTAGCCAACCACAGTTGCTGCACACTGTTAGACATTTCTGTAATTTCTGCAGTTATTTACTGCATATCACCCAGTATAATACTGCAAATTCTGTTTACAGTAAATAACTGTAAATAACTGTAATACCATTTATATCATGGGAATTTTCTGTGAAGTCAGACCCCACATACAGAGACTTACTGTATTTTTTTAAATTTCTGTATACTACTGTATTTGCTGTAACGGCCTCTTTGGTGCCATTCTATTGAGGTTGTTTTATTTTCCTCATTTCTTACATTTGGATTGACATGATTTGCCCTACACCATGTCTACAATGCCACAACAGCTTGAGAATGACTACTCTGGACGTGTTACATCGCTGGTAATGATCGGAAAATTCGTTTGTGCATCTTGTTAGAAACAGCGCAGCGCTTGGAGTGCATCTGCACGTCAGAAATATACCGGGGCATCAGTTTACTATCCGCATCCACTGTAGATAATATATATAATGGGTTCTATATTGCTTTTTTATCAAGTCGCACCGCGCTGCGCCACTCTTGTCCGAGGAAGACTCTGACTGAAGCAGCGGGGCAGCGCCGCAGGTTCTTCCTGGGGATGAACCCGCAAGAGTGGAAGAGCTCCGGAGAACATCTACGCTGTGTGTCGATGCACCTTACGAGAGAATAAGACCAGCAAGCAATGTAAAAATGTGTGTTTGTGTCAGTTTTTGCACACCAGTTGAACCTAGTAACATTTACCTGTCAACATGGCGGTAACAAACTTTATTTGGTAAACTGCTCATTTCAAACGACTTTTGTCAGGTTATAGAATTAAGTTACCGAATTAAAATTATTTTTAATGAGCAACGCTTATCTTATATTAACATTAGGTTAACTAATGTGAAATTTTGTTAGTAGTTAATGTTGGCCAGTAGCCTGAGAAAATAAAATCGTATGTTAGCTAAGTTAAACAAGTTTTATGGCTAGCTGCCTTTTCTAGTTTTAGAATTAGTTTGCTATAGTTTTTAATGGAGTTTAAGATTTACTGCATTTTTTGTATTTGTGTTTTAAAGGCAACTGCAATGAAGCATCAAGAAAGACATGAGCAGGTCAGCCAACCTGAGACTGATAATTCATGGTAGGAGAACAACTATGGTTTTGAGAGGTATTCTGTGTGAGGTTTGCCTTTTAAAAGTGTGTCACTTCTACTTTTGTTTTTCAGAGAAGACATTTCTGTCACTAACAAAGTGGAGGGTGAGCAAAGGTGGTGGCCATGTTTTGCAGATGGCTATGTATTCTTTGGCTGTTTGTCTTTTTCCCCAATTATATTTATATTGCCTAAAGAGTCTTTGTGAGGATGAATCCAGAGGATACAACATAGTGCATTGCAAAACGTCCTAAGACGTTGAAGTTGCACTGTTCCAGCATTGGAAGACTGTATTTTTAAATGTTATACATGCAATGTTTTAAATAAAGCATTTTATATTTTGTAATTATTGTGTCTGTTTTAATTGAATGCCTGTAGTACCTATGTAGAGTAAAAATAAAATGAATTCTATATAAAAATTTATCAAATCTAATATAATCTATATTAAAATGAATTACAGTAGTATACTGATTAATTGGATTTTTTTTCAGTAATTTACTGTAAAACAGTACAATTTGCAACTGTAAATCAAATACAGTTTGCTACTGTAAATCTTAATTACAGTGTTGCCAGTAAGTTACTGTAAAAACCCTTTGAAATGTCTAACAGTGTGGTTTTGTTTTGTGTTTTGTTTGTTTTTTGGTACATTGTGTGATCTGGAAGCAACAGATCTCTCGTTGTCCTAGGATATTACTAGTCTGCTCAGTCATGCAGTCGGTTAGGTAAAGATCCAAAGAACAAATTTCCATCTTTTACATTACCTTTAGCCTTTCTGCCTTACTTTTTCTCGTTTTCCATTAACTTTCTCTTTTCCATTAGCACACGCATTCATATACTTGCAAGTACAGCCTCGCATACAACATAAACTTCCTGAATTGATCTGAAATCTTTCCCTTTGATAAACCACAGGGAGATGAAGCAATGAGAGCGAGTGCTCTAGATTTGCAAGTCCACAATGGCATCTCCACCAATGCGGCCACCGTCACCTCGATTAAAATTTAATCGCGAGCAAAACACAGTGTGTGCATCAGTAAAATTTAGATTTATTATTTATTAGACATACTGAGCTGTTCAGGCCCTGTGAATCATTCATTGTGTCATACATCCCATATATAGACTCATATAGCTGATATATGAAACTCGTAAAAATGCATGAGAGATGAATTGAAGGATCATCACAGAGCGATGTGAGGTAATCTAGAAGCTCCGTTATGGATCCCACTCGCCAAACAGCTCTTTGTCTTGTTGCGTGGCGTCAAAAAACAACATCCTTGCTGCATTATGCGCACTCTCGTCCTATCAATGACAATACCCTCGCCACTTCCTCACGCAACAGATGGACCGCTGCCTCATTAACTTTAATATGTCCAACATCAATTAGAGAGGAGTTAATTGGGATGCTCGAAAGGTGACTGCCGGCAAGCATGGCGCATACGCAAGCCCTCCACTTAATAAATGAAACTCGTCAAGGCAAAATATGCCAACAGTGGAGCTGATGGGCCTCATTGTGAGTGGGGACGACGCTGTCGTTTCGCTAGCTCATTTTTCTCACGTCATGTACCTGAGGAGTTGACCTTGAAGGGGCAACGCCGCTCCGCCACCCCATCCGTTGTTGTTTCCACACTGTCACTCTTTTTTTCGGAGTGATTACTTTCACTCGTTCCCTCTCGCCCTCCCTCCTCTTCACACTCTTTATCTCTCAACAGCTTCATTATCTTGTGACTCTGCCACGGCCTGTGAGAAATGAGTGTCCCACTTCGTGTTGTTGTTGTTGTTGTTGTTGTCGTCGTTGTCTAGCCGCTGTGGTCTCAAGGGACATCTTTTTGGACGAGACAGAGCACCATGTTTCTGTCAGGCCTGTTTGCTGACTCAGCGCCTCTCATGCCATGTGTCTTCCTGGAACAGGTGCCGCTTGCCGCCAGACGAAAAGATGGGACATGCTGCTTTCAAAAAGCAAGCGCAACACGCACTTTGTTATGAAGACAAATGGGTTATTGGTATTGTGTGACACATGTAGACGCTCAATGCACAGCGATACAGTACAGAGAGCCAGGAGAAACAGTCCAAGGAAAGTTAGCACAACAGTGATTCTCAATTACTCATCCAGATCTGGAACTGTTATTTTCGCTGAAATATGGTAAACAATTCTGAGAAAATGAGTCTGATGTTAACAGCTCCTCCCTGCTTGGGCCAAAACTAATTAGGAGAAGAGATCTCATAATCATTGTGTAGAGAAAACCTGGACGCCTTTGTAAACACACACGATGGAGACTTTCTATTGAAATCTATCTATCTATGAATTGAAAATTAAATTTTTGAGTTTGCATTTCAAACAAACTGAAATTCAAAGAAATTTATTTAAATATTATTATTATTTTTTATTATTATAGAAAATCAATGTTTGTTAAGAAACTGTAAATGTTGGCTTGACAAAACCTTGTTTAAAACCTTTAAAACCTAAAGGCTTTTAAAACATTTTTCAAAGTTTATAGGTCTTACAGAAAAAAATAATATACACAAAGACAGAACTATAGATTGGTTGAATGATAAAACTAGATAAATAGAGCAACTAATGAAACTATAGATGAATGATGGATAGAATGATAGATGAAAAATGATGAATTATAGAAATAATGATAGGTAGAACAACAGAACTATAGAAAGAACCATAGAACTACACCAAAAACTACAGAACTATAAATAGAATTACAGAAGCATAGAAAAAAAGAGTGTTGGAACTATAAATAAAAACTATAGACAGAACAAAACAACTATAAAGAAAGAAGTACAGCAAAAGCTTTAGATTTACTATAGAATGAGAGCAGGAATGATAGATAGAATGATAGCACTATAAAATTAACTATAGAACAAGAGCAAAAACGAGAGAATGACAGAAGTATAGAAAGAATAATAGATAAGATGAAAGAAATATGAAAAGGATGACAAAAAAGCTACAGAACTACATAAAGAACAACAGAAAGAATGACAAATGGAACACCACACTCTCAGAAATAAAGGTACAAAAGCTGTCACTGGTGCACAAAAGGTACATGTTTGTACCTAAAGGGTCCATTTTGGTACCTTAAAGGTACATATTAGTACTTACAGTGTACATATTTGAACCTAATAGGTACAAAAGTGTACCTTTTGAAAAGGTACCACCCCAGTGACAGCTTTTGTACCTTTATTTCTGAGAGTGCAGAAAGATCTATAAATAGAAAGAATGACAGAAAGAACAGTAGAACCATTGAATGAATGACAGAAAGAATAACAGATAAATAAAACTATAAACAGAACTATAGAAAAACTATAGACAAAATAGAAGAACTATAGAAAGAATGTCAGAAAGTGCAATGGAATAACAAACGACGATGGATGGATGGATGGATGGATGGATGGATGGATGGATGGATGGATGGATGGATGGATGGATGGATGGATAGATGGATAGATGGATAGATGGATAGATGGATAGATGGATAGATAGATAGATAGATAGATAGATAGATAGATAGATAGATAGATAGATAGATAGATAGATAGATAGATAGATAGATAAAATAGTGCACAAGCATATTTTGCTGGCCCTACAATGTATGTGATTTCACATTTCGCTATTCTTGTGAGGACATTTGCACAATGACCCTGACCCACACATATGCACTAACACACGGTGATGAAGTGCTTTGTGTTTGTGCACCACAGAGTGACTACAAACACTATTAATCTTATGGTTTTCCCTACTGTTCCTTTTCTGCATCATGCAGAACCCCATATCCAAAATTGGTTTTATCCAAAAAAGGAAATCTGAATTTGCTTTCCTAACATTTTCAGCCCCAGGCAATGCTGCTATAGCAAGCGCCGAGCTTTTACTCTCCTTTTATGACAGTTTAAAAATGAGGTGTATACGACTATAATAACAAAATAATGAAGAGAGCAGCGTCTATGCTGAAGATGTGACTATATAATCATTATTAGGAAGGTAAAAGGTCTCCAAGTGCTAAAGTGGAACAAACTCAATTGCAGCAGGCCAGATACTTTTTATCATCCGTCTGAGGCTGTTTAGGTATGCAAAAATGACATTTACTTTTAGAATGCATTTGCCCGTGTCAGTCAGATCCAGAAATGCCCCATTAAATCACCTTATGAGATTGGAATTAAGATTTATAAAGGAAACAGCCATTAACCTGTGGAAATGAAAGAATAAACAGTGTTGGTGGAGTGTATGCCCCGGATCATCCCCAGGGCATCAGATGTGGTTCTGGATGGCTGACTCATTAGAATCCCATTTTCTCACTCTCCCTCTTTGTCTCTCTGTACCTCTCTCTCCCTTTCTCCTGTTCTTTCTTCCAGTGTTGTCCTCTTATGATGAGTGTGTTGTACCATACCAACAGGGCAGTCCTGTTTCCCACTGCTTTGCCATGGGGAAATTTGCATGTGCATTGACTGTAAAATTGAGCGCTCCCACAGAATCAAGTCTTAATCAAGCAACTCTAATGATCTTACATTCGGATGAGATTAATTTTTTGCTCTTTACCTCCTGTGTCACATTGTATTTGATGCAGGCCATGGGTCATGTATATGTAAAATAAAGATACAGATAATAGAAAATAAATGAATGATCTATGCATAATACATACTGAGAAAATAGAGAGAGAATAGAAAATTCATGAAATATCTATCTATATATCAGAGAGAGTAAGGAAAAGTTGCTCATTCCAACTGAACGAATTTTTATTTTACTCATTGATATTAAAGATATTAATGCTATGACTTTGAATTCCATTGGAAACACATCATTTCTGATTGAGATAAAATTGGTAAATCTGACAATATGAGTTAATCAGTCAAGGAACTCCTAATACGTCCAATTAAAAGAGTGCACTGTGCATATATATATACTGTACTGTATATAGGAACAATAGCAGAGTAAGATTTGTGACTATGCTTGCCTTTATCGTTTTGACCACTGAGGGGCAGTGTTTCTTGTATAAATACGTAGACATATTTCCCCTGTGCAGAAACGCAACACAATAGAAGGTTCTGTACAGAGAACACACAATTGGAAGATTTATAGTTTCATTCATCCAGGTTTGTTATATTTAAAATGAAAGAGTGAACGAGAAATTCCTTGAGGGGAAATTGTGTGATATTACTCGAGGATGTGTTTGTATAAAGATTTTTCCAGCACACAAAGGTACCCTTTAATGTAAAGAGCTGGATTCCTAGTTGTATTGTCTTCTGTAGCATAACATGAACATTATATATTTTGATTAGAGGGCTCTGAAAACGCACAGGGATGTTTATTTGCTTACCACAATGAAGAGTGCCCTGGGTCAGTACATAAAATACATCGACTCTGGCAGAATGTAGTAAACAAATTATAATTTGCTGCTATTGTTGGCAGTAGGCACATTATGTTGTCAAAAGGCAGGTGGGATTATTTTTGACGTTGTTACAATTTTTTTCTATGCAGAACAATAAGCCCAGCTCACCCACTGGCACAAACAGACATGCACATGTATTCATGCATATTTTCTGCACTCACTTTATATGTTGGTTGTTTGGAATCTGGGCTGAAGTGGAACATTCGAGCGCAGAGAAGAGCCGCAGCGTTACGCAATGTCTGTGTGAGGGACAGGAAGGAAGAGCTAATGTGATGGTGGTGAATGTGGGTCAGTGCCATGCTCACTGAACCAGCACAGTGAGGCTGAGACAGTATCATCCCTCTGCCCGTACCCGCACTCACACACACAGACAGAAGCACATGTCTGCACACTGTTTCAAACACACATGTAAGCAAAACTGGCATAATGATGTGCGCTCAGAAGAAGCTTAGAGCGAAGCAGGAGAGTAAAATAAATAGTTCATCCAATTATGTATTTGGTTTTTATAATACAGAAAGGGAATTTTTGAAGAAAACCTTCCATAATAAAAGTGAATGAGAACTGGGACTGTCAATTTCCAACATGACAAAAAGCACCACGAGTGCCATAAATGTGCCATAAACGACTCTTTCTAATTTCGTCCATATAACTCAAAAGAGTCAATTCTGAAGCAGTCCCTGGTCACTCTTTGTAATGTAATAAAAGGGACTGAGGGACTTTCAAGCTGCAAAATGACCAAAAAGGTCTTCTGAAAAGTTTTTTTCAGACTTTTTGAATCAGTTGATCCAGTTCATAAAACCAGTCTGAATGGTTTGTTCACTAATCAAACTGAATAATGAGAATAATGACAAATTTCAGTCTGTTCCTCACTCAAAGCTATTGTATGGACCATTTTTTTAAATATTTTTGAAGCACTTTTAAGCCTCTTAATTGAAGCTTGAAAGCTTAAGTCTCTGTTAAACTGCATGGAAAAACATGACTAGAAGGGTCTAAATTTCTTATGTTGTATTTGTTATATTTCAAAAACATGTACTTATTTATTTTTTTCTTAAGATTGTTCTAAAGAAGAACACTTGAAAAGAATGTTCTTTAAATAACCTCTTAAAGTTAGGATAACATCCAACTTGTCTTAAATTGGCAAAGATAAGGTGTTTAATTAATTTATTGGGTTGTTTTAAATATTAACCAGGACAGACGGTGCATAAATGAATGCAACAACATCTTGAGACAGGCTCTTTAAAAATAACTATTTAAAATACTAAACATTGCTATCAGACTATAAGAGCTATCAAACTTTAATCTTACAAGCCATATAAATATCAGAAAGTGAATCAGAAAGTTAGCTCAATATTCTCCTATGCTGTTTGAACCATAAAGGCCTTGGGTGTGTGTATAGTCTAAAGATTCAATGAACTGATTCCAAAAATTGATTTTTCTGACTATTATTTCACATGTCAGGCTTTACAGGGTTAAAAGGAACAAATCATACAGACCTCATACGGTAATGAGTTAGCTACAGATGAGAAGAGGTGAATATGGGCTCGAGATGAGAGAAGACAGGACAGGGCACCACTGAGATGTAGGGTAAGATGTGAAGGTCAACCCACTGCCAAAGACATTAGCTCCTGCTCCTAACCTGATTAAATAGGTCTTGACAATAAAGCCTTTTCACAGGGCACAGACTTTGTTAGTGCAGTGACCTCTTTATCATTCAAGTAAGCTACAAGTCACATCTAGGGAGCAGAATATCCTGATGAGCTGCCTTACCATTCCATGCTGTGGTTCATATTACATCTATTGCCATATTTTGACTATTTTATTAGTAGACATCTTCCTTTATTTGCCTAGGTGTATGACTGAGATTACTATTGAATTTGAGCAGAGGTGGCTTCATACATTCATTAGAAACAACCTTGAGATCAGTTGGTTAAAAATAAAAGGCATTATACTCTGACATTTTAAGTGTGGCTTAAAGGGCTAGTTTGCCCAAAAGAGAACATTCTGTCATCATTTAGTCATCCTCGTGTTGTTCCAACCTGTCGGACTTTCTTCTGTTAATTCCAGAGGAAGATATTTTAACATCACTTTAAATAGTTCTGATTGGCTGTTTTTTGGAACAACACAAGGTTTAGTTAAATGACAAGAAAATTCAAAATTTTGGGGGAACTCATCCTTGAAGTGAAATATAATGCATTTCAAACGGTGTACTTTCTTGGTCCTCTGTGTTTTACATCCATTATTCCACATTTGGAATTCCATGCATTTCATTATGCTGAATAATGCATCTCTCTAAGTAAATACGCAAAAATCTTTTATTAATGGTTTCTACATATCTCGTACATTGTATGCTCAATATATAACTCCCGAAAAGGGCCAAAATGTGGCCTTTATATAAGCTCTGTTAGGGTCTACTGGGGTTTATTGCCATTTAGTGCCATTTAAAGAGGTGTTCGCTACCCTGAAACCTTCTAATAAAGCCTACATGTCTTGCTTAAAAGACAGCCAGGCCTGGAACATGACTCCAGGTGCTTAAACGCACAGTAAAAACCACTGCTCACTGTTATACGCATCAATAAAATAAAATAAAAAGGTCTCCTCGGGCCAAATCTTAATTGGCATTGAAACCACACTGAATTTAAATGCAAATTGCTCATGGAAGACAACTCATGTAAATCCCTTTACGTTGACTAAACTCTTAAGTGGACTCGATTCCGGTACTTCTAAATGGTACTACCTGTCCTTTTACACACCACGTTATTAAACATTTACCCCAATGGGTGTCTTTCATTCATGCCCCAAGCCAAACACTTCATTGAAGCAGGGGGACTAACAAGAGAACCGATCACCCCAACAGAGCGGGGGCTCATAGGAAAACTCCTGGGGTCACCAATGAATATTTAAAATGCCCTCCATGGCAAATTAGATTTGACCTTGAATGTGTGGATTTGCCTGACGAAGCCTAAAAGGGTTATAATTTGCCGCCACACCAGCCAACATTTAGTGACCTGAGGTGTACGTAGTCACTATAATTCTTTCCCTTGTCAGCCTTTGTGAGGACAAAGAGTGTTTAAAGATGCTTTCACTGGAGAAAGACTGAATAAATCAAAAAGGCTAATTAAGGAACAGGATGTTTTGTATTTGCTGTATTGTTTTCACTGACAAACACAGACAGAAGACGTGCGTCCTTTGCATGAACACGATTCTTGTAACCTCAAGGGCCATAACGAACTACAGTACCAATGCCTCCTTGACAAGCCAATAGGTTTTAATGAGTCGAAAGCGATGGGAGACAGAACATTGAGGATGTTAATGGAAAAGGATAGTATTGATTCACAGATGACCCTTTATATTCTCTCTACAAATCAGGACTGGTCTGTCCCATTTGCCCTTTATGTTCTCAGACACACAAAGTGGCAGAACCTTGGGTTTATGCAGATTTGATTTCTCCAGAGGCTGCCTTTCTATTCAGCCCCATTGAAAAGCGCTTCCATTGAACAACGGCAGACCTTGCTAGGTTAAATGGGCTTGATCTTCTAGTGCAGAACACATTGGAATAGACCTCAGGGATTTGCAATGTACATAAACCCTGATGCATGCTGCATACACCTACAAAGGTTAAGAGGAGCAATTGTTTAATTTGGGGAGCTTTTGAATGGGAACTTGACTCTTATGACTCACAAGACCACATAAACATATGACACAGTGTACCTCTGGGCAGGCAGCCCCCTCAGTCACGGCTAGATCAATCCACATGTCTCCTTAACGGCTTGCTGGAGGGCGAGTGCAGTGGAATTGATTGCACATCCCTTCAGCCCCTCATAGCTTGCTCTTATGAGATTTAGCTAATGCTCTTGGTGTCCCCATGGTGGGCCTTTTGCCCTCCTTTTTCCTTGATCTCTTCATTCTTCTGCTCTAGTCTCCACTTAAGAGGACACGTTTGCAGCTTCGGTTTGGTCTTGTAATTAAATCTGTAATTGTAATTCACATAATTACAAAGCAAGTACTTTAATGGCGTGAGCTTCAACTGGGGAAGGTACTGTATGCTTCACTGAAGATGTCCATGTTCTGTGTCTGTATCTGTGGAAATGTTGGAGTCAGCGTACAGCTGTGGAAAGTTGCAATTGTGAAACGTTATATTAGTAGTTCACATTTGGACACAGTTTATTGGTGGCAGCATTGACTTAATTAAACATTTTCACATTTTAACATTTTTGTATTTATTCATCTTTGTTAATGCTGTCTAAAATACAACTGATTCATTTAAGGTCCATTAATTAATATTAACAGATATAACTTTTCATTTTAATAATGTATTAGTTCATTTTGAAATTAACTAATAAAAATAGAAGTATGTTTCGTTGTTTTTTTTTTTGTTTTTTTTTTATTTAAATTAAGCTTATGACTGGATTTGTAAGGACTTTACAGTTACATTAAGGAATTTTATAAAGTATGTGCACTACAGTACTTTTCCCAAATGATGACACACACACACACACACACACACACAACTTACCTTACGTGTTTGATTCACTAAAAAGAACTGGCTCATACTAATCATTCATTAGGGAATTGATTGATCTATACTGGTCAATCTGGATTTTTTAATGAGCTGGTCCTTTTTAGTTAGTTATACAGTACGTTTGGTACTTGGTCATACACTGACTGTACTGCATGTTTTATGTTGAAGATTCTATTTGATGATAGCTTTTTGGTATAGTGTTCCATCCACACTGGCAGAAGAATGTTTAAAAATCAACCAAACAACAATTTGGAGTAACACTTTAGAATACTGTTTCTTACTTACTGCATAACTGGTAATTATTCATTAACACTTCACTACTGATAACTACTAAGGAAGATGTGTTAACTAATCAGTATGTAATAAAATTTTATGATTGTGTTAAGTAACAGTTAGCTAATCAATAACTAATGTATTCTGGCATGCCTCCTGAAGAACTACTATTAATTATTTACTAGTTAATGTTCAAGAAAAATAATTATGAAATAACTACTACTGAACAGTTATACGCAAATAGTCACTATAATAATCAGGATGTGGTCAAAAAATCAAGTACTTGAGTAAAAGTACAGATACACCAATAAAATATTACTCCTGTAAAATTATAAGTAGGCCTATTCATTTTCAAAATTTCTTGAGTAAAAGAACAAGTACAAAGTACTACTACAGTAGCAACTTTGCTATAGTCTTCTACTACTATTATTAGCCTATAATGGAAATGAAATATGCCTTTTGTCTGCTGCATACCCAAAAGGACTCATTACTATAATTGTACATAAGTTTTTTGCCTGTATAGTAAATAATTGCTTTGTGTGCATGTTCTGTAGGATGTCTGCTTCGGAAAGGAACCCCAACGCCACTCTTGCCATAACTATCCAACTTACTACAGATACAGTACACTCTGTAAAATGGTGGTTGGTTGGTTGGTTTATTTATTTACCGAAACACTGGGATGAAGCTGTTGGGTCAGTTGTTGGATCAGTTGGGTAGTTTTTGTGTTGTGTTGTGTTAATGCCTATGCCTAACCCCTATGGAAATGGCTGATCCTTTGCATAAAACAAATTATTTTATTTTTAAGATACAAAATCTAAATGCTTCGAATGTTAAAATATGTTCTCAGAGCTGTACACTGTTTGTTTATGGGCAGGTTACGGAGTCAGTCACAGCATATTCCAGCTATGAGCCCAGCTCCCGCACGAGATCCAGCACTGCTACTGAGGAGACCAGTTGATTACACTTGAATACCTTTTAAATGTTTAACTTTTGATTATAAAATGTTTGTTAAATTAGTTTAAATGTGGGCAGTATACGTTACATGTTAAAACGGAATAAAATATGCTGTATTAAGAAATGTTCTTATCTGAAATAAAGATCGTAAACAAGTTGTGTCATGTACAAAGTTTATGATTACTTTTATAGGTTTTTTTAGAGTGTAAGTTTGATTTGAGTCAAAATGATGTAGTAATTATTATTTACTAATAGGTTCACGTTAGAATACAGGTTCTAAGTAATTCCTGCGGAATTATCTGATAATTCTCTGTTAATTACTAAAGGGTTCACTATATTTTCACTTTAGAATAGGCCTACTGTTTCAGGTTCAAAATAGGTCCTGCAGAATTATTTGATAATTATTTATTAATTACTAATTGGTTCCCTATATTTTCACTTTAGAATACTGTTTCAGGTTCTAAGTAATTCCTGCGGAATTATCTGATCATTCTTTATTAATTACTAATGGGTTCCCAATATTTTCAATTTAGAATAGGCCTACTGTTTCACGTTGGAAATAAGTCCTGCAGAATTATTTGATAATTCTTTATTTATTACTAATTGGTTATCTGTATTTTCACTTTCCCTCAGTCCTTGCCTTACATACAGGAATTGAATTAATGGTAATGTGGTATATGCTGAGGAGGCTTACATACAGTACTGTATATAAAATATAAAAACTAAGGTAAGTTATTGCATGGCACTGGAGTGGTGGTGGGGTTAATTGGGGTACAATTACTCAATGTAATTGTGTATGACTGTTGATTAGTTACTTCATAGTTATTTTTCTTGAACCTTAACTAGTAGATAATTAATAGTAGTTCTTCAGGAGGTATGACAGAATACATTAGTTATTGATTAGCTAACTGTTACTTAACACAATCATAAAATTGTATTACATACTGATTAGTTAACACATCTTCCTTAGTAGTTAACAGTAGTGAGTTAAGTGTTAATGAATAATTACCTGTTAGTTCTTCAATAATTCCTTATTTGTTATGCGGTAAGTACACTCTCAGAAATAAAGGTACAAAAGCGGTCACTGGGGCGGTACCTTTTCAAAAGTTACATGCTGGTACCTAAAGGGTCCATTTTGGTACCTTAAAGGTACATATTAGTACTTAAAGTGTACGTATTAGAACCTAATAGGTACAAAAGTGTACCTCTTGAAAAGGTACCACCCCAGTGACAGCTTTCATAGTATGATAATATTTTATAAGTCTACTTACATATATATATATATATATATATATATATATATATATATATATATATTTTTAATATCTAGCTTTTATGAACCCAAATTCTGTATTTCTAGCCATCATATCTTCTTTTATACTATATGGCAAAAAAGTAAACAACTGCTGTTTTTCATATGATAATTCTTGCCCTCATAAGAATGTTCCCACGTGCAAGGTATAAAACCCTGTTCACCTCTCTGTGCTTTTAAGTCAGTCTTTCAATTTCATTACATATCTTGTGCAAAGGTCAGAGGTCCAGATGCACTGTGAGTGAACCGACCCACAAACCCAATCTTGGAAAAAAACTCCATAATCAGTCTAACTGGTTTGACAAACCTGTTCTGGTGCTCTGAGCAGAGGATGAGTTACAGCTCAATTTTCTCCCCGGCTGTGTCGGAATAGCCTAGAGGAGGAACTGTGACAGATATGAAGGTGAACAGGTTTGGATATAAGCGAATACTGTATTCCTCCCCAAGGACAAGATCCACGTTGCACCCTGATGATGATGAAGAAGGCTATTTCTCACTCTGAAAAGGATATTCAGGTTACAGTGATTAGAATGTCACTGGAATGTAGAACTGTTTGCTTCTAGAAATTGGTGAGAAGTCTGTGAACCTGCTCCAATTTGAATCCATTTGATATAGTACTGAATCATAGAATTACAGTAAGTCGTAAAATATGAGCATGATGCCCAAGGACCTCAAAATGAAATGGAAGATATTAAATTGCTGAACACTCAAAAAAGTAGATACTTTCACTGTTGTCAAAACAATCCAAACCTCTGCGCTTTCTTCATGTACAACTGTTATGTTCGTTATTATGTGGCCTCAGGTATGTTTATGCCATGAAATTTGAACTAAAAGTTATTTTAGTGTGTATTTAATTATTTCCCACATGACATACCACAGCTTTGACATACGCTACTAAACATGGATCTGATTCAGAAGCCTCTCTGACAGATTTGGTAAGGTTGTTCAATGAAGGCTTTATCAGACAGATTCAAACCAGTAACTCTGAGTCTTTTGAACAGTTTATTAAACGAACCCCTAAGAATCATTTGTTTGTGAATTAGACTAGTGGTGTTTTGAATCCATCAAATTAATTGCTTCAATGACTCATTCATAACACAAACAAATTACCTACTGATGTAACTAAATATACAGCAATCTGAAGAAATGTTGACTGAACAGATCAGAAATTAATCAAAATATTATCCAATGCAAGACAAGGAAAGTAATGTTAAAACTAATGTTAAAAACCGAAAAAGTGTGTTTTCCCCCTCATATTTCACTAAAACATCAAGATTATACCTTATTAGCTGCATGCTAGCATGTAAAAGTTTGGGAAGTACTACCAGGAGAACAGGGTTTGAGCAATAATAGTGTGACAAGGTGATTGAATAGTATTGACTTGACCCTAATAGCTCTAGTTATCTCCTAATCAGTTCCTATTGGCCAAAACAATTATACAGCAAATTTCAAACATAGAGATTCAAGCATAATCTAGGCACAAAGTGTTTGGCCTTTAATTGCTGCAATTATTGCTTCCCCCTAACCAATTAAAGTGAGTGACGGATGCTGATGATGTAGGAGATGGGGAAGAAAAATGTTACGTGAACATTTCTGAGGTTAGACAACAACTGTTACAAAAGCCTCAAGCAGTACCGTATACTGAATAATGAGGTAGTCGGTGGGCAGCATTGAACAGCAGACAATTGTCTTTGACCTCTCTACTGTATTGCTGTCTTTCATTTGTCTGTTTCTAACCGGCATTCGTTTTTACTTTACACCATCAGCAGATTCAAAGCCCTTCTCACTGCACTTTCACCTTTTATCATTAGTTTGAGACAGCTCAGTGCAGAACTACACTACTGAATCCTAGTCTTTGTGTGAGGTAATGGCATTACGAGCCAACATTGCATTCAAGGGCAAAAAATAATAGGACATGTAGTGCTGTTTTGGTGTGTAATGGTTGTGTGGTGTGTGTGAAAACACTGTTTCGGGATCATGAAAGAGGTATTTCTGTAGTCGAGGTATTCGTCTGTTCAAATATGACACGAAATAATTTTTTTTTTTTTTTTAGGGAAAAAAAATGTTACTGTGAATGTAATAATTTGCTTGTAAAAAAAAGGCAATTCTATTTGTGTAAAAGGGCCAAGGCATTTACTACAGTAAATTGTTTTGTTTTTTTTTTGTTTTTTTTTTAATAATTATTTTGTTGTCTTTTGTGTGAATTGTGTGAAAACCCTGTCTGCAAAAATCATCAAAATAATTAAATAATCATCAAAAATTGCAAGCAAAGAAAAAATTATCACATCAAAATAAACTATTTAAAGTTACAATTAATTATATTTAATAACATTTTTTGTGCACTATTGTTCAAAAGTGTTTTTTTCAAGTAATTAATACTTTTATTAAAGTGAGTGTAAGTGTACATTAAATATATCAAAATTGTGGTTTCCACAAAAATAATAAGCAGCTAAACTGTTTAAAATCAATAATTTAAAGAAATGTCATAAGAAATTTCACCAAATCATCAAAAGAGAACATAAGACTGAAGTAATTGCTGATGAAAATTCAGCTTTGCCATCACAAGAATAAAATGTATTAAAATAGAAAAAAATGTAATAATATTTCACAATATTACTTAAAAAAAAATAATAATAATAATAATAAAAAAATAAAAAATAATATATATATATATTATTTTTTATTTTTTTTATTATTATTATATTATATATATATATATATATATATATATATATATATATATATATATATATATATATATATATATATATATATTAATATATATACATATATTAACTCTTGCAAACTTATATATGACTTACAGTAGCATTCTAATTCTCTACATTCTGAATTATTCACAAGGATCCTGGCTTTTGGTTTGGTTCACATGAAATTCAGCCAGGATGATGTAACCAGTTGGAGAAGATAAATGCACCATGTAACAGAGTCAAATGAGCAGTCATGGGCTGGAAGCACCCCACTAATTTGGTTAGTTAGTTACTAACCTCATACTTTCTTCCTTTGGCTACTCTAAAAGACGTTCATGACAGCCAATCTTTCACTCACACCTTGCTTGTGAATTAACCCGTCTGCACATTCATCACCTGCCTTAACCCCTGCAACACCTGCTTTTCCCTGTTCTCTTAAATCTCCAAGCTGATACAATCCATGGCAGTGAATTATTGTTCAATTAACCTTTTTCACCAATACTAACCATTGTTGTCACCTACTACATGAAAAAGGTCTGACAGACACATGGCTTCAATTCTCTCCCCCTTTTTTAATTTGATTACACTACAGATAAATTGTGTTCACACTGCAATACACTACAAGCAAACCACAGTGGAATAAAGATGTGTGCAGTTGCTTTTGTGTTGTTTTTGTGGCCTGCTGCCAGAGTTTTCTGCTCTTGAACTTTGTCCTTTGAGGCTTAAGTGCATCATGAGTGTTATGTTGAGTTACTGTGCTGGGTAGGGTATATATAAAGTCCTTTTTTTAGACAGGCTGTTGTGGTGTGTCGTAAGCTTGCTCACTGCATGCATGGCTGGCCTTTAGCTCTGGAGCTCTAATGAACATCTGCATGTTATATAACTGTGGACAGGGCTTTTTGGAGTTTAGGAGATATTTTTAGAGATCTGTCACTGTCATCATTCCCTGATGTGTTTCTTTATTTATTCGTCCATTTTTAATCCATCTTTGCTTTGGAAGCCTGATTTTGTCTCAGAGGGACAAATAAGAAGTAACTGTAATGTTATTTCTTGTAATTTTTCAATCTGACTGAACCAACAATATGATTACTAACAGATTATTTGGTTGTATGGTACACTGGTAATGTGAGTATATTGCTTAATTTACATTTACATTTATGTATTTTAAGGATGATTTTATTCGAATGTATATGTATTCAAATATACGTTTTGTTGTTCTAATCAAGTAATTCATGCATGGGAATCGAACCCATAACCTTGGCCTTGCTAGCACCATGCTATACTGTTTGAGCTAAAGTATGGCTCATTTTAAACTTGATCACCTAATTTTCAGATTTTTTTGTTTTTTAACAAATCCAAACAAACAATAGGCTAATTATACTAGTTATGTCCAACTCACTCTACTTTTTCTTTCTCAATTCACTTCTCTTCCACTGCAGTGGTGCATCATTCACAGAGAATGTACTGCAAAGTTTATATAACTGTGCATTCATTTAACCATTGTGCTTCTGCAAAACTGTTTAGTAGCACAGCCAGACTCTTTGACAAGTCACTTCTTCTATCATTAGGCAGCCTTTGGGGAACATTATAACCCATCTGGAATTTCCTTAAAATTGAATAATAACCTAATCCACACATAGAGCTCCATGACTTTTTGACTGAATACTCACTTATAATTGCTCTTGTACTTCTCTAATAAGCAGCAGCGCCAGGGCTCGATTTGTCTGTGTGCCAGACTGTTTGATGTTGGTCCCTGCAGTGCTTTCCCAGCTCCTGCAGCAGGGATGGCAGCCTGAGCTATTGTTTGGGGGCTTTGTTAGAAGGTTTTTGGGCTGGAGTGGATGAAAGCAATTTCAAAGCAGAATATGATGGAGAACTTAATCGTTGATAATGTGCATTCTGGTATGCAGGTAACCCCCCCCCCAAATGTGGGTCACTTTGCATAAATTTGATACTTCCTTTCTTTAAAGAGGAATGTCTGAAGAACAAATACTGTTGAAACTAGAGATGTATCTCATTTCCTTCTGTCAAAACAACGGCATTGAACATACCAATCTGAGTGCCATAAATATTCTTTTTTTTTTTTTTTTATTTGTGTGTCTATAACTAAAGAAGCATTAAAGATATTGCTATAATGATTTTAGATTCTAGTTCTTAATGAACTTTTCTTTTGGAATCTCCATTTAAATGCCCTACATAGTTCAGTCCCAAAGATAAGGCAATCTCAATGAGGCTCCATTGGAACTTAATGTAACATGGACTTGGCAAGTTTATGTTATGTTTGTTTAGACAGACTCTGGGAAACAGTGTTTGTGTAACCCTATATGGACGTTGGCTGCCTCCGAATGGACACAGATCATTAGGAGAAATGTTCAGTTCCATTTCTTGAGAAAGAGATTTTATCTAAGGCAGTTCATTTCTGTTCATTTAGCTGTTTGTAAATCACAAAATACTTTGAAAATTGCTACGGTTATGGTCATGTTGCCAAGATACATCATGTTCGTTTCACTAAATGCCATATTAAGCTTTGTGATTTGAGCTCTGTACAAGTCATATCACATTTTTTCGATTGAGGTTTATTATGCACATAGTTCATATTTCTTGAAGACCTTTATAGTAGGCATTCATGCCACTCAGCACGCAACATGAAATGTTGATTTTAACTGGTTTTAATAATGTGCACTAAGCACTAATAGCCGCCTGTGTTTATGACTGCTTGTTTGACTACACATGGCCATCATCCATGACGGAACATCCAGTTCTAGGTCCTTTCATGATAATTTTGTTGGGTATAAAAGCACATCGTTTTTCCAGAATACGCATAGATGTTTTGTAAATATGACGAATGGTTCTTTGAAATATTTGTGTTCTTTCAACACCTTGTTCCTTCAATCTCAGCAGCTTTGCTTTTCACTCCCTTATCCTCTTGAGTAAGGTTTGCAAATTTACATTAATCAAAAACATCACCAGACAAGAAAAAATGTAAGATCCCTTGTGTCGGACATTTAGTACGGTCCCTCAAAGCATTTCTTTGTTTTTGGGAAACCATCTGCCACTGTTTGACTTGCTCTCAGGCTTACTTTGGCAAGTGCACCAAGCCTATGGGTTTTCTCAAGCTCCGAAGGCCTTTTCGGATTATACTCATGTATACCTAGACATTCCCATGGGGCCAAGTACATCTTATGGTCCAGGGTTTCACAAGCATTTCACTTCTCTCCAGTCTGATATTTAATAATCCATTAAGGGAGTTTATGTAACATCAGCCATGCTAATGTGTTCCTTTTGACATTGGGTGGGCCCATTAAGTTAGCACTGATTCCCAGGGCCGCTAGATTGATGGATTTGACCCGTTCGCTGACGTCCTCTCCATGAATATTACATTACAGTCAGCTGGCCTTGGAGACAGGTACTCTCCTGTTTGTTTTGCATGTCTGTTGTCCAGACGCCAAACCCTGTATTGGATTGAGCGTGCGAGCCGCAAGCAATTATTTGCCGCTAATGCCCGCGCATCGATTTTACTGAAATGATAAACAGAACGTTTGGATCCATGGCATTTCTCATAGAGATCTCCATGGTGCTAGTGACATCATTACTCCGAGGCAGCTGTGCATCTGTGGAGCTTGTGAGCGGTTTAGGTTCCTCTGTCTTCTGAGCACGGTCAGTGTTTGGAATAATACATCTGTCAAAGCTTAATTGTGCTGGGGATAGACAGAAATGTTCTCTTTTGTGCTTTCCGCCCGCCTGTAGATAAGGCATCGCTTGATACAGCAGGGGAGAACAGTTATCCTTTGGAAATTAAGCAGGGAATTAAACGACAAAATGAGCCGCCTGTCGTGCTTCAACTCAATGGAGATACAAATCTCCACCTGCTCGCAGCACGTGCCACTGTACCTGCATGGATTCATGCTGTCCGACCTGATCCGTCACCATCCCCCCCCCCTCCTCCCACACCAACACCACTCTCTTCATCCAAACTCCAGCTTTAATCATGTGAAATTCATGAGAGCAACAGCAGGGAGGTTAACGAGATGTTGTGTAAAAACCCGAGCGCTCGCAATACGCTCCGTCCTTTATCTATCAAGCCAGATGCTGCAGGCTTATTTCTCTTTTGTTATACAGAAATTTGATTAATTTGACTATTTTGAATATTAAATTGTGCTGTTGTGCTGACATTTACCGATGTCAGTCATCGGCATGCTTAATCCCTCAAAAGCTCTGCCTCTGTAATTTCCATTCTACTATTTGGTCCGTCATTACAGAATCTCATTGAGATGGAAATGACACCAAGGAGAAGGGAATCCGAATGGGGATAAATGGTAGCATTGTTCCCAATGTTGGAACAAGAGCAGTGTGATAGTCATGGAATGTGTCTGGCTAGCTATTTGGAATGATTCCACAGCATTTTTTGTTGACTTCATTATTGTTGATGCAACCATCAAACCACACAATACATAATAAAATGAATGGCTCACCCCAAAATTAAAATTCTGCCATTATTTTCTAACCCTTATGTTGTCCCAATCCCAAATTACTTTCTTTGTGCCATGAAACAAAAAGGTGATTTAGTTTTTAAATAACATTCTGGCTGCTTTTCTCTCCTCAGTATAATCAAAATGCTGTCAAGCTCCAAATGACAAAAAGGGACATAAAATTATATGATCTATATTTAATTTTTTTTTTCTGTAAGAAATTTATATTTTTATTCATTAAGGATAATAAATTGATCAAAAGTGACAGGACAGACATACAAAAGATTTCTATTTCAGATAAAGGCTGTTCTTTTGAACTTTATATTCATAAAAAATTTATTTTTATTTATTTTTGATATTACATTCAATAAAAACTAATTAAACAAACAAACAAATAAATGATTTCTGAAGGATCATGTGACACTGAAGATGGCTGCTTAAAAAATTTAAATATGTTTAAATATTAAACAGTTAGGCCTATTTTAAATTGTAGTAACATTTCACAATATGACAGTTTTAACTATTTTCGGTCAAATAAATGCAGCCTTGGTGAGAATAAGATGAGACTTTTTGATGAGATGAGAGGTTTTTCAAGAACATTTAAAAAAAAAAAATCTCACTGCCCCAAACTTTTGGACAGTAGTGTATATTATAATACAGCATGTCTTCTGAATCCATATGATTGAATTTAAATTGTTATTCACTGAAATTGCATGATATTTTCAATGAGGATCACTTGATTTAAAAACAGCCTAAATTACACATGAATTGATTCTCCAGTTCAGTTCACTCATTCACAACAACAAACAACTTATTAGACTGGCTGGTAATCAGTGAATAATGACTTATCTTTGGTTTGTTTGCCGCTATTATACACTGTTATACACTTCAGATGACTTGGAATATATTACATGTGTTGTATGGATCATTTTTATGATACTTTTGTGGTGCATCTTTGTCATTTTCAAGGCTTGACAGCACCAGGCTTCATTCGCTTTCATTAAATTATTAAAGAAAATCATCTTCTGTGCTCCACAGAAAGAAAAAAAAAGAAAGTCATACAGATTTCGAACTACATGAATTTTGAACCACAATTCCTTTAAGGCTGACCTCACATTATCGTAGCTGAATTCTTATGTAATGGGGATAGAGAAATGGATAGAATAAATGGAAAGAGCTGACAAATTGATGGCTGAGGTCTTTTCAGTATACATTCAATTGCTCTTGATTTCCTCTTTCTGGCTGCCCTGTCAAACGCAACAACAGATCTAGTGTAATCTTCAGTCCTCCCCTACCAAGACTCCATGTAAGGTCCTAAGATATCTGGAGCCACTCTGAAACAAGACATTTCACCCTTCTCTCCACAGTTCACTGGGGCCTTGCAACCGCAGATAAAATATTGGGTGGGAAAAGGCCAACAGCCTTGAACAGAACATTAAAGTAGACAATAAATGATTCCTAAATCGATCTGACCTTTTCAGCAAATATATTCAGCTCTACAGAAATCGTCTGCTTTGGTTAACTTGGCGCAAGTATCCATCTGGGACGGCCGGCAGAACAGATGCCATCCCCAACTTGGCCTCTCCATCATGGAATTTAATAGGCCATAACAATAAAAGCGGGAACACTGGGTGTGCCCGAGGGAAATCAACAGTGTGCTAGACCTGGCAGTTAGAAACTGAGTGTGTGTGTAAGTGTGTATGAGAGAGAGAGAGAGAGAGAGAGAGAGAGAGAGAGAGAGAGTCAGAAAAAGGATAGTGAAGGGAAGAGCAAGAAAGCAGAACAAATAAAAACGTCTTTCTTTGCTGCTCTTCTCAGATGATTCCATACTGCCCAGGAGTGTTTTGTAATTATGCTTTAAGTGGTTCAGTTTCTATGACAAACTGACAGTAAAATCAGCTCATTTATATCATAATGTTTTTCTCATACACCTGCCACTAAGTCATTGTGTTGTTTGGCTCTTTGATCCATTTGGTGTTGTACTGCTCTCAAAAGCATGTACATGGTAATTGAGTTACTTACTGATGGAGGTCTAATTAGTCTCAGTCCAGCACTTACGCAGAGTGATTTTTACTCATGTAATGAATGGCGTTTGTTATGTAGGAACATATTTCTAATAGGGCGGTATAGCCATTTTCTGCAGGCTTTCTATCATAGTTAAACAATAATTTTGTAAAATCTCAGCCAGCTATAAATTATACTCACAAACAATGTCACATATGCACATGCTCATGTGCATGGTAAATCTTTATCCTTCATAATTCAGTAACTTTGCTTTGTTCAACAGTAATTGAGTATGTATTTGTGTCAGTAAGATCTCTCCCACACACATAGCTGCCGCCTCAACTTCTAGCTTCACCTGCTCAATTCTATGAATTGGGCCGATGATCTGTGTCCCACTCAAAGGGCCGTTTACACAAGATATGTTCTTTACGTTGTTACTTTTGTTGCTTTTCTATGTAAACATGGGCTAGATGGACAGTTCTATTTTTTTTTCCTTTTTTTTTTTTCCTTTTGGTGTTTCACATGCCATTTGATTGTTATTCTTTTAGAACTACTTTTCAAGTATCTTGACAAATAAATCGCAAATCCATTATGGGATCATTTCAATAATCGATGTAAAGCAATTCTTGCAAAATGTGTGTTTACATTATCTTTCTAATGACATTTTACAGTTTTTTCAAAGGCAGCATAAATGCAATCTAATAACTGTGAACAAAACTTACCACAACACTACTGTTTTTTGTAAAACTGCTTTATAGCTGAATTGACTTCATTTCATAATTGATGAATTTTAATTGAACAGAACTGAGTCAACATTGAACTGACTTGAGATGAACACCATTGTCTTCTGTAGAGCTGCTTATAACTGAATTGAGCTAATTTCATAACTGATTAACTTCACACAATTAAAATGAACTGAATCAACACCGAACTAACTTGAGCTGAATAATGACACTATTATCTTTGTAGAGCTGCTTTTCAGCAGAATTTAAATTTGTCTCACATTTAAAGTTTGCATCATTGATTGGTATTTTACTGTGAAGCTTTGATCAATGTTGTATAAAGCACTATGTATAAACATGAATCGGTTCACTAGAGTCATTTGTTACTGATTGAACTACCCTGATCACACTAAGTGAAGTTATTAATGTAATTTCGGGAGGAGTACGCCCATCTAATCTTTCAATTAATATCCGAGTATAAAAACAGCCTCTTACCATTTCTGTTTTTAGTTATTTCGGCATCCTTCCACCTCCCCATCTCCTCCTTTAAGCATATTTATTTCATTTATCCTTCTGTCTAGGGGGCTTTCGGAGCTCGAGTAGAACAGTCTCTCTGAGCCCTCCATTGCGAACATCAAGCCAAATCCGTTTACCACTAATGCTAAGATTATATGGGCACACGAACTTGTGAAATGGTTATGATTCACTGTAAAGAACTAATTTTGTGAGTCATTTGGTCAGGGATTACACTGGTTTCCCTATGTTTTTGATTCACTAAAAGGAACCACTTCATAAGAGCTGTTCATTCAGAAATCAGACTACAAAATTGTGCTTTATATTTCATGCTGTAGCTTCAGTAGCAGTGTTACAGGACCACTGAATAGTACTACAGCAAAAACCATTCATCGAACCTAAGTTTAGTTCCATTGTGTCTAGCAAGAACTTTTCCTATGTGAGCAGTCATAATTTTTCATTAAAAGACTTCTCTTTTTTTCTTTTTTTATAGAGTGCCCATAGGCATGTCTAAACTACATTTGTATACATGTCCCAAGCCCTAGAGCAGTAAAAATGCATTCATACTATGCATCTTATAAGATATAGAGATATTTCTGTGCTCTTTAACCCCACCCTGTTAAAGCATTCAAATCACAACGAAGGTCACGGCTGCAGGATATTTATGGCTCGGTGTGAAAGGTGATAGTCTCATCTGATACTGTCAATCAAGCATGGATGATTGACACCTGAAATATTCAGCTTCAGTTCTTTACCCCTTAACATGATCATATATGTGGCATGTGTGGCAATGGAAACGAAAGGGCCACCTCTGGACTATGATCCTATTTGTGAGCGTATTATGATGCATCATTCCGCTACAGGTCATCTCATTACAGGCTCACACAAACTGCCATTAATAATCGGAAATCCCTTATTCCAAACCACCCACCAGACATGGAATTGCTGCTTGCTTCTGGCTTATATGGATATAAGTCGTTCAAGAACGTCCCTCATGAATTTGCTATTACGGGGGCACATGTCAGTTTGGGGAATCATGGCTTGGGTATAAACGGGGGATGGGGTCCTGAATGAGGCCTGACCCGCAGTTCTCATTAGAGAGCTACAGAGTGGGCCAGAGGTTGCAGATTGAGATGGATTACAGCAATTGGCTGTGATGAGATTGCAAAGAACACAGTGAAAGTCGGGCTTCTATGTTTATTAGTAATGTATGAATGTATGTGTGCCCATAGCGTGCCGAATGAATGACCAGGGGAGACCTTCCTTACCAGCAACACAGATTAGTTGTAATTTCATAGGATGGGCGTCAAAAAGTGGTGTCAGGTTGGGTTAGACTTAACTCAATCACAGCTCTGTTTTAAAGTCTACTGCCTGATGCTTGATCTGTATGTTATGTGTGTGTGGCCCAATATCAAGCCTTTGTGGTTTCATTACAGTCGGACACTGCAAATGCATCCACTCCTCTGCCATAAAGAATTCTCATTAAGATAATAGAGGCCATGGTATGAAATTGGTAGGAAAAGGGCAGGAGGGGATTAAATAGGTTTTTAGCCCATCCGGCACTGATACCGGGATAGAGAAACTCTAAACTGTAGGCAATATAATAAATTCATCACACGGTAGCCTGTACTTAAGTACTGACCCAGTCTGACTTCATATGTTCTCATTTTGAACTGCAGTGGAGCTTTGGCAGCTAGATACTGCAGTTAAAAATCCTTCCAAATGAATCTTGCTTGTAGTGGGTAACTGCTCTTTGCAGTGTAGTAAATAACAGAAACTGAACTTTTAACCTAATTGTTATGGTACTTGATAAATAACAAGAGTCATAAAAAGAAAAAAAATAGTGCCAAGTGCCAAGAAATGTATATTACCATTCAAAACTTTGGGGTTAATGTTTTTGAAAGACATCTCTTATGTTCACCAAGGCTGTCTTTATTTGATTATTTGAAAAATCTGTAATTTAATAAAATATTCTTTCAAATAAATATTCTTAGAAAGAATTTTAAGCAGCCATTACTCCAGTTTTCAGTGTCACATAATCCTTCAGAATGCATTTAAATATTCTGATTTGGTGCTCATGTAACATTTCTTATTATTATCAATGTTGAAAACAGTTGTACTGCTTAATATTTTTGTGGAAACCATGATAATTCTTCTCCTTTTTTTCTGGATTATTTTAGTAAGTTTAAAAGAAAAGCAATTATTTGTAACATTATTAATGTCTTTACTGTCACTTTTGATCAGTTTAATATGTTCTTGTTGAAAATAAGTATTAATTTCTTAAATAATAATAATAATTTGAGCAGTCATGTAGTTTTGTAATTTTTTTATGCTTGTAAAAAAAGGTTTATAACCATTTTTAAAGAAAATTTAATTTTTGAGATAAATATTAATATTATTAAATATTAATGTGCTGTAACTATCAAATAAAAAAAAAAAAAACATTATATACACACACACACACACACATATATATATATATATATATATATATATATACAGTGTTGGGAAGTAACTAGTTACATGCAACGGAATTACGTAATTTAATAACAAAATAAAAGTAACTGTAATCAGTTACAGTTACTGAGAAAAACTTATGAAAATGTTAAGGATTACAATTTCGAAATAGTTTTAAAAGCAGTTTTAAAGTGACTTTTAAGTAAATGACTTTCAGTAAATGTCAGTCACCCATGGTACATCTGATTTTTTCTTTTTTTTTTCTTTCTTTTTTTTTCACACACACTCCCACATACAGATTCCAGTGTTGCCTGTCATAGCTATGCAAAGATTTGATTTCAAAAACAGTGTCATTGCTATTAAACTATTATGATTTTAAATATATATTTAACCTCAGAATGATCTCAAAGTAAGTCTGATTTTGTGGTGGCTACGCTTCAAAGGGGACATTGGATGCCCATTTTCCACAAGTTGGTACGATTGTTTAGGGTATTCTTGAAATGGTCCCAGTGGTCGTGTAAAACAACACACTTTTTACCTTGTCAAAAACAGTTTCAGTTCATATCTCTTTACATGATAATGAGCTCTGCTCTCCCCGCCCCTCTCTTCCGTGGAAAAGCAAAGGCGATTCGCAAATAATCATTAAAAAATATATAAAGTGTATGACTTACTTCTGGAGATGCAGCTGGATCATGAACAATGGGTACTGATCCATTCTTGAGTTTGAACTTTTTAACAAAACTTGCCTTGAATTGTCCCTCATTCAGAAAGAAAAGGAGAAAATGATTTGCGCAGACATAAACAAATTTAGGAGTATTCATTGGCGCATTACCATCAAACTGCGTCTTCAGTGGCTTTGATGTCTGGAGAAAATTAGAACTCTTATATTCTTCTACATCTAACAACAAAACACCTGCATTGCTCACAAGACATTGTTGTCGCTACAGCTGCTCATGCGCAGAGACAATGACAAACTGCGTACAACTGGCTGAGGGTGGAAATATGCTAATATGGGACAGTACATCAGAGGTTGTGGGAGGGGCCTGAGCAATATGACATCATATTGGCTTGATAACAGGTTTTTGGGGGATTAAAAAAGGGAATTGTAGGGTGGTTGTGTCTACGCACTACTAATTTATATGCAAATGAAGCTATTTTGCATCCAATGTCTCCTTTAAAATTAAAATATTACAGTCTTCATTCAAGTGAAGAAGGATTTTGAAAGTTTGACAGTAATAAGTGTTGAGCACTACTGTAAGGTTAACCCTGTCTGCTTTACATTTTCCAAAATGATTAACAGTTGAAAACATTGAAATTTCAAAAAGTAATTAAAAAGTAATCAAATGTAATCAGTTACATTATTTCAATAAAGTAATTGAAAAGTTACACTACTTATTACAGTTTAAATAGGGTAACTTGTAATCTGTAACCTATTACATTTTCAAAGTAACCTTCTCAACACTGTACATATACATATACATATACATATACATACATATAAATATACATATATACATTTTATAAACATTATATTATTATTTTAATGGAAATAATATATTATTCTCACTCTGAAAATCAACTTATATAAGGTGTTTTTTCTTCAACGTTTTTATTCTTTTAATGAGTTTTCCTTTAGTATGATACCAGTGCAGTTGTATCACCCTGACATTTTAATTAAAAAATAATAATAACAAAATGAATGTTAATTCAAAAATTTAAACATGCTCATCATCAAATTAACTGTATGAAATGCGTTTTTATATATTTTTAAATAATGAATCCATCCAGATGGGAACAATGTCATTGACCCTACCAGTTTTTCATTTTTAATGCAGTGGGCTATCAATGTTAAATTACATTTCATTATGGTTCATTAAAGATGGGCTTGTGTAATGCATAATTCTATTTGCATTCTCTGTGCTAAATAAATAATATGGATATTATGATTTAAAAGAGAAAAGGTTTTTCTTTGCATATTAAACCGTGGATATAAAAATATAGGTCTGCATATGTGTGCGTGCCTGTTTCTGTGTATCACCATATGTGCCAAATGTGTTAAGTGCCAGCTGTTTTTGTGTGTGCGCACACTGCTCTTTTGTTCAGTACTCCTAAATCCAGTCTGCGTGAACCAGCCAAGCAGAAAACTTTACCAGTCTGGCTCCACCGCTTGCATTTCACAAGCCTCTAAAACATCTCACTACCTCTGCATGCTCAACCACCACCTTCATTATGCTTAAAGGCAGAGCCAAACCTCCCCCTTCACCTCCCCTTTGGATGGCTATGGTACTTGTGGATTGAGCTATTCTATACCATTCATTTAAGATGAATGCATACCTGGTACCAGAAAGCTAGTTAGACGCTAACCTCTCATATTGATAGCGCTGCAAGGGTGATGACTAATTCATCAGGCATTAATTGCCCCAGTCATGCCATGTTCCCAAGGCATCATGGGGCGAGAACAGCAGATTTCACATAAGGAGTCTTGCAGGTTGAGCTCCAGAGCCTATTTAAAACTAACAACGTGGCACAAACCCGAACATGTTTGTGAGAATCGTAACCTTGGTTTTTGTTGATTTGTGGCCCGCTTGCGATTACAGCACATAACTCAAGAAAACGCTTTTGGAAAGGTCAACCAACTACCCGTTGGCCTTCCTGTACCCGTGACAGCTGTTAATAAAAACTTTAATTATGAATAGGACTTCAGGGAGCTTTCGATGACTTTATTGCGGTGCTGCCGTTATGTTACAGTTCTGCCCAGTTGTATGTGAGCGTGAGTAAACCGAGCAAGCCGCTATCACCTCAAGGGTGTTTTCGAAGCTCTCAATTCCATCAAGTGGAGCTGAAAGGGTCTGGTTTTAATTTGGAGCATTGGGGATTGAACTGGGTATATGGTGCAAAGCCATCTGTGCGAGACAGGAACTCAGTTGTCAGGTTTGATTGACCATTTCTGGGCATTCTCAAATTGTCAGCATGCTGCCCAAAGGGAGAGACTTCCCCAATGGTGGGCATCATCAACATCATCATCATAATCGTCAACACCATCGTCATCATCATCATCAGTGTCATCGAGGCGCGGTATGGGGCAGGAGTTTGATTAAAAGTGACCTGGTACGGCCTCGATCATCATCTTCAATCACCATCGACTTTTGAATTTTCTCCCAGCTTCACCTGTTCGGTGGCGTTGGTACAGCTCTGAGCTTTCTCCACCCTGATTGATGGCTCCACCAAACAATGTCAAAATGTGTGCAAAGATGATCCCTGGAAGCTACAGAGGATGCATAATGACCTAGTGAGTCTTTTCTTCCATCTTTCTTCATTCCCCTCCTGTCCCGTTCTTTCCTTACCCCTGTCTGGGCTCCTGCTGCTGGGAGGCTATTAACTCTACGCAGCTCAGCGGGGTGTGGGGTTAAAAAATGAGGGCGAGAGTCCCCTTGCTGTATCAAATTGACAGCAGATTAAGTCCTCAGTCTCTCAGTGGCATTAGAATCTAACTAGGCGAGGTAATACATAGTGTCGACATGATACAAATAGGTCCGTAGAACTTTCATATTTCCCTTCCCCTCCCACTTCTCTCGCCCTCGCTTGCTGTTTTCCCCACTTCCTCTGCTCTTCAATCTTCCGTCTTGTTCGCTGCCCCCATCTCTTGGGAGAATGGCGATGACCTGCCTTGCATAGCAAATAGAGGTGTCGGTGGACAGCCTGAGAGGAAGCCGTGGCAGGTCCTTACCTGCTGAGACAAATGGGCTGCATTACTCCAGGTGCTCAAACCTAGAGCACCGAGTGGACAGGCTTTGAAAAATCCCAGCCACATTGGGTTCATCAGACTTCGTTTTCCTCCACTCGACTTTTCCCCTTGCTCAGCCCTGTATCCCATCTCTAAATTAAGTCTTTTCTTCCAAGCACACCTTCTATCAAGGCTCTAGATCTGGGCCCCTTATCTCGACCTCATCTCTTCGCAAGCCAAATTTCACACCCCGCTGGACACCATTTTCTATCCTAGTACACTATACGGATGTAGAGGGACATCAGAAAAGGACAATTCCTCAGTGTCTTCTATGTATCCTAAGAGCAGGTGGAATGATAATATTGTGTTGCTGATTGAACACTTTGGTTTTATGGTGTCACTATAATTATTATTTTGTTTCTCTTTCTTTTTCTCTCAGTGTCATTTCCTTATAAACAAACTGACTATACTGTAGATGCAGATAAATGTTTTCAATATGTTATCATATTATATAATTAAATTTTAATTTAAAATAAAATTGGACTTTATTTAATTAAATTTAAAAAATTAAAAATTTTGTTAATATTTATTTATTTATTTATTTTGTTGCTGTTAGTTTTGAAGTTTAGAAAAAATACTGTATTGTTCATATGTTCATATATACAGTATGTTCATATATGAAATAAGTCTCTTATGCTGACCAAGACTGCATTTATTTTATCAAAATACAGTAATATTGTGAAAAAATTTCTATTAGAGTATATTTTAAATGCAATTTATTCCGGTGAGGGCAAAGCTAGATTTTTCAGCAACAAATACTTAAGTCTTCAGTGTCACATGATCCTTCAGAAATCATTCTAATATGCTGATTCGATGCTTAAGAAACACTTCTTATTATTTTCAATGTTGAAAACAGTAGTACCGTAATATTTTGTGGACACCATTTTTGATATTATTTGAAATAGAACTTTTGTAACAACATAAGTCTTCACTGCCATCAATTTAATGCATCATTGCTGAATAAATGTACTGACATCTTACAAAAAAAAAAAAAATCTATTTGACCTCAAACTTTTGAACAACACGCATAGACTTACTCTCCAGATCATGATTCCTCTCTATCGAACATAAACAAGAAGAAATGTTTGTTTCTTGTCCTCCAGGCCCTGAATACTATCAATAAGATGCCGAGGGGTTGATATAGTTCCTTGTCCCAGAAATTGGTGGATCTTGTGTAGATGCTGTTTGGATTATGTTCTCAGATACCCAGCGGTGTTGTCTAGAAACTGTACTGGATCAATACGAGGCCTTACTTGCCTAAAGGCCACAGTCACTTTCGTGTGCTCCCTCATTCATTTGGCTGGACTAATGATTGTTAGGAGTTAGTGGTGAAGTAGACTGAAGGATGCGCTTGTTGAGATAAGGATTAGCTGGCCTATAAGCTAACAGCACTGATCCTTATTGATTTCTCTCAGTACAACAGCCAACAGGCACAGCCTCAAACCCAACTGCTTAATCTTCTACACTGTAAAGCGGCGCAGAAGAGGAGGAGGAGGGCAGGAGATTGTAGAGAAAAGCCGGTGGTATCGTCACAGCTTACTGGAAGTTCTGAGTGCTAAAATTCTTTTAACCCAGTAGTAATTAAAAAAGTGACCTTGATATTTACAGACTGAAAATTCTATACGCAGAAGAAATATGGTAGTAGTTCATACTTATAGTCAACTTAACTTGTAATTTGGTGAGCTATTTTTTCTGTGCCCTGTTGTTAAAATAATGAGTGGACATCATTTCTTTTTCTATGTAGAAAGAAAAAAAAGACAATTAGCAAAGATAATTGAACATGTACTTATTATGTACAATATAAAGTGTCACCTACGAAGACCAATTGGCCAAAGCAATTTCTCTGGGCTATTTGTCTCGGTACCATTAATATGTTTCCGTGTGATAATGATGATCTTAATGTCTTGCTGTATTAAGAACCAGTGCAGGTGTCTTCCTGTAAAGCAATTAAAAATCATTTGTGGGAAACCCATGACACGCAGGTGTGCCCCCTCTGTGTGTACATGTGTGCATGTGTGAATTTTCTCGGTGACATTTACATAAGCTAATCATTGAAGGATCTATGGAGAATGGGTACTTGTCAACCCTATGCAGCCAAAACTCATCAATGTGTGAGGCAACATCTCTGCCTCCCATGATGGATTTGGAGAGGTAATAATCAGATCATTGAAAGCTCTCAATCAGAGCCTTGAAAGCTCAGTGGTGGAAGATTTGACTAGAATGACATTTTGTATATTTGTCTTCTTCAACTTTTTGAAGTGATCTATATTCTATTCTAATCCATTCTATTCAGTAAGATTTCATTTATTTTAATACTTTCATTCAGTTAAATTGATCAAAAGTGTCAAGACATTCATAAAACTGCAAAAAAATTGATTTTATTTATTGAAGAATTCTGAAAATTTGGATAAAAATATATTATGGTTTCCCTTTCTAAGGGAAATTATGTGCGTAATGTGCAATATTCTTTGAGAATGCATTGTGTAAATTGTGTGGACTAAATTCTAAAACCTTAAATTTAAGGGATAAATTCAGTTAAGTCTTGTCGTCAGGCCATTAAGTGGATTTCCTGGATAATATGAGCTGTAATTGAAGTTGATAGAATGGAGTATAGAGACCTGGCAGAGGGGCTTAGCAGTATAGGAGTGAGCCATGATCAGTGGTGACTGAATTATATTTAAGTGGGTCACATTTATTTAAGCCAGAGACTCACTGAAGTACTATTGAAATGATTATGTAAGTTTGACGGCACACAGTTCAACTAATCGATATGATATTGAATCGAAGCATTCACATGCTGTCATATAGATGCAAATCTAGGGTCAGCAGGACGTGCCATGTGAGGTCTATGCATCTTTGAGACCACAAAAAAAAAACATATAGAAACAGTTTTGTGTCTTTAAAGGAATATTACACCCAAAGATGGAAAACCTGTCATTATTTACTCACCTTCCTGTCATTCTAAACCTATGTGACTCGCTCAGAAGGAAAAATGCTGAAGATTGTTTTCCTTGCTGATCCAAGCAATAACAATGAATGGAAACTAAAGCTTTTAAGCTTCAAAAAGGACACATAAAAGTAGCATAAAAGAGGTCCATATGACTCAAGTGCTTTATTCCAAGTCCTCTGCAATCATACAGCATCTTTGTTTTTATGGGGCTTTTGTGCCCTGTGTTGAAGCCTGAAAGCTTCAGTCCCCATAAAAAATAAAAATAAAAAAAAAGAACCAGCACAGTCCATCTTCAGTATTTTTTGCATTAGACAGAAGAAAGAAAGTAACATGGGATTGGAACGAAAAGGTGTGTCAATTTAAAATGTTAAATATTAGTTTTCAGGCAATCTGTTCTTTTAAGTAGCAGACTTTCAGATATTTTTTGTACTTGCACTGTAAAAACAAAGCTCATCTGTGTTTTCCAGAATGTGTCACATTAGTTTCCTGATTGAAAAATGAGGTACATAAACACAGGCACACACTTGAAACATATTTGCCCCAAGGGCCGCCACAAAGGCAACATTACCTAACCACATACCCATCCCTTCTCACAATGACCCTTTGTCTGACAGCATAAGTACACTAACCCCAAACCTAAAGATGGATGGGCTTTTTCACCACGTTCATTGCAATACTGAGATTATTAGCTCTGTTGTCTGTGTCTTTCCCCTTTTTTTTTACCATTATAGCACCTCTTATTGCTCCCTGTGTCCTCTTCGGTGGGAATTATGGAAGCTATATGTTTACCTATGGCCCTGACCTGCTCTCTTTATTAGACAGGGTCTAATATTAGACACAAGCCCTCTGCGCTCAAACTGGCCTGGGGAGCTTCTTAGCTTACCTGACATCAACTTCAGTAAATAGTCCTGCATTAAGAAAACATGAAGCCTAGAGCGCTCCTAGCTATTTGGCTTTTACCTTAAAATAAATCTATTTCTACTTTCCGAAGAGAAATAATTCATGTATACTGTCGGATGGAAATGGCAGAGCCTCCCTCTCTCTTTCACTTCATGTGTTTTTATTTTTATTTATTTTTTACTTTCAGTAGCTCCCTTCAGTACCTAATCATGTATTCCCCTTTGAGATGTATAAGATGTATTAACATCTTGGAAATCAAATTTTCCTTGTATATTTTGAGATATTGTAAGAGTTCACTGTACTATGAAAACATCAAACAAGTATATATATATATATATATATATATATATATATATATATACATACAGTGCTGCTTGAAAGTTTGTGAACCCTTTAGAATTTTCTGTTTCTGCATAAATATGACCCAAAACATCATCAGATTTTCATATAATTCCTGAAAGTAGACAAAGAGAACCAAATCAAACAAGTGAAAGAAAAATATTTTCTTTGTCATTTGTTTATTCAGGAAAATGATCCAATATTGCATAGCTGTGAGTGACAAAAGTATGTGAATCTATCTTTATATATATGTATATATATATAATGTATGTATGTATGTATAATTCTTTCAATTTAAGGGCAAATAACATTCATAATGTTCAATATTCTTTTAGAATACATGATACTGATTTGAAAAGTTTGCAACTTTTTAAAAAAAAATGGAAATGTAACTGCATATTTCAGTACAGACTGTAAAACCTGTCATAAAAGCCAAATAAGGCTGTTATTGAAGGATGGAGCAGTTAACAACAATATTTGACCTGGTATGACCCCAGTGTTGCTCATTTGACATGCCAAGGGGGTGCTTCTCAAAGGCGCAGCAAAAAAAAAAAAAAAAAAAAATTAATTCTTAGCATCAGAGAGATCATGGAAAATGATCAATTATATATATATATATATAAAAAAAAAAAAAAAACAATAATTATATATATATATATATATAATATGCTTCCTTTAAATAATTCAGCAAAATTATAAATTAGCTCTTTATATTACTTTAATTTATAATACTTTATTTACTATAAATAACCATCAGTATATCAAATAGTAATTTGCCTAGGTTTAACTGACTTGGCATTGTAAACAGTTCCATATGTTAATTTTATTTTTTATTTTTTTTCTGGGTGGAAAAACCCAGAATGCTGAGTGAGGGATCTAAGAGAGCAGTCGCAGAGCTAATGTAATATGAGTGCAGAGAGAAGCAGCTTAGGCATCATCTAGCTGACAGATTTCACCAGTTTTACAACAACACCTGGCATATTAACTGCCTCAGGGAAACAGTCAGCAATGACTCCTGACACTGTAGAGGATCTGCATAGTCGAAGCTGTCACGCGTTTGTATTAAAATGTAAAAACCTCAGCTAAAACCATTTTGTTCATCTATTTCAGTGCATTTAATTTCTAACAGCAACCAAATAAATTACTTTGAAATTAATTAACGAGATTCACCAAAGTATCCAACTACACACGAATACAATTGCATCCCTTGCCTTTCCTCCACTTTCGTTCTTCCTTTCTGCTTTGGAGTTTGACCCAATTTCTTTGCTTTTGATGTTTCTTTATTTTATTAATTTAAAAAAATAATAATTCTGGAGAAGGGAGAGTGCATGAGATAAAGCAGGCTTTAATATAGCTATCACTAACATGCATGTAGTTTATGTAGTAGATTTTTTTTTTTTTTTTTTTTTAAATTAGAACGCTAAAGCAGTACACCACAGATTCATAATGTATTCCTTGAGGAATGTATCAAATGAATTCTCCTGTTTATCTATTCAGACTATAACAGTGCTGGAGAAGCTGCTTTTAAAGTGTAGCTTATTTTTGCACATTCAAAAACAACAGAAGGGTTTTGAGTGAACGACAATCAACAATCATGGTAACAGTGTCATTTATAGCAAACAGAACATTTATACTAAATATACTTTGATTGGTAACATTACTAGTTAATGTGTCTTTGCTGAATAAATAATATTTTGCTTACTCCAAACTGTTGAATCGTAGTGTATCAAATATAAAGCAGCAAAATTGTTTTCAACATTAGTCATAATAAGAACTGTTTCTTGAGCACCAAATATTTGAATGATTTATGAAGGATCATGTGTCCCTGAACACTAATAACATTTCACTATTTATTACTGTTTTAACTATATTTTTTAACTATATTTTAACTATATCAAATAAATGCCGGCTTGGTGAGCATAAGAGACTTAATTGTTCTAAACTGTATGAAAGTGTATGATATTCTATATCCACTGAACTCAAGAAGCAATCTGTTGCATTATGCAGCAGTACTATGTTTGCTTCCATAAATGATCAAATATTGGCCCGGTTCTCCAATGTGTGCATGATTAACGTGGCCGTTACATTCATTCACTCTCAAATCTGAACTATCAGTTCATCTCAGCACTATTTGACATTCTGTCAGGGATATCATCCGCATCTCATTCACACAGGGGCCTGTTTGCATAAGTAAGCTTGATACAGCAAGTTGATTAAAACGAACCCCTTCGGCCCACCCTCCTCCCTGTCCCCTAACCTTCTGCCACCATCTCTCTCTGTCTCGTTCTTTTCATTTCCCTAAGTGGTATGATGAGGTGGCGGCTGCTGTCAGGATCAGCACTCCCATGTAAATGATGAACAACTTAAACCCTCGACCCCCACAAACACCCTCCCTTCATTCAAAGCCAGCCTCTCTCTCTCGCTCTCTCTCTCTTTCAGACAACACACACACACACACACACACACACACGAATGCCTGCAGTCACCTAGTTAAATATTTGATGCGGTTGTCGAGGCAGGTTATGCGGCACAGCGCTGCTTCACGCCACAGATGTAATATTCATAACACAGACTCCGCTAATGACAATCAGGGCCTTTGAAGTGATGGCGAGACCCAGTACAGAGTGTGAGAAAATGCTTCTTATAAAAAAAAAGAGAGAGAGAGGAGGAGGAGGAAGGTGGCGACAAGGGAAAAACATCCCTGGAGCATTACAGCGTGAGCTGAGAGTGTAATTTTCGAATATTAAATGCAAAAGCTGAGCTTTAATGTAAGAACTCCTCTGTGTGATCTCATTACAAACGAACACACATAATATACACAGACTTTTCAATGCACAGAGGCGGCATAAATGTACTTGCACAGCACTCGCAATCATGGGAAACCATTTATCACATGATTGATTGTTGCTTTTGGTGCACAGATGACATGCATGAAGAAAGACATGCCTTGATTGCAATGCTAGGTTGAGATATTAATATCTAAGATATTATGGACAATGACATTTCTTGTCCTGACTGTTAATATATTCAAAGCTACATAAAAAGGCAATTTGTACAATCCACCTTTTCTATGAGGAACAGGTTTTTCATTTCTGAACAGAAATTTTCTTTGATGCTTCCTTTGGTTAGTTCAGGTTGAAACTAAATGAAAGTAATAAATTAATCATTTGTGATATTTGTGGAAAATACTTTTAACATTGAGAAATGTACATGATTTTAATTATTAAAATTCTTTGTATTCACAGGTATTGTTACTTGATGTTTATACCACACTTTTAAAAACAAAGGTTTTTTACTGGCATGTATGGCTCCATGAAGAATTAACATCCATGGAATTTTTGCATTGCATGAAAGGTTGGGAAAAGATTTTTAAGTTTAAAATGGTTCTTTTAATAATTGTTCGCTGAAAGTTTCTTAGAGAGAATCCAAAATTCTACTGCATATTTTACTGTGAAAAAAATCCCATTCAGAACCTTTATTATTAAGAGTGCATGTAATTCATTAAATTAAACCTTTCTTGAAATGGCATAAAAGTTTTCGAAACCGTTATAAATACAAAAGTGCATTTTGACAATTATTACTTGTTAAAATATTTTAATATGGGTATGTGACCATTGACCCATATTAAAATACTTTAACAAGTAATAATTAAATGATTTTACCCATATGGCACATGCTTCCTGTGTTGCACCAACACAAACGTCTCACAATGGATAGCATTTCAAAGAACTCTTTACTAACCCACTGTTCTTGAACAAAGAAAAATATAGGATCTCCCCATAATACATCATTGAAGCAGAGATGGAAGAAAGTTTGCACATTTGTAGTGGTCTCCAATGGCTAACTGTACAGCCTCCTTTTATCTTTTTGTCTTTCTCTGAAGTTGAAAAAGCCAAGAAATCTACTGGGTTCCTGCTGCCTATCTCTCTCTCTCTCTCTTTCTGCATTCAGTCCTTATCTGTGTCTCAGATAAGTCTTATTGAGAATAAGTGAATGAAATCTAACCTCTGCATCTTGGTGGAAATAAATAGTGCAGAATATGGTTGAGAGTGCCTGCTTATTATCAAAGATCATTTTCTTGGATCTCTGAATGTATAACCACACTCACGCTGGGAGCGGCAGCAGGCCATTATATGACAGCCTTGCTCCACATTCCTCATATTAGGGCACAGAACTACTGTTTATTGATGTTTTCTCTCTGCATTACGAACCTTGACATATTTGGATCAGTTTTGCATTTTAATACCTCCGTAGCTTTTATTGTAGTTGATAAAGTCATTTTGCCGATACCTCAGTTTCTGCAATGCAGCTGTAACAAAATCATTTGTAGTTAAAGAGGCGTATTGAATGTGCAATGCTTTTAAAATAGACAGGGCAATTTAGAGTTTCTCAAGGTGATTATTGTAGATCTTTGAGCAAGTAACGCGATAAATCAGAATTAATTGCTTTGTGAAAACATCAATACATGGCCAAGATTTCATTTTGTGTTAAGTATAAAGTACTTTGTGGCTTTCCTGGTGTGCCATATCTGATAAAAACCATGAAACAGCATGGGAGACATGTACATATTTCTGCTCTCTTTGTCTTTTGTGTGCTTTTTGGTTGAGTTTATGTGTAAGAGTGGGAGAGAACCTTTTGTTCCGAGTGTTCTTCTCTCTGGGTCCCTCTAGGAGAGGAGAGAGGTTTGTGCAGTGCAGGAGACAAAGGAGACAAAGAGGCTGACTGCAGTGCTTCCTCTGCAGAATTGCACATTATAGTGAAAGCTGGTGAATGCTAGCAGAAACATATGTAATGGACAACGTATGGTCAACTGGTCATTGTTGCAGAATAAACACTAAAGGTGCAGTCAGACTTTGTGCACATGAAATTTCTACAGACAGTACAACAGTCGTAATATGACATAACATTCTCTGGCTTCATTTTTTTTTAAACAAATTTATACATATAATACCTCCAAAATATAAAAATATGCAATCTATTTCATTTTACTGCAATGCACCAAACCTGCAGATTTAAAGTAGTTTAATTCAGCTAAAAAGCTACACTGATCTGCTTTGGAACGCAGCGAAATTCACATTTTGTGTCTACTGCATTCACATGCGTATCAATGGAAGGCAATTGAACGAAAAGTATAGTGTGTCTGGTCCTTAACAGTGTGATCAGGGTGTTGTATTACCTTATAGAAGTTTATTTCATGATAATTACCAGCTGAATGTACATTATCACACTTGGTTACCTGAGTAAATGAATATGCAGACACAAAATTAATTAATTAATTAATTTGGGCTGTAATTAATGATTTTCTTATCTGTAGATCAGCTGAAAACTATGCTAAGAAAAAGACTACATTATAACAAAAACAATCCGAAACAGAAAACAACTGGTATAGCAAAAATATGAATATTGCAACAATATTAATACACTTAATTCATATATAAATGTAAATGTAAAAGTTATTTTTGTATTAGTAGTTTTGTATGACTTTTTGTTAACACATTTAGCTAACAAAATACAATGTTTTCCTCCTTTCTGAGTTCTCTCACATTTTTTCTTCGTTTGCGTGTTCTAGAGTGGATTTTTTCTAATAAAAAATTGAAGCATTCACTCAACCAATTTGTTCAAAAACACTGATTCATTCAGCAACGGAACACAACAAACGTATTGTTTTGATCTCATTCAGCAAATCTTTAAAGCACGTTCACATGCACAATATTCTGAATTAGGAAATAAGATAAATCACAAAAACAGAACCGCATCTTCTAGTTTGAGTAACACAAGTGAACAAATCGATCATGAATGAACCTTTACTGTTGATTGGCATCAGAAATGCTTATTTCTGCCATTGGTTTGTTTGGAACTGTTTTCATCGATGGATCCAAAACAGACAAAGTAACCTGAAATATTTAGTCTGATTGTAAATTAAGCTACACACTGTTGTCTTCTTGTTGATTGAACTGCTGCATAAAAGCAGTATCACACTCACAATTATGCTGTTTTGGGAGTATCCACACGACTGTGATTACCTGCTTGTTATCAGTCTTTGTAAACCACTGGAATTCTGATGTCCTCAGTTCTTTAATCTGCGGTAGCCTCTCATGGAATCTTTGACCGCAGCTCTGTTGTCTGTTAAACAGAGTTTTCCTTGATTTGAAGCAGAAGCAGGGCTAATTGGGATGTGGGCAACAGCCTGTGACATCTCTACTCATTATCAGCAGCACTGAAGGCAATGCCCAACTAGGTCAGAGTTTTTCCTCACTGCAGTACACAGGCAGTGAATAGCTCATCAGCTCTGAGACTACACACACCTCTCCTCCAGCATCACTCTCTCCAGTGATTAGAGCCCCAGTAACCCTCAAGTACATTATATGCCTTGTGGGCACACCCTCGATCAACCTCTGCAAAAGTAGCCCCTCTCTGGAGGAATCCAAGGGCTCATTTGTGGGCCATTCAAGTATTCCTCAACTACATAAATGTACAGTGCAAGGAAATTTAGCTTTAATGATCAACATTTCCATCGGTGCTATTGCAAAATGGCAGGAGACATATTTAAATTGTTATTTTATACAGGGTTTTTTGTGCAATTTTAATGAACTTCAGGGAAGCATCATTTGAGATTTGTCGAAAACCGAAGTAGCTGGGGGGAATCTGTCAACGGTTTGACATTGATTATCTCACCAGGGCAATGGTTTATTTATAAAAATATATGAGATACTTTAAAAGCTTCATGCTGGCGGTAATAAGGCTTTTTAAAATATGCTAAATAATCACATATTTATTATGTGTACGTTTCTCCTGTTCCGCATGTATGATGGAAGAAGCAGCTGTGGGAATAACAGATGTAGACACACACAAAAAAAGAAAAACTTGCCGCTGACATGACCAACTGCTCTGTCTACCTTGGGGATGTTATGCTGAAGGTGAGTGACATGAACAACCACTTTTAACAGTGCTTTTACACTGGTGTTTTCACAGAACTTGGTAGCTTTTGATTAGCCAGAGGCTAATAAGTATTGATGGGAAAGACTCCCCGAGTACTATAGCATCTGTTTTCTTAACAGAGCATTTGGGATCTCATTCATAATTAGCTGTTTTGCTTACAGGGATGTTGAGCGATTCGTTTTAGAGCGAATGTTCACTCCGAAATTAAAATTCTGTTATCATTTCCTCATGTTATTCCAATCATGTATGGGTTTTTTTTTTCAGCATAATACAACAGGAGTAAGACATTTCACCTTTTGTTCTCCACAGAAGAAATAAAGAAAGTCATATGGGTTTGGAATACCATGACAGTGAGTACATTATGACTCACTATTCCGTTTAAAAGGTCGGTCATAAGTGTCTTTCCTTCATATGTTCTCTGATAAACACATTTATTTTCTGAAAGTGGTAATGAGAGGTGAGCCAATGCAGAGGACGCCTTCAATGTGAGCCAGTTGGGATGTAACCAGGCAGCCATCTGTGTCTGTCACAGCTTCATCAGAGCAGAAGGACACTCAACTCTCTTCCTTTTTCTCTTTCTCACAGGTCTGATGAAATTAAACCTGGCTCTTGCATTCTAACAGTTCTAACACTTTGTCCAGTAACATAAAAACTTGGATAGCAACAGATAGAGAGAAAGAAAGGTAGAAAGGTGAATTTGATTTAACGCTTTGTTGTATGAGTTGTCTGTCTCCTCATCCCAATGCCTTTCTTATATTTTTCTATTAGTTAGGTTACATTCATGCTTTAAAAGTTTGGATTTTGTAAGATTTTTGAAATGCATCCTTTATGCTCACCAAGGCTTCATTTATTTGATCTAAAATATTAATATTGTGAAATTTTATTTCAATTTAAAATAACTATTTTCTATTGTAATATAATTCAAACTAATTCATTCCTGTGAAGGCGAAACTTAATTTTTCTTCAGTGACACATGAGCCTAACAGGTTGTGCTGCTTAATATTTTTGTGGGAACCATAATAAATTTTTCGAGGATTCCTTAATGAATAGAAAGTTCAAAAGAACTGCAAATTTTAAAGAATTATTTGTAACAATATGAAAATCACTTTTGATAAATTGAATGCATTGTTGCTTAATAAAAGTATTAATATTTTTCAAAAAAAAAATAAAAATTCTTGAAACCCCAAACTTTTGAATTGTAGTTTCTATTTAAAAATAATAATGCAAAAATAAATTTACTCTCCCTTTGTGTAGTTTTCTTCTTCTACTTGTCATGGTATTGTTGTTTGGAAACGTAATTGAACAAGAAGAGAGCGAGAAAACTGACGAGGAGTGTCACTGCAGAAACGCATGAGAATAAAAGAATAAGGGAAGGGAAAAATAAAAGAGCTGCTCTTGGAGAGTATGTGAGCGAGTGCTGTGTGACAGTGTGCAATCCCACATGATGAGTGCTCCACTTATCACTGCTAATGAGCAGGTTGTGTGAGTGAAGTTCGCTCTCTAGTTGCCAGAATCCGGAGACATGTCTTCCACAAGTGATTATTAATTTACAAGTCAACATGTTAACTCAACAGTAGCAGTTTCTTGATGAATTGGGGCTGAAGTGTTGAATCCCTGGATGAATTCTTGAGAACTCTAAACAGCTTTGAACTACACATGACCTCACCTAAGAACAGTTGAAGTTTTGTTGTTCAGGAACTCCGAAGGCATACAGGAATAGACACAGACAAAAAAGGTAGAGAATATATCAGCCATCGGAAAACTCAAACACAACAACAAAGTAAAATCCAATGCTATAGGGCCCTAAAAACATAATACATCTTGGCAGATAAAAAAAAAAAAAAAAAAACCTGAGAACCACTTTGACAGGGTGCACCCAAAATAAAATAGAGACAAAACTACACTTTCTGACAGAATGCAAAAAGTGCACAGACATCCCAGAAAAGTTTTACCAAATTAAATACACATGAGGTTTTGACATAAACTCCTATTAGAGCAATGTAAAGACTGTCTTTATTGCTAAAAGTATGATTTTGGCATCATATTCACCCTTCTTATTTGTTAATACTGTATAATTAAATAATAGTAATATAATTATATAATGTTTATTATATATATATATATATATATATATATATATATATATATATATATATATATATATATATATATATATATATATATATATATATATATATATATATATATATATATATTATTATTATTATTATTTTTATTTTTTTTTTAAATGTTATGTATTTTTTTTTTTTTTTTTTTCTAATTTATTTAAAATGACTTTTAAGAAAAGTGTCTTGCCTGATCCAATACCAAAAACAAAATAATAATAATAAAAATATAAATTATTAGTATATTTGATCATAAAGTTGCATTTATTATTAGTAGTAGTAATATAGTTGTACTAGTACTATTGTGATACTACAAAAGTACCCATTCACATGGTTAAGATTTTGTCATCACTGTCCACGAATAACTTGTATGACTTGTTGTAACTGACTTTTATCAAATGTATTTTGTATCACTGGCTGTCAAGTTCAGTTGCAGTTTTGATTGGTTTAAAGAAAAAAACATCATATGAAAGTAAAGCAGAATTTGATCCTCTTTGGTCCTTTTGCATACTAAAGAAAAACTTTAGGCCTAAAGAAAAACCTCTAGATTAACATGTCATACTCTTGCATTAATAATTGACAAGTTATTTTGAAAATGTGAATTTATAATATTTCAAGATACCAAAGGATGGTACCCCTTCAACAACCAAACAACAAAGTGCATACTGCTCCTTTGCACATTTGTTATTTTATTTGTTGAAATTACTAGTTAACAGTGCTGCTGAGTTATAAATTTCTGTGCTGCTAATGCTTTGTCTCTTTAAGAAAAATAAAGTGTCCTAAACGCAGAACACCAAATGAAGAGAATGGGAATGTCTTTTGGTAAACTTGGAACCAACATGGGGCACTTCAAAATTAACATTCATACTTGATGATAGTCTCAGGGAATAATGGGGACGATGAAAATGAGTATCAATGGTCCAATCAGCAGTCATGTTTTCCGGTGAGGAACCGTGTGTTGTGATGAACACATTTACTAGGTCATGGCGCTGACTCAAAGCCCTAAGGTTCTCTCAGCGCCAGACGAATCCTGTCTGGCCTCTCTCCCACACTGAGAGCACATATGCTCAACATGTTATGATAACACTGACCTTCTGTAGAAAGTGGTGAGGTTACACTTCTCATACTCCATAGAAATAAGTATGAAATACAGACAAGTCTGTTATTAGATTAGGCAGAAAATTGAAGCTGGAGTTTTGTCTAGATTTTTTTTTTTTTTTTGGACTGCGACAGGTAACATGCTTACTATTCTTAGATTTTTAAACCATAGTGGTATATGGAGAAAGCTAAATCTTTAAAGTAATCAAATCTACTATAATATAATAGAGTATTAGTCATATATTTGCAGTTTGCAAAAATTATTTATTCAAAAAATGCAGCTGCTCTTGACTGGTCAACAATGAAGAAGATGCTATAGACATGGTCTTCTACATGGTGAACATGGAGAAACATGGTGTAGTTCCAACATCAGCCAGCAGGGGTTAACAGGGCCATGCTAACCAGCCAAACCTTGACCTCTACATGTTAAGAGACCTATTCTGTCATTGCATTCATTTTCTCCATGCATGTCCTTCATGATCTTTTTTTTTTTTTTTTCTGGCTTGTGATGACATCTTTGCCTTGTGCTGGCTGTCCTCTCTTATACGCTCGCCCCTGAGGCAGCCAGGCTTGGCAGCAGTCTTCCTTCTCTTTCTGTGACTTTCCTTTCAATTCATTGCACCTTATAATGTTTATTTTGGTTGGGTAACAGCTCTACAGCTCTTTACAAGTGATGCTGCAGGCAGTAGGTGACCCCTCTTCAGTGCTTTTTTGTCCTTTTTTTTTACAGTCACTCTGTCCTCTAATCTAATGTCTTTGTCCTTCGACCCACGCCTTTAAACATTTCCTGCTGAAGATGTAAGATGCTCCTGGAGCCTCTTTTATACATGCAAAAACATACCTGCATGCCTATTTAATAGAATATTTCACTCAAAAACACTCAACCTCATGCTGTTAAAAACCTGTAGGACTGATTTTTAATTAAATTAAATTAATTTATTTATTTATTTATTGTTATTTATTTTTTTTATTTTTGGAGTGACAATAAAGTAGCCAGCTTGCTTGAAAAATGTCATGAAAGTGATGTATACACTACAGTTCTGCAGCCATGCAATAGCTTGTTATGAAGAACAGACTGAATTCAAGTCACTATTCACTATTTATGAAACTGTATGCAACTCTCATACTCTAAGATATGACTGATTAATATGATATGACATTGGACGTTATTGACTGTTCTTCTGAATGGTGCCATTTCATTTTTGAGTGCTTCAGAAGCGACAGAGTAGTCACATGTTTTCTCTGCCATTTTATAGTTATAGGAATTATTTAGTTAGTTGTATGTATGTATGCATGTACAGTATTAAATAATGTAACAAAACAGGCACTAAACTCTGTAACCCGATTAAAAATAATAATAATAATATCACAAAATTAAAAAACAACATTCACAGGATGCCAAGTACAGTTTTACAATAAATGTGCCTTTTACATGGACGTTCTGCATTTGTGAATAATAATCTTTTTAACAAACTTTTTTTGCCAAGTTACAAAATTATACAATTTTAAAATCCAACATTTCCAGTTCTTTTGTCTTCATGCTCAAATAGTTTCTTTAAGGCACAAGGAGTCCTCAATTATATAAAAAGGATTATTATTTCCCCTATTCAGTAAACTGGGAGAATAAAACGTTATTAGGTGGGTAATTTTGCATAAAATATTATGTAAAAAAATAAAAATAATAAAATGTAGAAAACAGATAATATCTTCACAGAAAATTACCATTTTATGTTAAATTTAAAGACATTTGCTTCAACCCTGAAACACAATGCAATGCGTAAACAGGTGGAAGGAGTACGAAAATATTATACTCAAGTAAAAGTAGCATTACATTAATTCAATTGGTAACACTTTACAATTAGGTGTCATTTGTTAACATTAGTTAATGTATTAACTAACATGAACAAACAATGAGCAATGCATTTATTACACTATTTATTAATCTTTGTTAATGTTAGTTAATGAAAATACAGTTGTTCATTGTTTGTTCATGTTAGTTCACAGTGCATTAATTAACATTAACAAACACAACTTGTGACTTTAATAATGCATTAGTAAATGCTGAAATTAGCACTAACTAAGAATAATAAATGCTGTGGAAGTATTGTTCATTCTTAGTTCATGTTTACTAATGTTGTTAACTAATATGAACTAATTAACCTTATTGTAAAGTGTTACCATTAAATTTTACTTAAGTACAAGTAAAAGTACCAGTCTAAAAATCTACTCAAGTAAAAGTAAAAAGTAGCTTGCTTAATTTACTCAGTAAAAATTACTTCGTTACATTTTAACAGTAGGAGGGAGGCAAAACTGGGATAGGCCAAGGGTGTCAAACTCAGTTCCTGGAGGGCCACAGCCCTACACAGTTTAGTTACAAATGCAGAAATAATGTTTTGACATATAAGACATAAAAATGCTTATTTGAAATATATATATATATAAACACTTAAAACCGCCAGTAGGTGTCAGCAAGTCACCGTTAATAAGGGAGTCATTTGTGATTGAACCGAATCATTTAAACATTCAGGAACGAAACACCATGTCTGCTATTGAAGGCGCACGACGAGGAGTAGAACAAATAAAGTCTTTTAATAATAATAATAATAATAATAAACAAAAGATTTCCAGCAAAACACTTGTGGCAAACTTAACTCAATCGCAGACAAACATAGGAGGGAGAACATAGGCTTTAAATAATCAAAGTAATCAAAGGGAAAACAGAAACAGGTGTGGGGCTAATTAACCAATGAGGGAAACAGAAGAAACTAGGTCAAACATGTGATAATATGCTGATGTCTAAAACCCAAGTCTCTTACTTAAGTTCTTGTTTATTAAACTGTTGTTAAACAATCTATATATAATCATGCTGATTTTTGGAGGAACTCTTCGTGTGATATTGATTTACTATATGAAATTATATAAATATATACATTTTCTGCCCCTATATCTTAAATTTTGTAATCATTCTAAATACAGTTTAATAGACTGAATCACGCAGTGAAAGAACGTACTCTAATGTGCGCGCGCACTAGTCTAATCTACACGACTTCACTGCACTCTGTTTGAGTGTTTTGTTTGGTTTTTGGCAAAATACTGATAATGTCAAATCGCACATCGTGAAAACAACAATTATGATATTATCCCGGGCCCACCCACTTTCATCTGTGGCCCACCCAATGAGAAGTTTGTAATTTTCCAAATGGATATAATTTATTAAACGATACTAATAAACGTCTTATTTCACTGTAACTTTATTTATCAACAATATTAAACGCTTGTTTTCATGGTCAATTACAGGTCGTTTCTTAGTTTTCCCTCTATAATCATACGCTTGTCAAAATGATGATTCGTCTTTTTCTGTTAGTCCCACCCACAATGTTTACGACTTAAGGATATAATAGTAAAATGCGCGCGTTTGTGAATTTAAATTTGAAAATAGCCAAGTGAAGCAAACATAAATCAGATCAATTCTTTTAAAAAGTAAATGTCTTACCAATAAATCCGGACCGTCTACAAACGAAACCCGGCAGACCACCTGAGGGTGCTGGATTTATCGATCGGAAACGTCTGAACCATCATTTTGAAACATCATATTAGCATAGGTACAGTGTTTGATCTGCTAAACAGATGCGTCCTTTGTGGAAAGAAATACATAAACGTTGTGCTAGATCCTGGTCGCCACAACAAACTGCATAATTTGCAGCCGCGCGCATTTCTGCGGTCCTCGATGCGCGTGAACTGACAGAGACGTTTGATTATTGAATCATCAGCGAAGCCCCGTTGTTTCACACTGAGGTAATGCTTTTTAATAAACTTCCTTTTAACTTTTAATTTTAATAATGTCCTATTAGTAAATTTTGAAACCTTGGTGCTGTATTTTTTGTTGGCAATTTGACATGCAGTTTTCATATGCTACACACCTGGCCCACCCACTTAAACATTTCTGGCTACGCTAGTGGCTTACACTGCATACATAAACAAGCATAAACATGGCCAGGGGTTCACTTCATTTCCTTCGAGTTCAACTTCAGCAGAATACTACGGGGTTTCATTTTCATCTGGGTCTGCTTCATAACGTCTTGTCTATCTGCATCTTTCTTGTGGTTTTAGCGCCAATTTGTTCTCCTGCCCATTATTTACTGCAGCAGTTACCAGGGAGCGTTTTTATCTATTTTATTTTTTTGGGGGTGTTTTAAAATGTAGCGATGTACAATACTTCTAACAAAATATACTTAAGTAAAAGTAAAATTACAAATTTGAAGAAAAAAAAATACTTTAAAAAAGTAGAAGTACACAAAAAAGCTACTTTAACGCGAGTAAATGTAATTCGTTACTTTCCACCTCTGTGCGTAAATATTCAAAATATGGGTAAAATTGAATGAAAATTACTTCATATTAACAGTACACTGGGTCATATTTTTTCGATTTTTCTTAAAGTGTAGTTTTATAGTGAAGCAGCTAATACAAGGTATTATAGGATGTGATTCAGAAACCATGTGTGCACCATAGATATATGATATATCATCTCACTGGTCTGCAACACATTAACCTTCATAGTTCAGTATCAGTAGCCTACAAACACTATCGTGCATTCAGATATTTAGCTGTCTGGAAACCTTGCCCTAAATCCCAACAATTTCAGTACAACTGAATGTTTAGCTACATATATTGCATTCTCAATGTGTTCACTCATGCTTATAAATGTCAACGTCTACCTATAGTTTGCTCTTACCTGATCCTCTGTAGATACAAAACATAGGTTAAGCCTCTTTGCTTGATTGCCACCTCCTGAAAACGATACCTAAACTCTGCCTGTGCTTCTATTACACACTTCAGTGGCTTTTCTTCCATCACCAACACTTGAAGACACATGTTTTCGTGTGATAAGCGAAACAAACATTCCCTACAGTAATTCTACCAAAATTACATTCCCAACATAATATCTGTATTACCTTCTGCCAAACATGACTGTGTCTATCTCACTATACTTGTCTTATACTAACCATATAGGCCACCAATATTCCCCTGACCCCTGATCGTTGCAATACATCTCCCATATGTCGACTGGAGGAGGCAGTAAATGGGACCGTTCAGGCAAGTATCAACCCTCAGGGCTTCAGGGCCTGCACTGACTGTCATTATAGACTATGAGATGCAACATTTGCCCTGGAAGTATATGCATTTATATAGACAGTACAGTACAGACATAAAAAAGACATTGAATGTGAGATCTACATCACCAATATAGAGGCCACATCTTTACACCCAACTGAAGGTGGTTTTATTATTGTGGGTGGAGGTTTTCTATGTAATCCAAACCTTTCTTATTGTCTTTATCAGTCAATGGATTCTGTGGCTGGAGGAGTAGATTCAGTGTTGGTGGGTTTGATAAATGAAAACAGATGTTTTCCCCAAAAGAAAAAGAAAAAAAAAAAAACATCTGGCTTGGTGTGGATCAGTGTTTGCTTTGGTTAGTGAGGGATAGACAGAGCTTTGAAGTCTACAAAAGGAACAGGCCTAAACCAGCACTTTAAAAAAAGGTGTTGATCTCAGCTTCAGTATTGTTGTATTATCCCTAAATGAAATGCAATTCCATATCTTAGGCTTGCTTAAGAAATGCAAATTTTCTCCCTTCCCCTCTCTCTGTCTCTCTCTGTCAATTCAATTCAGCTTTATTAGCATGACTGTGTTGCCAAAGCATTAACATATATATATAACAACAACATAAATAACAACATAAATAATAATAAATAAAATCCATCTAAATAAATGAAAAGATCAAATAAGTCAGTTTAGAGTTAATCATGTTTAACATCTAACATTGTGAATGGTTAATACATATTTTGCAGCTAGTGCAGCTGCGTTGTCATCTTCTCCAAGTAAGAAGGGCATTTTCTCAGTATCACTAAGTTCAGTGAATGATGGAATCAGGGCTTTAAATCTGGGGAGAAATGTTTCCCTTACATTGTGATATTTATGACAAATCAGCAGAAAGTGTTTCTCGTTCTCTATTTGCTGTAGATCACAGTGTCTACAGATCCTCTGCTCTTGCTTTGTCTATGTCTTTGTCATGTTTGTCTATGTCTTCCTCTCTCTATTTCTAAATCATGGTTCCTTAATCTGTATTTGGAGAGGATTTGTCTTTCTTTAAACGGTTTTTAGAGATTCATCATGAGTGTCTTTCAGATTTGTGCCAGCTTCTTTAATAATGGTTTTGGGGTTGTAGCTGTAGTCATTGAGGAGCTGGGTTTTATGGACTAGCTGAAGAGCGAGGGTGTTTAGAGGATGAGATTCTGCTGAGGTTTCATTGGCGAGGAGGGCTTTATATCAGATTGAATCAGGATCGGATTGATGGAGGTGGTGCCAGAACTGAACACATCTCAATCTTCAGTGGGTGTAAGCCTAATTCAGCTCGCAGGCATCATTGGATGTACCTCGATGAATCCCAAAAATGTTTTTGATCATTTCTAGTTGTAGTTTTTTTATTGAAGTTTTATCCCAATTTTTAAAATGTATTATTGGTCCCCAAATTTCACTCCCATACAGTAGAATTTGTTTAATGATTGCACGATATAATTTAAGGCATGTTTTAATTGGTCATTTTAATTGGCCAAAACGTGATTTGATGGCATGAAATGCCCTCCGGGCCTTCTTTCTCTGTCTCTCTCTCTCTCTCTCTCTCTCTCTCTCTCTGCTGGAATGTTGGAAGACAATAACATCTTTATTGACAGTTTTGATTATGCTTAAAGCTTGAAATTTTCTGCTTTTCCAAACAATGAACAGTTTTAGAGAAAATAATTTTCATCTTTAATACAAAAAAAAAAAAAGAAACAGTTTGTAGAACAGGCCCTTTCGCACCAAGTACAATAACTATAATGATAACGTTTTAACAAGCATTCTAATTCTATAAATATAGTCCACACCACAACTATAACAATAATGACACAGAGACACAGTGCTGTTGGAATCGCTTTCAGAATGATTTTCCCCAGCTGATAAACAATAAAAACATCAACAGCCAACCAGAATCCATCCTGCTTTAAAGAAAGTGAGCATTTAAAGCGGCAGATGACATACAGTAACTGCAGCATATACTTATAATAAACATAAATATACCACCAATATAGTTACTGCTTTTGGTGTGAACGGGCCTTAACAGCTAAATAAACAAAATACATGGCCAGTTTTGTGTCTAAAAAGTCAAATATGGAATTTTCTGCTTTTCTAAACAATAAACAGCTTCCCTTTTTAATACTAAATCAGTAAGAGCTAAAATAAACAAAATAAATGACTGCAATGTGCATAAAATGTAAATTATTTCATATGACCCTGAATGAATAAATGATATTGTCCAGATATAATATGAGTGGTTTGATTATATAATTTCCCCCTACAGTATAAAATTCAAGTTCATTTCTGGGCTTGAAATTTTGTGGAGACAAGCAGCTGGACCAAAGAACAGCCAAATTGCTGACTGAAGACCTCTATTACCTTCCCAGCTCAGCTGTTACTGATTGAAAAGGAAATGGAGCTTCATGTCACTGAGCTCTGAGGATCTACTGAAGAGGGCATCTCAGGCTTTAGATGCTGTGAAGGTTAATGCAGAAACACTAATAGCAGAACAAAACAATTTGTCTGTCTTTATGCAAACTGTCATTATGATATGGGAAGAGATGCCAGCTGCACATCTTTCAAGTACATTTGAGAGACAACTTGACAGTCAGATTCAGAACTGCTATTTTCATCATGTAATTATTTTTCTTGTTCTGATTTGCCACTGACTCAAGTGCATAATAATAATAAATTATTATTATTATTATTATTACTACCTGTGAACCATCTCAATATGTATCAAAGCATGTGCCAGAGACTGCGTGCATGCATTCATGCCCAAATGGGTGCTTTATCTTGATTATTTTTCATCTATCTTTCTGCACCACAAAACGATTTCTGTCACTTTACATTTGCATAAGGTCTTGGTGTTTACTATTCTATTTTCATGCACTGAGCGCAGGTGTCTTTTGTATCAGAATTACACTTTCAGCCTTATGGCATATGAAATTACCTGCATTATTCAAAAGAACAAAATTAAAAAAATATCGTACCAAGCACCAAGGGTAGACAATGACAAGTGAAGCCTCCAGTGACTCTGCAATGAAGAGAGTCAGAACGATTGAGTATTCTAAGAAAACAACTATTTAAAAGATGGATATGAGATTATGTGCTAATTTTATGGATGACCATTAGGACCTAAGGCTCCTAGACCCACATTAAAAATATATCCCATTTCCATTTCAGATAAGTTCTTTATCACAATAGTCTTGCTCTGGGTAAGCTTTGAATAAAAGAAATGAAAATCTCATCAATTATAACCGCCGTAGAAGGTTAATTTAAAAGATTGTATGGTTGTTTCCTGAACTGATTTGGTTTAACTGACTTAGGTATTGCTCAAGCAATGAATACTAATATTAATATATAAGCTCAGTATTTTCTACTGTATTAGAGAGATTAATATCTGAAATACTTGAATTATGTACGGAATGTGATGAATGATTTAGTATGAGAACAACATTAAAAACAGATAAGACTAAGCCTATGAACCATTTAAGGTGAATTATTTTATAGGTTATAATAATAATAATAATTCATTACATTTATATAATATAGCACTTTACTATAGGCACTCAAATTGCTTTACATTGTCAGGGGGTATCTCCTCATCCACCACCAGTTAGGTTAGTTGATGATTGATGATATACATTCTAAATAGTAATTTATATCTTTCACATTGTTTATAATGTGGTATAAGTGTCAGTGACAAATAGGAATGGCAGACATGATGAAAAGGAGAAATCTTTTTTCAAATCAAATTATTTTACAAATCTTTTATAAATCATATTTTTCAAAATGTAGGCCTAGTGTTTGTGTTCATGTTGGTTTCATACATTTTTGAAAAATCTGTAACTTAAATATGTATCTTAAAATGTAAATGTTCCATTCACCTTAAACACATTTAAGTCTCTCAGCCTCCCCCCAAATAAATAAAGCAAGGAAAAACATACAAAAACCATGAATATTGTGCTAATACATTTGCCTATAAAAATGAATATTTTAATTAATAATTAAAATAAAGTTTTATTCCTTTCTTGTAAAGAATTACCCTATATATATATATATATATATATATATATATATATATATATATATATATATATATATATATATATATATATACATATAGAAACAAAACAAAATGGAATGAAAGTAAATAGTAAAATAAAATAAAATAATTATTATACAATATTTTTATACTGGTTTCTTGGGATAAAAACCCTGGTCTAGAGAAAAGCTTATGTTTATGGATGCCTTTAACGTGATCTGCAGACGTCAGACGCGCATTATATAACTTGTGGGAATGTGTCTAGGCAGATCAGAAAAGTACGACGCAACATTTTCACGCTGCAGTGCGTTCTTCACGTCCTGACCGCTACATAAGGACACTCGAGTTCCCAACTTTGTCCCACGGTGTGATGATAAGCAGGCAGCGGAGGCGTGGTCTCTGACGTCACTCGGGCTGAGCCGTACTACAGCACTAGTCTGGCTGGATGTCTGACTCAGCCACGCAGGTTATTTGGGAATATATTTTAAACGCATGTTTTAACTAATCAGACCATATAATGCTCGCTCGTTCCTCTTGCGTTGGACTACGTGCATCTTGTATTTTGGGCGGCTTGGAGAAGTGCGACAGGAGGTAAGTTATAGTAAGCAATATCACGCGAGTCGAGTTTCTGCACGCTGTACATAAGTTGGCACTGTCCCAGTCACGCGCTGCAAGTCAGACATGTAGTCTACATGTCATTTTGCATTGTATTGCTCAGCGACTGATTAACACACAGGTGATGTGATGTGATGCTATGCATGCAGTGCAATGCTTTTGCATATTAGCTATAATCCAATAATGCAGGCGTTATTATTGAAATGCAAAAGTTGCTCTTTTAATGCAAGGATTGTAATTTCAAGTTGATTTGAGTTAGAATTTGTGAAACTAACTGTAAAATGAATGCTTTCAGGTTTTAAGGTCTTTACCAAGAAGATGAACAAGGCTCTTGCTCTGGCATTTGATAAATAGACTGGCAGTGTCTATGTTAATATTTTTCTGACCACACCTGCTAATGGACTGAGATAATGGACATTCAGTAAATGTTTCATTTCTATATGTGGACTAGTGCCAACGTTGCAGAAAAGCCCATCGTCCCGATTCCAGGTCACTGTGTCCCCAAATTTGTGCTACCACTGTCCTGCACCCTCACCCGTCTGTTCATCCCTTGCTTTATGGGGCTGTTTTTGCTTTCTCTGGCCCTGTTTTGTATCTTGCCACAGACTGCTAGAATTCGTTTCAAATAAATTTGTACTTTTTATGTATGGACCAAATCTAGAACTGCGCAATAACGGCCTCTGCCCAACATACGGTATTGTTGGAGTTTTAACCCTTGCAAGAAACCCAGCTGAATGTCAGTAAGCTCTCAGGATATAACCCAAGGACTTTCCAAGTGATTTAGCACTCAGGATTTAAACCAAGAACTTATATCCAGGTCAGTTTTAAACAAGCATCAAAGATCACAGAGCTCATGTAAAGAACAAATCATGAGCTCTGACAGTTTCCAGTACCGTGCACTGTTCGAGTACAAGCAGGAGAGGGGTGACGATATCTCCCTGCAGCCTGGAGATCTCCTCACAGTCAGTAAGATGGCACTGCTGACATCCGATTACCAGGAGGGTGATGAGAAGTGCCCAAAAGGCTGGCTGCATGGCACCAATGAACGCACAAAGGAGAAGGGAAACTTCCCCGGCACCTTTGTGGAGTATGTTGGGGTCGTGAGGACGGGCCTTACTTCAGGGAAGCCGTGGTCGAGACCTGTACCACCAACACCTGTAGGGCCCCAGCCTCCAGGGGCCGCTGCTTCAGAGGGTGAGTGTTACCATTATGTTTATTTAACATGCTTTATGTAACAAAAATAAAATAAATATACAATGATATAAAAATATTAATTAATAAAACCTATGTATATGTACTTTTATAATAGTAAATTGCATTAAAAAAAAAATAAAAAAATATATATATATATATATATATATATATATATTTCACATTTATCATTGTGATATGTGTATATACTGTATCTATCATCATAGAATGAAAAATATTACCACATCTTTATGACATCCATAATCTTTTACCCTCAATCTTCAGAGCAGGATGGCTAATTATCTCCTCCCCACATTTGGATTAGGCAGCACAACTCTGTAATAAAATGCTTCACTTGAAATTTGAGGACATTGTGTGCAAATCACAGACTTCAGCTTCCAGTAGTAACATTACTTCCAGTGCTGAAAATAGGGATCTGTCAAGGATTTGTGAATGTATTTGAGAAAGAGATAAGAAATAAGTACTTGCATAAATGGCCATTTTAAAGCTAAAATTATATTCAAAATGTTGTGTTAAGCTCTTTATGGGGCCTGCGTTGCCCCTGTGTTTCTGACTGTGGTACAGTCTGCTTGTGGGGGTGTTCATATGCTAACTAGGTCAGACAGGCAACTCTGGTTGTTCCAAGAGTGCTCTTTTCTCTTAATGTCTAGGGCACATGTCTCTTTTATGGTGAAGGTTTAGGTTGTATTCATCCTATTTATGTGTTTTATACACTGTAGATCCTCTTTTAGTGGCTTACTGATTTCTTTTGTTTCAGCCAAGGCGCAGAGATGGTGATAAACAGCATAGCAAAGCCATTCCTTAGTGTCAGGAGAGGCAAAAACATGCAGTTCTGTTGAATAATTGATCACTGGTGCATTGGATGGCTGACAGTCAGCCAATCATTAGACTCACCCTGTGCCAAGGGATCCTTGTGGAACACTGACGAAACACTTACGCTGATTATATAGAGTTTTATGAGCCTAGCAAATTGTCAAATTTACAGAATTTTATTTTATTTTTTAAATCAGGCATTACAGAATGGAAGCTTTTGGAACACTGAACAGTCCAGAACTGGGTCCCACTTTATATTAGGTGGCCTTATCTACTATGTACTCACATTTAAATTAATCATTCGGTACAGTGCAATTATTGTGTACATACATGTTTTTACATTGTACTTATATTTTTAAAAACACCTATATGTAATTACATCTGTAATTAATTTCTGTAATTACATTTATAATTACACTGTTGACCTATCCCTTACACTTTAACCCACCCTTAAACCTACCTTTACCACCAAACCTGTCCCTAACCTTACCCGTATCCCACCTCAATAGCAGAAAAAGTGTTTTGCAATACAGTATGAACACAATGAGTACATTGTACTTATTTTTTGATGTAAGTACATAGTAGTTAAGACCACCTAATATAAAGTGTGACCCAGAACTGTGCCAAAGACTTTGAACTTCTTATTTGTATATAAGACACATTTCATATCTTTAGAGTTTAGAAGTGTGGTTGACCTACTTACAGAGTCTAGTTGTACAAAATTAAATTTTAAGCATGAAACATTATTTAGGACTCTGCAATGGATATGGGCAACTGGACCTCCCCATGGGCTCTGTTTTGAATATCAATATTAAATAATATTTAAATAGTGAATGTTATAAATGCATTTAACATTTAAAATTATTTTACATTTTAAACAGACAAAATCTAGCATGAATTTCAGTTCCCAACACTGCAATCCATTCTCTTTAGTTTTCAATTTAAATTTGTATTATTTTAATTTCCAAAAAGACAACATAATTTATTTTTTCCAAGGGTTCAATCTGTTTTTAAATCATTTTTTTAAATCATTTATTGGTCAAACATCTTTTCACTATACAAATTTGCAGATGAAACCTTTGCATGAAGTGACATATATATACTGTGCGTGTGTTTGTGTGTGTTTGATCTGCTGTGTGCCCATTATTGGATTGTGCTTAACCCATCTGAAAGCATTCTACTTGTTTTAAGATGCATAAAGTGGCTCTGCGTTGGCCTGTTGGACTGTGATTGTGTTAGTCAGATATGTTTTAGACAAATGAGACCTTGAACTCAGCCAAGAAGACCCACGTAAGATTGCTTTCTTCCTCTGTGAGTATGGGAGCAGCAATATCCATGGGTTCAGAGCAAGAACACATGCAGTATAAATATCTAGTAAAAAATATCTAGTTCAGTCATGACACTCTATGATGCAGGCAAATGGGTCTTTAATGCAATTTACTAGCTGTCACATCATCACTTCATGGCTCAAGCTGATTGGTCTCCGTTTCATTTTCAGACACAGTGAGCTTTCTTGCTTAACATTTAAATAGTTTAATTCTGTGTTTGCTGTAATAAAGTCTTGCAAAACCCTCCGCCTCCCCCAGTTCCACCCATATAGTTCCGCTCTGGGTAATTTCATGTATGCTATTTGTGCAGTAACAGTACATGCTCACAGCAGCTTGTCTGTGGATGCATTAGCAGTAGCAAGTCTCTGTAACGCTCTGTAAAGTCTCTGAATAAAAGTACTAATAAAAAAAAGAAGATTTGACTTCAGACTAACAAGTATTCCTAAACATTATTTATTTATTTATACATAACTGAATGGATTGTTGGAAAATTTGGCAAAAATGATTGTTCCCATCTGTCTCTGGGACTTTAAAGAGTAATTTTGATCCATTTAACCCTCAGTGTAGTATGGCGTTGCTGCTTTTTCTGACCTGGTATTGTCTCTAGACAGTTGCTGAAGTGGATAATTTCCAAGATTCAGCATATGCTGCTTTGTGTATTAGCATAGTTTTATAAGGTCAGCAGCCATCTCCTTCATTTTTGGCTCTTCTCTCAATCTCTTCTTCTCTGTCAGCCTCTGCAGAGGCATCATTAGCATTTTATGTTCGAGCAAATTTGCTCCAGTGTTGCAAAAATTGGCCCATTTTATTTTATGTCATGTCTCCTAGACATACAATTGGCTGTCAGATGTTGGGAAGGCAGATTTTCTGTGCCGAGATGATGCATTCCACAGCTGGTTTCTCTCTTTGTCTTTTTCCCATTATGAATATACTGACATGTTCCAAGGCAGCAACGAGGCAAAGATCAACTTGCCCACCAGCACTGTTAAAGTGTCAGTCAAAGCCTGCAGTCTTCACATTCACCATTATCCTTGTTATTGACTTGAGATCCATCTCCTTTAATCACTGATGCCTGATTACTTTGACTCTCATTTCTCAAAGGCCTTGTGCAGTTGTATGGTTGATGAGGAAAAGCCACTTTTGGTGTCACGCTCTGATCAAGCACACAGTGATGTGTTAATAGATGAGTCGGAGAGCTGCTAAGTGGGATGATAGTTTTCGAAAGGATTCAGGAAGAAGCATGAGCAACTCTTTCTGGGATCAATTTTCCGGACGTGCAGGTCAGGCATCATGGCTGTATTTGCAGCTAGGCTTAATGAGGAACTGAGCAATGCCAGAGAGTGCAGTCCTCCATAGAAAAAAATAAAAAAATAAAACAAAAACCCTTCTTTCTACATTCGAAATAACCCCAGCACTGCAGTATACGAGGGGAATTATGGCTGTCACAATTATGCTTGGGTCAATGTAGTTTTTTTTTGTTTTTTTTTCTCTCACAGATTAGTGTTTTCACAGAAACAGGTGTTGTTTCTCATGATTTGAGATGTGTAGTAGTAGCATTTTATTATGCACGGTATTCAAAAAAATTATTGCTTATGGGGTTGGTCAGAATTTTTTTATGTTTTTAAAATTAGTCTCTTATGCTCACCTGCAAGTTAACAACAATACTATTGCTAAATGTTTTCTGTTTGAATATGTCTTAGCATGTAATTTATTCCTGTGAATTTACAGCATCCATTAATCCAGTCTTTTTAGTGTTGAAAACAGTGTTGCCTAACAATTCCTTAATGCATAGAAAGTTTAAAAGAACTGCTTTGTTTGTACCATTTATTGTTTTGTAATGTATTATATTAGTTTGTATTTATTGCCGCATTTAATGCATCATTTCAGGTAATAAACATTGATTTCTTTCCAAAAAAAAAAAAGTACTGACCCCAAGGTTTTGAATGTTTATTTTTGCATTATACACTTGCAGTATAGACTTTAATCTAAAAAGGCAAGTTACCAGAGAAACCCAATGGTTTTCTCTGTGTAAAAATAAACTGAATACATTAATTACAAAAATGTATAAAACTGACTGAACTCAGTTGGATAATAAACTCATAGCCCAAGGCCTTCATATTCAAATATGAATTAAAAGAATTTAATTTAATCATGGTTATTAGGTAAATAAACTTTCCACAAACGAATGCCTTTGAAAGCCGTAGTGAAGGTTAATGCAGGCTTTCTAAGCCACAACACACTTTTTTGTGTAATGTTTTTTTTTTTTAACTTAATAGTCATGATAAAGTAAAGGCTTTCCATTCATATTTGACTCTAAGGGCCTTGGACTAAGTTTACTATTTGAACCGAGGTATCGTTTATCCAAAGAGCACCAGGAAGAATTAATTTTACACCCAAGCGACACTCTGCATGCCTGTTTTGACAACAGTATAATTAATTGTCAGCCCTATTGTGTAATATATGAAACAGCCGTGCAATTGTTGGGTATGCCGTGGAAGATGGCTAGGTGAAATTGCTGGCATTGATTGTACTGCTAAAAAACCCTATGTTTAAGACGCAGTGTTACAAGCCTCATTTATGGCTTTTGGCTCCCGCAATTTGCTTGATTTGCCCTTGTGTAGAGCTTCATGCTCCCATGTGACAGGGAGGTTCAGGCTCGGCCAAGGCTTTGGCAGAACACTTGCTGGCTCCCATATTTCTTTCCTCTGCTCAGTTCCACATTAACTGCAAAGCAGTGGAGCGATTTCAAAAACGTAACCTTTTTAAACTCCGATTTGGACTTTGTAGTTTTATAGCATAATTTCTGAATCAATTGGCCCTGCACAACCTAGGTAAACTTGGCCAAAGCACATTAAAACTGAAAGGCAGTTTTGAAAAGCAGGATTTTTTTTAATGCCCTGCAGATAATATCTTAGGCTCCTGTTTTGCGCGTGTTTTTTCACTGCAGATGAGATTTTATATTCCTACATAGCGAAAAGTTGTTAACTCTAAAGCACTGACAGCAACGGTAGTGTTAGGAAATAGGATATTAACAGGGGTTTTATGCTTATTCCCCCATGTATAGTAGAATTTCATTGTCTTAGCCAGAGAGAAGCCAGTGTTTCGTATGTCATTTTCTAGAGATTAGATGAGCTGTGAATTGATGGCTTGTAGCCGTGAGGACAGCAGGCAATAAAAGGATTGATATTCATGAACAACGGTATCCACTGAAGTGAACGATAATTTGTTGGGTGAAAAAGGCAAGGTATTTGAATTTCGACTTTTTCTGTCAGTTAACGTGGAACACTGTTTTAACTCGCAACGTTATTATTATTAGGGTAAGAATGAAGGTGTGGTCACATTTATCTTTGTTTATAGCAAATCTTTGTGGCGTAATCCAGAGATTTCAAAAGGAATCCACGTGATATGGATTTTCATGTGGAGCCGAAAGATTTCTTCAAGCGGATTCCGTAATGTGTGTTTACCAGGACAAAGCTGCATGGTTTAAAAGTGACTTGTGTGTGAGCTTTGCTCTTCATACATTGCTACACTGTTAACAATACACATTAAAAATCATGTGCATTCTCACAAGGCTGTAAGATGCTAGTTATATAATAAAAGCTGTTTTATTTTACATGGACCGGTCACCACATAGAGGACTCCACGTTGAGATCACATGACCAGTTAATACTGCTAGGTTCATCTCGCTTTTTTTTTCTCCTTGTTTAGTAAGTTAATCAAATTTTAAAGGAACATGCATAAGTCCCACTAGCTTTCATTTTTGCATTGCCAAAACTCAAAACAGGCATGTAATCATTTTACATTTACATGACATGTTTCATTTTACACATCATTTGCAATGCAGGTAGGCATCCCTGTTCTTGCAGCTGTTCAGCATTAGAGTGCTTTCTCCCATGTGCATATCTGAACAGACGTTTGAAGGATTTCACTTTAAGCATGACAACGAGGGTTGGTGCAGACCCTCTCAGTCATATCTCTCTGAAAATCCATCACCACCATCCCACTCAGTGCCATGCCAAGAGGACGATAGCCAACTCTTTGTTTGCCATTTTATCCTGCTGTTGTGTATTCTCTGTCTTGCTTGTTTTCCATGAAGCCCAGGGATGATGATAAACACTGCCTTCACTTGGGAGAACGATGCACCATAAATCTGTTCCTATCCTTACTTCTATGCTGTGGCTCCGGATTGGACTGTGGGTTTCTGAAATCTAGAGAAAAGCACAAACCAGCTACAACTGCTTCTCAGTATTACACTTTCTCCTGCTATTTATGAGCACCCATAAAGACTCATGCCTTTTATGTCCTTATTTTATGTCCCCTTCATCTGTGCATTTTAAATGCGTCCGAAAGGCTCTCGATAAATTTGTTGCGGTGTAATTTATCCAATATAATACGCAAGGATATAAAATGCACAGGGGTGCATGAATGGTGTGCCACCTTTTATAAACAAGTGTGGGTATTTGTTCTGACACAATCATTATTTTTATTTTTATTTAAATTCAAATGTATTTATTTATTTTGCTAGTAACATTCAGCAGGGGTTCTCAAAGTCTACAGTCCAAATCTGGATTTTCATCAGTGTCAAAGGTCCAGACCGGAACAATTGGTTATTACAAAACTTGTTTTTAATAAACATACATAACATGCATAACAAATAAACACTAATTTTTTTGAAAAAATAAAGTGCTATTTGTATTCAAAATACATTAATAACAAGTGCGAAAGTGGCAAAACAATTCATTTAAGCATCAGCAATAGAGGTCGACCGACAAGGGTTTTTCTCTGGCCGATTCTGATATTTAGAAATCAGGGCAGCTGGTGGCCGATATATGATGCTGATTGTTTTGGCCAATATGTTTGGCCGATTTTCTCTTCTTTTTTCCCCCCTTTATTTCATTAAAGTGAGTTTGAGTAAATGATTATTGCAGGGCACACACTGTGGTACAAAAAGTGGTAAGTTGACTTAATTTAAAAAAAAAATTGAGGAAAACCGTTGCCTTAAAATTATTAAGTATATAATTTTTTTTTTTTTTTAAGTTAAGTGAACTTGACAATTCACTTAACTTATTTTTTTAAATTATCATTTACTTAAGAAAACTGAGGAACCCTGTTGCCTTAACATTTTTAAGTTTAGTCAACTTATCACTTTTTACAGTGCAAGATGGTAATAGTAGTAGTAGTAGTAGTAGTAGTAGTAGCCTAATTCATAGTAATAATACATAGCTCAAAACTAAAGCACCTTCTCAAAACAGCTCTGAAGCATGCTTTTTGTTTATGTTTGTTGACAGACACCAGTGTTTCCCACAGACTTGCAAATGCAACTTCATTCTCTGCCAGCAGGAGGCGCTGCTGGAGCAGGAGATATAGTGGTAACGGCTGTAATCAAAAAAAAGCGCTGCGCTCACAAGCGCTACTTTACCAGGAAAGGCGAAATGAAAATAACATCGAAGCTTTTCTGAAGACGGTCGGTTCTTTTCAAAAATACATTCATATAAAAACACCTGCGCTGCATTTTAATTTTGAAACGTGCAGTGCTCAGTTTATTCAACGAAGTATAAGCCTTTTGGGATAATCTATTTGCGGCGGTCAGCTTTGAAATTGTAACGGGCCGCCACAAATAACTCAATGTATGGGAAACACTGGACTCTGCTATATGTCAAAAGGCCATAATCTAAGTGATAGCAAAAATAAATAAAAAAACTCATGTTGTCCAATTATGTCAAACATCATACGCTCACTGGATGTCATGACAACAAATGTCATGAAGGAAAAGTTTCAATACTCGCCTTCACTTTCATTTCGGATCATCCCCAAAAAGACATTAAAAAAAAACTAAACAAATGATTTACAAGTTTAACATGCCTTTATCAAAGTAGGAAATATAATTAGTACTCTTGAAATACGAAATGTATTGTAATGACTGCTGTACAGTATTGTCCAAAAGTTTTTTTTCCCCCATTTTTTTAAAGAAGTCTTGTATGCTCACCAAGGCTGCATTTATTTGATCAAAAATTCAGTAAAAACAGTAAAATTGTGAAAATGATCACATTTAAAATAAATACAATTTTTTTTTTCCAATATTGCTTAATGAACAAATGTTCAAACAAACAGCATTTATTTGAAATATAAATCTTTTGCAATATTGTTAATATCTTTGCTGCCAATTTTGTTTAATTTAATGCATTTTTTTTTTTTTTTTAAGAACTGTTCCTTTTATCGGATCCACATTAGAGTGTTGCAATGAGCCAGGGGCTGATAGTTGATCATGGCCATTCTCGAAAATGCCTGGAGGGAATGAAAGGTGTTTTGAGAGAGAGATCAGACGCCTGAGCTGCAGTCAGATTTTAAGGTTTATCTTGGTTGAAATTCTGAAGTGTTCTTGGCCTCAACAGCTTTTACTGCTTCAACATTCCTTACGTTGAATGCTCTTATTGTGTTGGCATTTAAGACTCAGAGTCGTGGTATAGTGGGTGAAGTGATATTTCATGTTTGTGTATGTGTGAGATACCCAGTATGCCAACTGTCAGTTGGGGTTTGGAGAATAGAGCCCCTGTTTGGCTGTACAGCAAGAAGCTAGTGTTATATAACTGTGGATGATGTGATATGCTTTCGCATGTGTTCGGAGAGTGTCATACATAAATTTGGAGGTATGTTTTTTTTTTTTTCATTCATACAATGAATCAAATCAAGATGAGTTTTCAATATACAGCCCAATTCACCAGTACTATAAATTTAGACATTGGTGCATATAACCGTGTTAGCTGTAGTGAAATAGATTTGATTCAGAGAAATGGATTTCACATATTGTGACAAAATATTGTAGAGAAGCGATCCTCATCCAGCTAGGAAAAACAAATAACATTGCTGCAGGTCAAGAGGTGAGTTCTGTCTTTTACCATTTTCATAAAACTCCAAGTGTTCCAGATTCATGGTGAAATTCACAACAAAATAGCTTCTCATTCTTGTGGTTTTGTCTGTTGTGTAGAAGTTCATGTGCTCGAAGTATAGAGCATGATAAATAAAAGGAAAATAAAATGTTTCAAAATTATGGTGTGTCTGATTTTCACAGTATGAAAAAAAAACTACACAAAGTATATACATGCACTAGGTTGAACTAGTGTGTGGTGGTACAATAATCCTATATCAGATTGTGATACCATGGTATTTTGTTATATACTTTGATACTAAATGATTACCATAGTCATGTAGACATGTACACTATTGTTCAAAGGTTTGTGGTTGGGTAAATTATTTTTTGATTTTGAAAAAAAAAAAAAAAAAACTCACTAAGGACACATTTATTCGATAGTATTTTATTTAGTAGTATCATAAAATATTATTGCAGTTTAGAAGAACTGTTTTCAATTTTAATATAATTTAAATTGTAGTTTATTCCTGTGATATCCAAACTGAATTTTCATGTCAGTTGTCACATGATCCTTCATCCATTTGGTGCTTAAGAAACATTACTTATCAGTGTTGAAAACACTGTGTTGCTAATATTTTTAATATCGGAAAGCTTGATGTACCGTATATATTTTTTTGGACTGTCTGATGAATAGAATGTTAAAAGGAACAGCGCTTATTTGAAATGGAAATTTTTAATAACAATGTGACAAAATCTTTACGGTCAACTTTGATCAATCTATTGCATCCTTGCTGAATAAAAATATAATTTTATGTACTTTAAACCGCATTTGGAAAGTTTCCTGTCAATGGACAAAGCACGCATTGTTCAGACATTCTAATAGTAATTCTCAATTCAATTCATTTCTCCCAGTATGAAATGGGTCATATGAAGTTATCAAATGCAGCGAGAATGAGAATATGCAGGGAAAATATTAACCATAACAGGATCAAGACAATACGGGGCAGAACATATTCAATTGACTTGAAAATTGTTTTCTATGCAATTTATTTGTGCATATTTTTGTATAATCATACATGCATATAGAAACAGAACCAGTAGATCCATGGCCTACCTACCTCTGCTTTCTGTTGATTGAGTGATTGGTTAAGTCATGTTATGCCACAATAGATGGATATATATCTATCTTTTTGATTTTGTTTTGTGGTTTGATGTGAACCATTTCTTTAGTGACAGCAGGAGCTGCCAGTCCTATTCCAATTTTTTTTTTTTTCTCTGAGAACTAAAAAAGAACATCACAGGAATTGAGGGTAGCTTGGTAGCCTGTCCTTGCAGACACATCAAAAGTACTTTAAACAAGCTCATAGTTTGCCAGGCTGCCCTCAAGTTAAATAGTTACTCTCCATCCTTAACCTTCTGTCCTTTTTCATCTTTCCTGGAAATTTGCAGCGTCTCTGAAGGAGACAGCACTCCAAGGAAATTAATGATGCATCAGTAAATATGGCCCACAGAGCCATGTTGACACAGGTGGTGCTCTTTTACCTTGGCCCCATCTTCAATTTGCTCTTCTTTTACTAGTAGCAAGTTTGTTTAAAGTCTTCCCATCTGTCCTGAGCTACACAACCTTCAAAATGTTTAGACTGGATCCCGGAAAAGAAAGCCTGACTTGTTTGAAGGCAAGAGCTTTCTTCTCCAACCTTACAAAAACATAGAAAGTATTTGATTTGCTCAAACAACACCCAGGCTAATTCAGGGTAACCCGCATTAGACTTTTACACAGAATTGTTTGCTAAAATAGCTTAGGTTAAGCAAACCCCATTTCTCAGTGACAACAGAGAATTTAATAGCTGAAGATTCATTCTCTGTTGGTGGTATCTTCTCAACGTCAAATACTGGAGAACACATCCCTGATCTCAGACTGACACTGTCAATGAAAGTTAGTTGGGGTCTGTGCTACAGCAATGATTGCCTGAAGGCAACCTAGTTCTTACTTGTCGTGGTTGTCTCGTATGCTCAGCAGATTAGATTGAGGAGGCAGAACCCTGTTTGATATATTTTTAGACATATACTGTATATGCAGCCTTGCTTGAGAATCTGCACATGCCAGAAGCTTTTTTTCTTGAAAAAAATCAAAGAATCGGTACGATCACAGACTTCAATCAAATTTATACATGTCCCGTCATGGCAGAGGGGTGTTTAAAGGTCAGGTATTAGTGACAGTGCCCTCAGTCTCCCTTCACATGGCATAAGAACTGTCTCTTGTCTATACAACTCCTTGTCTATAGATGTTTATTTTCCTCCAGGCTAATTTGTTCTATTCTCAGGAGTATTGTCTTGTCAAGTGAATGTCAGAACGTTTTTTGTATGGGTTATTGCATTTAATGGATGTCAGAGGATTGACTGCACTTTGTCTGACGCAGTTAGCGATGTAGAAATTACACACTTCACCTTTAATGATAATGTGTCCGAGTCAGTTGATTTGTTATTTTAATTATATGACCTTTCATCTTGTTTCTTCTGTTCTTTAATTGATGTGTCTGTTCTTCATCACTTTATGGCAGTAAGCTTGAGAACTTTATAAAAACCCTTATGCTTCTCAGATCAGGAAGCTAATTGCATTAGACTCATAGATATTCAAGATCTCGCCTTATTGTTAACTATACATCCTTGCACATACAATACTGTTCAAATGTTTGAGGTAATATTTGTATTTGTTCTTTTTTAGAAGAAGAAAAAAATGTATACTTTTATTCAGGAAGGTCACATTAAATTTTTCACAAGTGACAGTAAAGACATTGACAGTGTTACAAAAGATTTTGAATTCAAATAAATGTTTTTGTCCTGAAAAAATGTATCAGTTTCCACAAAAATATTAAGCAGCACAACTGTTTTCAGCATTGATGATAATAAGAACTGTTACTTTAGAACCAAATCAACATATTAGAATGATTTCTGAAGGATCATGTGACACTGAAGACTGGAGTAATGGCTGCTAAAAATTCAGGTAGGCCATCACAGAAAAAAATAAAATAAAATAAAAAATAGAAGATATTTTAAATTGTAACATTTCATAATATTATTGTTTTTACTGTAATAAATGCATAAGAGGCTTCTTTCAAAAAACATTTAAAATAAATTAGCTATCCCAATGTTTGCAAGAGTGTTGTTTTTAAAAAGTTGTTTATTATTTTTAGTATATTTGTGTATTTTATGTTATACTATGTTCTCATGGGTTTATATCCAATCCCGTGGCTGCAGTATGACTCTATTTTCCCCTCACTGGTGCTTGAATGTTCCACTCCTCTACTAGTTCTCGGCTCTTAGAGAGAGTAAAATATGGATTTGATGACTATCATCTCTTTGTGGCTTTTTGTGGTCCTCATCCAAATTAAGCTGCTGACAGAGGGACACTACTATTAAATCACCAATTTATTTGCTCACTGGAAACTACTAATAGTCCTCTGAAGTCTGCCCGCTGTTGCACTGCCAAGGCGACATTAGTCTGAGCTCAGATTTTCTCTGTGGACCCTGTAGTTCCATTTAAACCATCAAGCTCAGAAAGGAACAAAAGTTCACAGCAGTCATCTTCCTGATTATTGTTCCCTGTTGACAAGGACCAGGATTGAAAGACCTTTTATTTGCTCTTTTCTTTCTTAGCTTTATAACAAAAACATTTTCTGGGTGTCTTTGAGCACAGTTGCCTTAGGTTTTTGGCCCAAAATAAAAGGATAAAAATGAAAAGTACAAAGTCAAGTACTGATGGAAAAAAAGATAGAATTTATGGTATTTGTGAGTGATTCACATTTAGTGCCCATGCCCATTTATTCCCTCTAGTATCTACCTCTACTAATACACTGTTTTTTTTTGTCAAAAGTTTGGTGTTGCTAAGATTTTGAGTTTTATGTTTTTGAAAGAAGTCTTGGTAACACTAGTATAGGGAACAATTCTCACTATTAACTAGTTGCTTATTAGCATGCCTATTATTAATATATTGGCTATTTATTAGTACTTATAAAGCAGATATTCTGCATGACCATGTTCTGAATCCCTATTCCAATACGTAAACTTTACAGCTAACTATTAATAAGCAGCAAATTAGGAGTTTATTGTGGCAAAAGTCATAGTTAATGGTTTGTTAATAGCGAGAATTGGACCTTACATAAAAGTGTGACCAAAGTCTCATATGTTCACCAAGGCTGCATTTATTTGATCAAAAATAGTTATTCCTGCAATGGCAAAGCTGTATTTTCAGCATTTGGTTTAAAAGAACTATAAAAAATCTGACTTTTCCATGTTTAAGTGCTATAATTGGGACCCTGGTGCACCTACAAACCCCGAAAATGTTAAAAATAACAACCCAGTAATTTATTTTGCTTTTCTCTGCTAGCTTGTGGCAAAACGAGCCACTCGGATTTCACACCCCCTGCGTTGTAGAAGTTTCCACCTACAGCACCACCATTGTGTTTTCGCAAGCAACAACCGTGTACCAAGTTCTAACGCCATGGCGAAAGTTGGAGCAAAGCAAGAAAACAAGAGAGCAGTGGATATATTGATTTATTTACTGTATATTACGCTGCTGCCAGACAGATCTAATATAAACATGCGATTCCTTTCCCAGCTGTGTACCTTCACAGACATAACCGACTCGTGTGTTTTTAACATAAATTTGTGTGTATTTGACAGTTTAAGTGCAATAAGACATGAAAGAGAACTTTTAGTACTCACATGCACACAACAGCTTTCTGTGCATGTGCTATGGATATGTGTGCTCAGAAAACCATATATCAGAAGATTAAACTAACATGCCTTTAAAACGCATGATTTCAGTGCAATAGATACATTATCTCTGCTTCCGCTCAAAATAGGCATTTTCAAAATGATATAATAAGTGATCTGTGTGGTATTTTGAGCTGAAACATCACAGACACATTCTGGGGACACCTGAGACTTATATTACAAATTGTAAAAAAAAAGGGCATAATCGTCTCCTTTAAGGACCTTTTGAAATTTACAAGTGTAAGCCTTTTCTGTCACATTTGATCAATGTAATGCATCCTTACACCAAAGCAAACTATGGACTGTGGTGCATGCACCCTACTGTACAAAAATGTACCTTAATTTTCTCTGTCTATCTGTCAATGAGACCAAAAATGGGATTAATATTGGCTACACCAAGATGAGACGCCTAGACTTGCCTTGCTCAGAGTGTTTTTTGCTGATGGTTGTTGATGATTGTAAATGGTGGCTGCCATGGTAATGCAGGAATGTTCTCAGTGCTCTGAGACACACTTGCGGCTTGTGTGAATGGACAGTTTGGGCCAGTACGGACCACATCATTGTGGGTTATACAGAGTTCTGGCCCCACCTTGGCCTTCCTTTGGCCTCTTATTGGCCTGTAAGGGAACGCTGCATCGGTCATACCCCTCGTTGAGGGGAAACTCCCTGCTCAAAACAGCATGACCTACGCAAGACACGCCAACCCGAAGCATGGCCTGGCAAACTGGCTTGTTTGGATCAAACAATACTTGCTGTTGCCATAGAATTTCAAGCACTGCATTTATTTAGACATCAAGCTGCAACAGTGTGCAAATGGATATTGAGATATGCTGCAGGAGTATCAAGGATTGTCTAGAAAGGAGAATTTAACAGAAATAACATTTCTTGCTTCTCCATTATTGCATGTTGGGTAGACTAGTCTTTGTTTGTTTCTTATTGTGATTTATAGATGGAGGTATATAGGCCCACAACCACTATTTATCTTTATTTTCCCATCCCCGTCTGAGAAGACATACTGATCTATCTCTAAGTATGCCATAAAAGAGAAGGACTGCAGTAGCAAAAATGTAGCCACATGGGAGCGACTGCATACTCACTTTTTGTTTTACCTGCTTTCTCCTTTTCAAGCAGAGCTCTTGGATCAGGAGCTGCTGATTACTGTCACAACACATTACCCAACCCATGTGTCTCCTTCCACAGGCCTCTTTCTATTTCTCTCTCCCCTTCACTTTCTCTTTGATTTAACGGCCCGGGGACATTTTCCTCCTGCAATAATTTATTGTTTCTGCTCTTCTTTTTACCACAGTGACCATTTTCACTTTTGCTTTCAATTTTTGGTTCTCCATAACATGATTTTTAACATGATGAGCTTTAAGGCTACGTTCATTTTGTTTACTTGTCGATTTGATGTAGACATTGAGCTATTTTTATTTGAAGGCTTGTCGAGAACACGCATTTGCCGTAAAGAGCCTTTATGACATTGAAAGAATGCTGCTTTTGCTATTTTCAAATTGTAAACAATGCTCTTTCTCAATAATTTTGTCCGTCTGAGTCTTAGACTCTAAAGCCCTAAACACACTGCACGATTTTCGTCTGTCCCAGACAAAAGATTGGCATCGTGAAACAATCGTGGCGAATCAGAAATCGCCGCGATTGTTTCACGATGCCAGTCTTTCGTCGGGGACAGAGGAAAATCGTGCAGTCTCGGGCTTAAGTCATGTTTCACAGCACACAGGCAAGCAGTGCTTTTAATAAGTGCCTTTCTTAATTTTCAAATAAATTATAATATGTTTATTGGGAGGTGGCCTTTAAGAATTATTACAAACTTGATGGTTTTTTCTACACCGATAACAGTATAAGTCTAATTTACAACAATATTGTTTGAAAACCCCTGCATTATGTTGCTTCATTAAAGCTGTTTTTGCGAAAGATTGATAGATAATTATAGTGTCAAAAGAAGTGTGAATTTAGCACATGTTTGGCGGAAAAAGCCTCAGTACCAAACTCACAGCTACGCAGCACCTTGCTGCTTAGACAAGCAGTGTGAATGTTGTAACCTGTTAATATCCATGCTGAAATAAATGCACACTATTTTTTGTGTGCAGTGTTGAAAGACCATAATTCAGCATTCATATTGTGACAGTGTGCTTTATTTTAAGCAGTGGGCTGTTTTGGGGCAAATTACAGTTACTTTTATTGGACAGGCACCTCCAGATATAAAATATATGAAGTGATTTTGTTTCTTTGAGGTTTATACTTTCTTCATACTTACCCTCTTTCCCCACTCTTTTCTCTCTTCTGTCTTTGCTGAAGCATTTGAAGTACAAGAAATCATCACTTTAGCTTAGGCGCATCCCAAAATAGATCTGCAGCACCACGGATAAAGATCAAACGGCATGCAGTACCAGAGCCTTTCCTCGTTCCTCTGTGGGATGGTGTGAAGGTCTCTCTTTCTTTCTCTCTTTGGTAGAAATGGGGCATGATGAGGCGGGGTTGAGTGGTAGAGATGTGGGATGGGGGAAGTGTGGGAGAGACAGCATGTTAAGCCGCTGGCATGAGGAATGATTAGGGTTTTAGTTAAAATTGGAAGACAGCAGACTCACAGGAGGGATGGTTTTCTCCTTTATTATTGAAATAGGAGAAGATTTTGCTGTCGTATGTAAAAGAAAAAAAAAGAGTAGCTAAATCTAAGTTTAAGCTTAATTAAAGTTTATACTGTACTCACATCAAACACTCATAGGCACAGAGAAATGTTACAAAGAAGGAAGATTTTCAAAGTTTCACTATATTCTAAAACTGAAAAGAGAGATTTTGGGGATTTTTCGAATATTTATTTATCTACAACATCATAAATTCTCTGAATTCTGAATTATTCTCTTATTCTACTATTAGATTCAAATTTTTAGCAGAAGTAGTCTGTTCAAGTTTCCAGATAGTATCTGGTTAGAATTAAATAAAAGATTGAGTAATAATTGTATTATTATTATTATTATTTTACAGGTGAACTATTACAGGTGAACCTGCTGGCAGTGAAAGATTTTGGGCAACAGTGGTGTAATTATGAAATTTAAGCATGAAGAATTCCGAACAAAGAAATAACATTATTGCCATCATTGAAAAATTAAGTTTTCACTCTTGCAATCAAAGGCATTTTGTTCCCATTTCCTAATTTCAGGTTTAAACACAGTGCTCCTTCTTTCCTTTTTATTCTGTTCTTCCCTGCAATTTAATTGGTGCTGTAAAGAAATGAATTCCATAGTAGTAAAAGATATATTTAAGTCAGTGCACTATCCAGTCCATGCAATGACCTGTGGGAAATTGTTACACTCCTGCATGCAGGAGATAGCTGCCATAAGTGAATCGTTCCTTAGGTGGTTCCTACTTAGTTGAGTGAGCCCATTTTCACAGCAAGACTCGGTTTGTTATTTTAATTGGCAATTATAGTCTCCTGCTGAAGAAAAGAACAGTGATAAAAAACTCTGTATCATTCCCCCATTGTCCTCTTTTTCACCCCCACATTCCCAGCCCTCCCAACGCTCTTCAGAGGAAAGAATCCAACACTTAACTAAACTGTTACATTTCCTATCACCGTCATCCATTCATCCATCTGTACTCGCTCTGAATGAGGACTGTGTGCCACGGAAAGAAAAAAGGCTCTTACATCTTCATAGATGACAGGTGATTGTTCTCAAAGTGTCTGGAAACTCACCTATTAAATGAAGGCAAGCCTCGGGTCTGTTAGGTAAGTTTTCTGCAGAATACGTTAGGTTCCTGTCATGCCTTTGCTCTCATTCGCTTCCATCACACTCCCAGCAGGATGCCATGCCTTTTTTCTGCTTTGAAGCTCCTGGATCTTCCAAAATGTCTACTCGATTTTGTCATCATTAACAGATAGGAAAGAAATCTATTAATGGAAATAAAGAAACCTGATTTCAGTATGTGGAACAGGTTGTATTCTTTTGAAGATACCGAGATGGAACTGTTGCACACATATTAGTTGGTAGTGTTCTCTTTAAATCTGATCAAATTTACTGATTTTTATTTTCTTTATCATGAAGTCTTAATGTGTATATTCTTGAATTCAGCCATACATTTGCCACAGATTTACTTTCAAATGAAGCTCTTCCCTGTGGCTTACGCCTCGCCTCACCTTCTGAAGTTGCACACACGTGTGTCACGCAAGCATACACAATCCCTTCATTTAATCTCGCAGGGGCTATTCAATCAATCTTTTTATTTCTGCAAACATTATTGATACTCCTCTTTCACCTTTCTGGATTCAGTGTAACACATTCACATTCATATAATATCACATCCAAGGACACTATTGATTACAAGAGCAATTCATTTCATTGTATGGCAAGAACAGCTGTTCTCTTAGTACTGTGATTAAACTACATCTGCCTACCGTCTTTAGTTGCATGGAATATGTGCCCTTGGAATTCTGAAGAAAGCTCTGTGGATTCTGAATGCCCATCCTTCATTGCTATTTGGCTTGGAGCACACAGAATTCTCAGAATTCTGAATTATTATTTTATTATTAGATTGCATTAATTTAAAATGGGTATTTGAATCAAAATGATCCACATTTGGGTTATTGTTGAGCAGAAATTGTATTTTTCTTTCTGTCTCTGACATTCTTTTTCAGATTGGATCTGGTTAAAATGAAATGATTGATTGATTGATTGATTGATTGATTGATTGATTGATTGATTGATTGATTGATTGATTGATTGATTGATTGATTGATTGATTGATTGATTGATTGATACACTGTTAAAAAAAAAAAAAAGTTGAGCCAACTTAAAATTTTAAGGCAACCAGCTTCAGCAGATTTTTGAGTTTTCTCAACTTGTCGTTTTAAGTTTATACAACAAAAATTTGAGAATCTCCCACAAAAATAAGTTCAGCAAACTCAAAAATCTGCTGAAGCTGGTTTTTCTTTTTTTTCTTTTTTTTTTTTTACAGTGTAGCATAGACTTGACCATTGTATATTTAAGTTTAAAAGTTTGGGGTCAGTAAGATATTATTATTATTATTATTATTATTATTATTATTATTATTATTTATTTATTTTTTCAAATTATTCTAAAGGATGCATTAAACTGATCACAAATGACAAAAAAGAAATTTACAGTTTTGCGAAATATTTCTTTTTCAAATAATTACTGTTTTTCCAAAGCTTTCTAAAAAATTCCAGGAAAAATTAAGTCACAGTTTCCACTATATTATTTAGCAGAACAACTTTTTTTCAGCATAGATGATATTAATAATACAGAATATTTCTTGAGCACTAAATCAGCATATTAGAATGATATCTGAAAGATCATGTGACGTTGAAAAACTAATGGCTGCTAAAAATTAAGTTTTACCACCACAGAAATAAAATGCATTTTACAATGTATTAAAGTTATTTTAAATTGTAAGGATATTTTACAATTGTACTTTTTTTTTATGAATAAATTCAGCCTTAAGATTTCTTTCAAAGACATCTTACTGACCACAAACATTCGAACAGAAATGTATTTTGACAGTTTCTGATAATAATTTATAATTAAATAAAGCCTTTTAATAAAAGCTATGTATTTTCCGCTCCTTTTAAAACATTTTTTGGACTAAGTCCTAAGCCTTTGTTGAAACAGGTGCTTATGTCATCTTAAGAAATGAGACAGTACAAGAAGGCGTTTTATTGATGTGTTGGTAAGTCTTGAGAGGCTGTGTACTCACGGCCCACCAACAGAGCTGCAAGCCCTGTTTCTGCTGACATCAGTGTTTAGATGTGTAGCGTGAGCCCTTTAAAACCTCTCTGTGTAGCTCACCTGCCATCTCTCCAACCTCACTCCTCATCCCCTCTGGCCTCAAACAACCTCCTCATCCCTCCACCCTTTTCTTCCATGCTTTTATAAGCTCCACGGTTCAACAGCCTACAGCTTGCCCCCAGGTTACTCTACCACATACATGCATTAATGTGTAGCAAATGCATGGAGAGTCTATTAACCTTTACAAACGTCTGGAGCCTCATGTATAAACGTTGTGTACGCACAAAACAGGCATAGAAATATGCGTACGCAATTTCCCACGTACATATTGCAATTGATTAAAAAAAAAACTTGGCGTAAATATGTGCGGGAACTCTAAACCGTACATACGCGCTAACTAACGTCCTGTACCTTTGACGGTGTTAAACATGGTGTCACGTGGATGGGAATATGTATGGAAATGATATGCAGATGAGGTTATGCATCGTAAAACTAGGCGTTGTAAGCTCCATATATGGTGGTTTTGGGGAGGAGACATGTACGCACAATCTTCCGCTGACAGGGATTTATAAAAGGATTTTTGCGGAGGTTCTAGCTTTTGTGCGTACATACACTTTTAGGATGAAATCTATGGAAAGTTTGAGGTCCTTGGACTGTACCATAAACTGGCAGTGGCCTTTCAACATGAAACGTCCTGTCAGTTTTAATATGTCCAATTCATTCCATTTCAGTGTGGTCTCCATGTTATAGTAAACCCATGGCATTTGTGAGGCTCAGTTATGTTGTTTTTGCTCATTAATACCTTAAACACATGCCAATCAGAAATAGGGGTTAAAGAGATTTGCAGATGTGCGTTTGCATATATTGTTTTCCTCTTACTTGTCTTTCAAAGCTCTCAAAAACACTTCCCATTCGGGCCCAATATTAATCAAGCTTTATCTCTTTAGTGATATTCATCTCATTAGTGGTAATCCTCTTAAATACATCCAAACTGCTCCTCAACCCATTCGACGCTCCCTCCCTCCAGACAAGCACGAGGAGGTGGTGATGTCCATCTTCCTGCACAGGCCGTTAATTATTTAAGCTGAACTGAACGTAAGACAATGGAAGTTATTACAGCCTCCGACTTGCGCTGTCTCGTGGGATGCCTGTTGCAGAGCTGAATGGCTCTCAGACATTGAGGACAACATTACTTACAGTATACAGAGAATAGAGTAGAACAATGGCTGGTTCAATTGTGATATCCAGTCATAAATTCAGTGGCCTTTGATAAGCTGTCCGCATCAGGTTTTAAACAAGCTACTTTTTACTTAATTGTAAAGAAGACCGAATAGGAAAGTGTTTGATGTATTACACACATTTACTCTGGAAATGCATGTTGTTTTCTTTCTTCTTTTTCATTTCTGATGTTATCGGTTGAGCTGTAGTGCTGCCATTGTTTGTTTTGTTGGTAGGAAGAGAGGCAGATGTAGAATTGACTGAGCCGAATGTCAATTAAATCAGTTTGTATTACTGTACTCTCACAGGACACTGTGTTGCACGGATATTTACTTTGTGTCACTGAATCCTGCCCGTCATAGTAATTGGATCAATTATTAGCATTGATCGCTCCAGAAGACTGTGCACATCGATATATTTCATTAAGAGGGTATTTTTGAATATTGCTGATTCTGCATGCTCTCAATCAAACACACACAACTTACTCACAGAGACATGACAAGCCTATTAGCAAGGTAGTTCAGCTAACTTACTGATGTCAGACAATTAGTTACAATGAATCTAAACTTCAACAAAGTTTTCTCAAGGCTTCCAGTATCCCAGTGCATGAATTTTAAACTTTCAACTTGGGATTAGATGAAAAAGAGGTTAAAGTCATTTAAAAAATAGCAAAGTGTATTAACACACGTTGGGGTCCAAAAGGAAAAATCTTGGATTCAAAGTCAACTTTTAACATTAGGTTTGGGATTCTGCACTATTTCTTGGTCATTCGTCATATACGCAAATTTAATATTGAACATGTAAGGTTTTGTATATTTTATGACCCCATATGGGACAACAGTCTTTATATCTGTATCTGGAATTTATGATTGATCATCATATCTTAAAGCATGCCTCTTTTTGTTGAAATTTTTATAAGTTATTATATAACAGTATCGTTCTGGTCATTGATTGTGATTGGTTGAGCCCTGTTCGAAACAGTCTACTGCAACACTTATTTATTGCAATTAATTTATTATATGTACTATAATGTTTGTTTTAATACAAGTGGACAGAAAAATGTATAATATAATACAATAATAATTTTCTGAAGCTTCATAATTGTACACTATATGCATGAGTATTTCAGTTCATAAGATGTGCAATTTGGTATGTATTATTAAGGTTTATACTTTGATTTGAATGTCATGGTTAAAAAAACAAAAAAACCAAACAAACAACAAAAAAAAAAACTCACAATAGACCCAAATGCTCTTACTTTATAATAGTAAGGGTCAAAAATACTGTCAGCAGACTGCATGGTATTATATTGAGAGATCTGGAGTGGAAAATCGCTTTTCTGGCTGCCCATTTGTCCTGTGCAGAGTGATGAAGGTTCTGATGCCATTTCTGAATTAGTTATGCATCATTTACGGAGCAGCATGATTAAGTAGTGTAACCGATCAGGACCCTTTTACAGTGTGTTTAGCTTGAATCCCGCTCTGCTGGAGAAGTGCAGCTTGCTTTGTTTCAAACCACTGCAGTGTACATGCCTCTTTGGATCTGCTGCTTTATTTATTTTTTTATTTTTTTTCAAAGCATACAAGCTTTTCTCTCTTTTGTGTCTTTGTGGTAACAACTGGAGTAGGCTCATGAAGACATAAAAACATTTGTGGGCTATAATATGCAGTTTGCTGTTCTCTGATCACCGAAGTAGCAGTGTCATCAGCTCTAAGCAGGCAGGCTATTAGTGGACTGGCTTTAATTTATTTTGCACGCTCATAGCGTGAGAGCGGGAGCTTATCTGCCTCTTTGTCATGAGATGATAAGTTTCTTAGCCATTAACCCAATCTGTGCCCCAGGTGTATTCTCTGTTGCTTTAGGCATTAGGCTCTTTTAAAGATGAAAAAGCCCCCTGGCTGGGATGTCTGGAACTCCACCATTACTAAAAATTATAATATAATAAATAATAAAATATAATAAAAGTATAGTTTACCCAAAATTGGAAAATCCTTTGTCTTTGGTTGTTCTGTCTGTCATTCTATAAATTGTCCATTCTGGTTGGTTGTTTTTATATTTCTGTCTTTGTCATTTAATTTATCATTCATTTGTTTGTCTGATTGTTCTATGTGTCATTCCTTGCAACGTTTCTGGAATCTGAGTGTCCAAAAAAATCTAAATACTGAGAAAATTGCCTTTAAAGTTGTCCAAATGAAGTTCTTAGCAATGCATATTACTAATCAAAAATTAAGTTTTAATGTATTTACAGTAGGAAATTTACAAAATATCTTCTTGGAACATGATCTTTACTTAATATCCTAATGATTTTTGGCATAAAAGAAAAATGGATAATTTTGACCCATACAATGTATTTTTGGCTATTGCTACAAATATAATCTAGCGACTTAAGACTGGTTTTATAGTCCAGGGTCACATATAATGTAATGTGGTAAAATTACAATTAAAAATGCTATAGTTCATCTTATTCCATCTGTTTTTCTGTCGCTTTATCTATCGTTCATTTGTTCGTTCGATTGTTCTATCTGTCATTCTATCTATCGTTCCACCTTACTGTCATTCTGTCTATTTGTCACGTCTGCTTTCCATGTTTCCTGAATGAAGCCCATTATTTTTACAGTTCCATTTGAAAGAAACGGCAGCGTTAATGTCAAGTTTTAATGGCTTTGGTTGATTTTAGTTGGATTGCGTTGTAAAGGTCACTGGTCTTTTGTGCTATCAGTTCCGATCTGTTATCGCATAATGTGAGTATGTTTGTGCTCGTGTTTGGCTCTGTGCACTAAATTAGATTCTGGGATGTGCACAAACAGTGCTGTTTGTATCCACACATGTACTTAGTTGAGCTTGTGATTTCCGAGCCAAATGCCCCTTAAATCGCCCTTGAAGCTGCAGGGAGATAAAACATGCACTCACACAAACCCAATTAAGAGGAAGGTGAAGATAAATGAGTCAAATGACAGATGGAGCAGAGAGTTGAAGAAAATCAAGAAATCAAGAGAGTGATGAGGAAAGAGAAAGAGGGGGTTGTGAAGAGAAAATGAGGCATTCTGGGAAAGTTGTTTAATTGCTGCTGTCCAGTATTCAGGGGCTGTTTTAATTGGCTTGTATTTCTTCTTCCAGGAGAAGCCGGAGGTGTAATGTAAAGCTATAGTCTGAAGTTCAAAAGGAACTTTGTCTCTTTTTTTTTTTTTAATTAGCATTTTAAGATACTCATAAAGATGTATTAGCCATTTGCCGATTTAATTAGCATGTTTTGTGACTCTATTGTAGCTTTGATGATGTTATACATTAATGCATTTCTTTGTTTTAGACTTAGTAGTGTGTTTTTCCTGCAGCAGATGTGAATTATCCGTCATCTACTTTTGAGAGAGCCAACTGTTTGACTGCATAGCCTATTTTAAAAACAGTCTAATGAAATGCTCATATAAATGCAAAGTGACAGAAGAATAGAAACATTTTAATTGTCCTTACATTCTGTGTGAGCACGTATAAGTATGGATATTCTTGTGAGGATTTTGACGTCACTAAGCGCTTGTCTAGCAGCACCTCTGATAAATTAAGAGCCCTGAGCCTGGAGTGTTTGATTGACAGCCATGCTGTGGTGGGCAAGCAGAGGGCAAGCCTCACCTCTCTATAACTCTCACATTCCCACACCCCACCCCCACAAGAGCAGAAATCATAATATATTATAGTCTGACCTTCTGGGAATAATGCTGTGCTGTGTTCACTGCAGTGTCCTGAACTGGAAGACTAAAGTTTTGGAAGTACCTCGCATCCTCTGGAGAGGGAGTGAGACAAGTATGTTACATGCCATTGTTCTTCAAGCGGATATATGGATGGATAGATAGCAATATTTCAATACTTCAGTATTGAATGTTTTATCATTTTTCTAACAGAGAGTGTCATGGCGGACGCCTAAATCCACTATAATTTTAAAAATTATACTGCTTTTGTGTCACGGAATGTAGTTTTAAGAGTTTTTTTTTAGGCAAGAATATAGTTGTTTAGACTTCAAATATGCAGTTTGTTAATAAAGATAACATCTATTTGAAAAATTGCTTCTACATTTTTGGAGATGTGAACTCCGGTGCATCATGAAAGGATAGTACGACAAAGATATCACTTTCTTCCGCGGACATTCAAACTAGGGCTGTCACTAAGAGCTATTTTTATTTTGATTAATCTATCGACTAATTTATCGATGAAACGATTAATCTAAACAATTAATTTCCCACAAAAAAATCAACAATTTTACTTAAGAATATTTTATTAAACAAGAAAGTATTATTATTATTATTATTTTAGTTTTTAATAATTAATTAATTAATTGGAGAGGCTTTTGATTATTAAAATTTAATGGAACCATTAAAACGAAATAATGGAAAACAGAATTTGGTAAAGATAAAACTGTAGAACTCAATTAATTAGACAGGCTTTTTGATTAAGAAAATTTGTTAACCATTAAAACAGAGTATAGAAAAATGAAAATGGAAAAAACTGAATTTGGAAATTAAATGGATTATAGGGCCCTATATTTGCGTGAACAATTTAAGTGAACAATAGCCTTTAAAATTACTTAAAATACTTATATAATAGCAATGAGGCAATAATAATTAGTTCAAATAAAGTATCAAAAGCAAGAAATCATAAGGTTTTATTGAACAAAACTGTTAAAATACATAATGTATTATAAACAATAGAGCTAATGTACAGTACATTACACATTACAACAAAGGCCTGCAGGGGGCGCGAACAGCCTGACAATTTTTTTTTTCACCCATTACTGTGCGATCTAATCCTTGTTTAATATTGACCAAACACCAGTTAATTCAAACGTCCACTTAATCTTTAATATTTGGCCATTTCTTTAGGACAGAAATGCTATAGCCACTGTAATTAAATTAATATGTGGACATCAAAACGTTTAAACTCAGAGTGAGAGTTTGAGCTTTTATTTTGAAACCACGATGTATTCTCCTGTGTTTGCATAGATTTATAAATGATTTACCGTACAAATCCGATTAAATGGCACACGTTGCGTTCCCAGATGAACGTTATAATAAATCCAAACATAAACTCACAACAACATGCAGAGATGGAGTTTGAGACACTCCACACATGTAAATGATAAGATCCTTCTGTGGAACTACTGTGAACGGAGCTGCTGTGCGACGCACGTACTTAACCTACACGCATGTAAATAATTAAAGTGCATATACTGTATTAGAACTGCATCGCATATAATTATTTAATTAAATCGTAGCGTTTGTGAATTCACAATTATGCTTAATTGTTGTTTTTAAATGGGTTTAATATATCATGCAGCCTTGGTAAATAGTCTAATAATGTGTTTTTTGCACCACTTTCGGTATTTTGCCGGTTAGTCGACGCGAGCAAAATGAAGTCGAGAATTTTTAAAAATCGAATAGTCGAATAAAATCAACGAATCGCGACAGCTCTAATTCAAACTAATGTTTTATTGTGAATATGAGACTGAGCTGAATAATGAATGTTGTATCAGATGCAGGTAATCTCACACACACAATACTTTTCATAATACAGTGAACTTTTAATACAGTAATATTCAATTGCTAGTTCTAAAGTGATGTTTTCATATTAGTAATGGAGGCTTGGGCTCAGTTGTTAAACTGTCAAACTGAGATTTGAATCCATGGCGGAAGGAAGTATTACTGCACAAAAGACGGTTTTTAAAGTCACTCCATTGTTGTTTCTTATGTAGCCTATTTACACAAATTCTGCCTATGTCCTCGTGCCTACAGCCGAATCACAGCCATGCTGATATACAGCCATATCTCACGTCTACTTGCCTGATATTGCTCCTATATTAATTTATTACATTAAAAAAATTATTAAATAAAATAAGTTTTGGATTAAAATTGATTTATGGATTATTATTGAGGCACTTAATTTGAAGAACAGCTGTGGAAATAGTGACTAATTAGGCTATGTAAATGGCATATTTCAGAGTATTTCTGTGCTGCCTGTGTGTTAATTTACCCACATGCAGCTTATATTACCGTGTCAGTTCACAATAAATGCTGCTTCCCACAAACTCTCTGCAGGTGCTGTGAGATTAACATGCATTTTGGAACATAATGTGCACTAGGTTTACTTTATTTACATTCACGTTTGCACAATTTCCAATCTCCAACATTTTTTGTGGACAGAACAGCAGCATTTCACCAATATCCCAGCAAAGTAAAAGCTAGAGTATTTGACATGTTAAAAGTGAAGTGAAAGTGTCATGTTTAAAATCTGAAAGTGAAGTGAAAGTGTCATGTTTAAAGTTTGAATGTGACGAATTTAAGACATAAATATTTTGTTTTGGAGTTGGTTTTTGTAAAGAGTGAACACACTTAAACGTTACTATTTCCATTACCAGTAGAGTCTTTGTTCTTTATGTCTGAATGTCTCAGCAGTAGCATATGAGACATTGTCATTATAAAGTGAAGTCTCATTTTGCAGTTTAGATCACAATCACAATATGTGACTGGTCACCCTATATTTCTAACACACAATCAAAGTAAAACATTAGATATTTTTATAATTATCAGTTTACTTCCATGTGAAATGTCCATTGACAGACATTGGAGAACTGTGAACATTCGAATACATCACTATTATGTTAAACTGAGTATACGAAGGTATATGCTTAACATTTTTCAAATATCCATCAACTTTGCTATTACTGGGTATGTTTTGGCTAATGGTTTTGCTTGGCCTAGTGTTAGTAGGGGACTCTATAGAATCATTAAATAAGTTCTGTCAGATTTGCCACACTAGGTACAAATAGACAGACACTGGCATTTTTTGAAATTGAAAAGATAGGGCATGAAATGCAGTATTATAACTTGATTTGCATAGGTCACCAATGCCTGCTAGTAAATGTCGTTAAAATAGGTGATATGACCCGAGACAGATGTCTAGTCCTGTTAAATGCACGTCTGAAAGTGCAATGTATGCAAACATAGTACTGTATATATATATATATATACGTATTTAATATGTATGTAAATAAGACGCTCCCTCAAATGCCAAAGCGCATATTAACCATCAGGGCATTGGCACAGTTAGAGACAATTTCCCCTCAGGCATTTGATAATGTGAAATGTTGCATGTGTATATGTTGTTTGCATGTGTAGCTAGTTTCTGCATCACGTTTTCAAAACAGGTCATTTTTTTTGTGAGGCAGCATGTCGAATGAATTTACCTGTTACCATTTGCCCTTCTACATACAAGCTTATTTATTTTATATTTCACTGCTACATTCACCGAGACGTATTTCCTAGGGTAATTGGACACACTTAGATTATTCCACGTTTCTGCATGTATAAATCCCACTCATTCTGTTGCCAATGATCAGAGACTTTCTTTCAGCTTTTGTCAGTTTTCATTTTTGTGACTCATTGCATGATTCACAGATCTGAACCTGGAACAGATACTGGAACTCAAGCTTGGACTCAATTTAGACACCAAACAGAGACTCGCACTCTTCTTCAGGTCAAAGCCCTCAGCTCACACTTATTATGACTTCATGGATTTATCCAATCAGATGTTCAATCATTCATTAGTATTTTTTATTTTTTTATAATAAAACTGAATTTTTACATTTAGAAACCTGCATGAACATTTTAAACATTTGGTTGTGTGTGAAAAGAGTTTGTCTCCGGTACAAATGTGTGTGTGAGTTGTTAGTCAAGGCCAAAAGGAGTGTATTGAGTGAGTGTCAAGTGATGAGAGGTATTTGTTTAAGGAAAGAGAGTAAAGCACACTGGGAAATAATCCAGACAAGACCTTCAATAAGCCAAAGAGCACAGTTTTCCATTACCTCATCAGCAGTCGTGGGTTCCTAATACATTGGAGGAACTTCAAGATGCCACGCGCATAATCACGCACGGACACGCGCTCTAATGAAATGGCATTAACAAACATGATTGCAAACAAACAGATGATCACATGCAAAATATTCACACAGACATATGTTCCCATGGGAAGAGGTTGTGGCCTCCATTTCAAACCAATTTGTGGGGTGCACTTTGCATAACATTCACATATACTGGATGGCTGTTTCTTCAACCATTTTTTTGCTTGTGATGATATAACTGTTATAAATACTGAAATGGTTTATGTCACTCTTTGGTTAGATTGTCATATTTCTATCTATCTATTATTGTTAGTATTACTGAATTAAGATTAAAAAGCTTTCATTTCTCTTCTGTGGAACACAAAAGATGTTATTTTAAGAACTAAACGACATTCAAGCCCAGCATCTTTCATATGGTCATTTTTCCAACATCTTCAATGCTCCACAGGAGAAAGTCAGTCATACAGTTTTGGAGCAGCATTAAGTGGAGTATTAAGTATTTAAATTGAAGAAACATCCATACATGTATCTGAACTCCCACACAATTCTCTACTAAGGTGCCATTCATGCTGAACTTTCGGGTAACATTGTAGAACAATGCTGGGGATCCTTTATCCTTACTGTCTTTGTCAGTGCTGCACAGCTCTGATAAGGTTAATTACATTCACAAACACAGTTGCCCTGCACCTCTGCCCTGACTTTGGGAGGGAGGGATGGAGGAAGAGGGATTAGAGGTCTATAGGAGCAAAGCATGATCCACGAGTGTGCGTTTGAGATCAGTGGAAAGGAAAAAAGGACAAAGAAAGGGAAGTTTATCCTTGTCCCAAAGTATAAAGAGAGAGATTCTTCTGCGACTGCTTTATGGTATCTCTGTTATCTGTTTGCTTTAGTGTCCTACTACCTTGCCTTTGTTGTCTCGGTGTCTCTCTCAATATTCCCTGTTGGTCATGGCTCACTGGGGCAGTATGTTGTGGTCTGTGCCAGTGTGTGCCAGCGATACGTGGGACCATGCACCTGTTCAGCTCTCCTCTTAACGTGCCCTCACAGTAGGGTGCGCGGTTACACCCTCAGGCAAGGACACCTGCACCCTCTGATCTTCAGCTGTCCTGCTCTTCCTCAAACCTTGAGTTATTTGCTTTAGTCTTGGATTGTTTGCTCCTCCTCTGTACACATTTACACTTTCTTTCACCTAGTTTCACAGAAGTCTCAAAGGTTGTTTTTGTAATTCTTTGTTTTGCACTGGTCTTTCAAGGTGCCTGGTTGGCATCTGTCGCTTTCATTCTCTTTGCTTTGAATTTTACCTTTCAACGTGTTCATAGCAGGAGACTTCCAATGCTTTTAACTATATTAAAGCCTTCTCTTTCCACTGGATCTGCGAGGGTTCCTGTTAAAGGGATGCTGTAGTTCAAGCAAAAATGCAATTTTTTTATTTCCTCACCCTCATGCCATTCTAAATTCAGATGTCAAAATGAGATATTTTGTCAAATGTTCATGCTTCCATAAAACTTTACAAAACGTTACAGGTACAAGGGGCTGTCAAGCTCCAAAATGCAGTATATGTATACTATAACTGTATTTAATAACTGTAAAAGGGGGGCAAATGCAAAGGTTTAAAAATCAGTCACTGAAAAAAAGAGTCAATTGAATGCTATGAAACATCTGTTTGTTTAAATTTGAGGCCTTTTAGGACACAATTTTCAGCAAATGAAATTTAACATTGTTTAGTTTTTACATAAAACTGTAACACTTTTATAATGAGTGAGGATTATATATAATGAGGATTATAATGAGCTTTTTAACAGACATGTCACTGTCCTTTCATGGAGTTATTACATATTTTAAATGATGAGGGCAATGATTTTTCATCACTTTCTCCTGGCACATACCATAATTCCTGTTCTCTACAAATCAAATAATCCTGAAAATATAAACTGCACAACACTTTTCAACAATGATAACAAGTTACTTGATGTTTTTAATTGAGCACCAAATCAGCATATTAGAAAGATTTCTGAAGGAACATTCAGCTGTCATAACAGGAATAAATTTTAAAATATATTTTATGAAATGATATATTTATAGTAAAATTAAAAAACAGTTATTTTACTGTAACGTGTAATAATATTTCATATACTGTATTTTTTTTTTTTTTTTAAATAAATGCAGCCTTGGTTAGCATAAAAGACATTTTTCAAAAACATTGAAAAATCATATCAACTTTTAAACGGTATAGTGTACTGTATGAAAGGTGGTTTTATAAGCTCTGGACTATTAAAGTCAGAGAAATTTCCAGTGAGAGAGATCTCTTCTTTTTTTTCACTTCAGATTCCCATTTCTTGTTGATCCTGATTGGCTCAGGACAAGAAGAACTGGTCCAGCCACTCTTTCTTTTTTTTTTCCATGTTCATTCCTCTTTTTCTTTTCTTGCACGTTCCTCCTGTGCTATTTCTCTCACCTCTCTTGAACTTTTTGTTTTGCTCTCTTCCTATTCCTCTCTCTCTATTTCCCTCCCACACTCTTTCCCTCATTCATTTCTTATTCTGACTAAAAACTAATCCCCTCAGTCTTTCCTCTGCCTCTTCTCTACCTTCATTTCTTCTCTTTGACGTGAGATAAAAGTAAAATATATATTGAGAGAAGTTTTATGATATCTGATAAACTGACGCTCCTCTATATTTATTCTCCCTGCCTTAAGTGTTTTATGTAAGCAGTGACGCGGTGGCCTGTAAGTCTGACAGCCAGCGTCTCCCTCCAGGCCTGAATCACAACCCCAGTTGAGTGGAACTGACGAACACACACACACACACACACACACACACACACACACACACACACACACACACACACACACACACACACACATTCAGGCTTACATAAACAGTCTGTCCCCCACACATAGCCAACAACCTGTATTCTCGCTCTTTCTCTCTCTTTCTGTTTTTATCACAGATGAACACTTAGTCATACAGTCTTTCTTTCTCTATCTTTTGGAATGTCAGATAGACACTGCACATAAAAGATACACATTGTACTCTCAGTCTTTACAGATTGGGTCTGGTAGAACATGTCAAAAACAACATCTGTCATGCAAACGTCTTGTTTGCCATTTTGAGGGTCTTTTAAAAATATCTGATTTATAACACTCAGACTGACTAAAATGGTTACAAATGAAACAACTGAAGCTGTTGAAACACTTGAATTGGTTTCATAAGATATCACCATCCAAGTTTCTTGCAAGAACACAGCTAGAGCCATGATGTGCAGTTTGCGAACAAACGACTTTTATGAACCAATCTTTTTTTAATGAGCCAGTTGAAAAGATCAGAACAATTCACAAATGACTCCTTCAGTGAACCAAGTCATTTTTTGGTTGTATTTTGTTCAAATTCAAAATAAATCATGAACTGCAACAGTCTGTACTGTAGCTTTTAACACCAAGCAGTCAGTAAATAATAGATGAATGTAAAGCTGTCAATGCACTTTATCGAGTGATTTTGTAATTTTGTAACTACAGTCGTTTGCCTCTTAAATGTTTAATTTTGGCTCCCCAGTTATTTTCAGTCTTTATTTAGTCTGTATTCAAATATTCAGGTCCTATCGTGCAGGACAGTTATTGTTTTCATCAAAGTCCTGCTTTGTGATCTTTGATTTATCATTGAAATTTAATGGAATATTAATTAGTATCTTGGAGCACCTGGATCTTACTTTGGACTACAGTCATGTTTGAAGGTTTTTTTTTTTTCAACCTGAGCCACAGACAGTCCAATCTGGTACGAGAGTTAGTTATTCTCGCCACACTGTTTTGCACTTTGTCATCTCACTTACTTTGGAATCTTTTCATCTGTTTTTTTTCCATCCCATCTTTTTATCTCCCACTCATTATTTCTTGCAAAATCAAAGCAAGTTGACGCCTCTTACTCAAGCGGAGAAATCTCCCAGGGGCCATTGCAGTATCCACCTGCTGAGGCTGGAGTTTAAGTCTGCCTCTTCTGGCTCTATGCACAACCCATAGTTTGCGTACAGATCCCACCGTACCTCTCATTTCAAACCCCATCTGCTGTGATGTGAGAACATCAGGTCCAGCTGTGTTGTATGTACAGGTCTAAACCCCCAACGCAGCGCTGCCACCGCAGAGCGCTCTTATCTCAGACTGAAAAAGCATGCAGCCTCCCCCACGCCACATTAGTTTTTCATGGACTGAATTCTTAATGACGACTCAACTTCTGTCTTCAGAGTGAGGAAGAACCAGCTGAATAGTAGATGAAGACCTACCTAAAATGGTTCTTCTGCTATGACTGGGTCTTAAATGAGAAGCACTCGTGTTTTATAGATAACTTCAGTCTCAAGTACACTAACTTTCAAAAGTTTAGGGTTGTGCATTTTTTTTTTTTTTTTGTGAAAGAAAAACGTCTTTAATTCTCACCATGGCTGCATTTATTTGATTAAAAAAATTTAAATAAATAAATATATATATATATATAGTTGTTGATGTATCAGTGTGTCCTATGGTGTGATGTAAAAATGTAAAAAAAAAAAATAATACTCTAACATTGAAGATAAACCTCTCTCATGCTATTTGTAACTCTAAGAATGAAGATACATTTTTCTCATGTTATTTGTATGTTAAGTTTTGGTTTTGTTTTGTTTTTTCTACATTTTTGCTTTGTCACACCATAGGACACAGTCCAATTTTTATTTGTCAACTACCCATATATATATATATATATATATATATATATATTTTAACGTTGTCAATTCCTGTGATGTCAAAGCTGTTTGGTGCTCTATAAACGTACTATCATTAGTGCGAAAAACAGCAGTTTTGCTGCTTAGTATTTTTGTGGAGATTGTGCTTTTTCATGATAGTCAATAGAACAGTATTTATTTGAAAAATAAATATTTTGTAACATTCTTTATCACTTTTGATCAATTTTGTGCATCCTTGCTGAATAAAAGCATTAATTTGTTTAAAAAATCTTACTAACCCCAAACTTTTGAACAGTAGTGTGTCTGTTTTTGCTTTTGAAAAACTACATACTTTCACAAAAAATTGACATTGTTTTATAGTTTTTTTAGGCTGTCTATTAAAAATATATACATTTATTAAATAAATAAAAAATAAAGTTTTAGTGGACATACACATTTTAAAATTTAGTCTTTCTCTTCTTGGTCAATGGACCAGAAGTATACCAACAAAGATGTGCAAGGACACAATCTTCTTCATTCAAAATGTAACAGATTGCAATGACCTATTTATAAAATTTGCATAATGAATTGTGATTGGTCTGTAATTCTTACATCTATTTGCATACTGGTTCATGATATGATTGTGTATATCTAGTTATTTTTTCTATTCCATTTGGAGCTGCTAGGTATCGGGTAGCTATAAAGTCACAGTGTTCGAGAGCTGAAAACTATCTTTGTGTCTCTATAGGTGGGCTCATTGTTCTTCTTTGTTAGAGATTTCCGACCTAGTGAAAGCACACAGAAAGCTAGAGTGGACACTGTGTGTGAGAGTGAGTGTCAGCAGCTGGAAGTGACCCCTGTAATGCAGGTTATGTCTTCCATCAGCAACGGGGGGCATGAGGCCAGAGGTTAATGGATAGTGCAGTCCTTCCCATGACAGCCTAGTTATAACTGCCCTTTGAGAAGCATAGAAAGAGCAAAAGGCAGAAACTATGCCACAGTATGCACATGCACGCACATGCACACACAAGGACAGAGGAGGGCTGTGGATTTTCTGTCTGTTTTACATTTTTCAAACACTCTGGGCTACAATGATCATCCCTCCTCTCTGTCAAAGCATCAAAGCGTGTCCAGATGTCAAGCGCGCACCTAAATGTCCCACTGTGTGGATGTAATGAGTTCTGCAATGGATGCTGAAAATTGTTGAGGTGATCAACCAATAGACTACCAGCACTAATAACTGTTTAATGGATGGATGAAAGGGATACCCCCTACATATCATGAACATGCACGAGTGGGTTTTTCGTATTTCTGTATTTGATTGTTGATTCTGGCTGATGATGTGGTCTCGCCATCTTTATATTTTCTTCTTTTTTTCCCGCACTGGGTCAGCACAAATTGCGTCTTAAGGAAAACGACATTAGTGATGATGAATGTGTTTTATGTTCCATTAATCACTTGGTTGAAAGGAGTGTGGAGAGAGAGAGAGATAGAGATAGCCCTCTTTGTTTGCTGTCCAACCAATGATTTATGTCCCTGAGTGGTAAACGCCACCTGAAAAAAAGAAGGGCTCCAATCAAAGTGACAAAATGAAATACATAACAATATTTGAGTTTGAGAATGGAGGGTTGGGGGTTGATTTTTAATGTAGGTTTACTCTGAGAAACTGTCATTAATTATATAGTCTTTACTGTTCAGCCAGACAACTGTGACCAATTAGTAGTCCTTCTGTCTTTTAAAGTGACAGAATGCGTTGTGGTATGATTAAGATAGCTTGATTTAATTATAATTCATTTATGCTCAAAATACAGGTCTGTTGTTGACTGCATTAACCATATAGAATCTAGGCCTATGAAGAAAAATGTCAGGAACATTTCCTACTTCCAAATTCCCAGAGATAAGCATATCTTCCAGTGTTCATCCTTTAGCTGTTGGAATGGAGTGTATCCTAGAGTAAAAAAAAAAAGGATTAGCTTGGCTTTATCAAGCCGTAAAATGTTATCCACCCCATCTCCCACATATTTCACCATTATTTGTCTGCGTTCAGAAGCAGCCGCCTATCTGACCGTCCAAACTGTGAATTTTCTAAATCCATTTCCAGACTCATATGTTTGGTTTTTACATCATTGTTGTGATAAGATGTTTATTTTGACTTCACTTTCACACGTTTCCGAGCTAGAAATGGGATTTCTTTGTTTCCGCTTCAGCGGTGGAAGTCCTAGTCGCTGCGCTGTGGTGGGAAGGTAACAATAGAGAGATGCTTTGATGGTTCAGAGATGGAAAACAAGTGCTGCAAACCATTCTGTCATTTTAAATGTGGATGTTAGTAAAAGCATGATGGCTATTTCTCTGGAGGAGGATTCTTTGAATTCATTTTGCTTTTATTATCAGGTCATCAAATGGAGTTGCTTCAGAGAAAGCGGGGGAGAACATGTAATAAAATGAGGCTGTTAATTGAACTGGCTGCATTTCATAGGTTTCTGTCATGTACATCATTCTAATATGATGGTATTTTAGTCAGAGGAAGTGAAAGCAATGAAAGCAATCACGGAAGAATTGAATGCTTATTGCTTTGCCAATATTTGAAACCATTGCCCATCAGAAGCGTCATGCCAAGTGGATTTTATATGAAACCTCAGAGCAAAAAAAAGGTATATTTAAGTTGCCTCTATATTTATGGCTAAAAAGCATTTAATTAAAGGGTCGATGTCAATGTCAATGTCATACATACAAGACACATGAAAAAAAAAAAGCTTCATGTTTAATCCAATGTTACTTTCTATTTACTTTTAAATTATATTGTGAAATTCTCTAGCAGTTTCTGATGAAAACCATTTTTTTTCAGTGCACCTCTTCTGTTTTAAAAGCTGAATTCAAATTATTTTAGCGGCACAGATGTTTTTAGCATTGATAATAATTAGAAATGTTTCTTGAGCACCGGATTAGCATATTATAATCATTTCTAAAGAATCACGTGACGCTTAAAACTGAATGGTTGCTGAAAATTCAGCTTTGCCATCAAATTAACAAATAACATTTTGAAATATATTAAAATGGAATGCTTGTTTTGAACAAACTGTAATGATATTCATGATATTTACTGTAGTTTTGATCAAATAAATGCGGCCCTAGTAAGCTAGTAGGATATAGAGAGCTAAATATTTTATTCTAAAATATTACCACATGCCATTTACTTTAAAAATTCTGTCATCTAGTCATCTCATGTTATTTGAAACTGGTGCCACTGTTGCCTCTCAAAAAAGTAGTCACATGACACCCCAGTAGCCCATTGCAAATTATATGAAGTGTTCTGATGAAAGGGTGTGTGAATGTGTGTGAGAGATGACAAGGGAGAGACAAAGAGAAACAAGGCACCCGTAGGAGAGAGCGAAATGAATAGCATGGATCACAACATCCGTTGGATCTTATCTTAATTATAAGGAAGATGATCTGCGCAGTTAAGAGTGAATGCTGAAGTCAGTACTAATAAACTGTGGTGGCATTTCTCTAATCGGTCTCCTCTCCCGGGGGAAAACAAGCATCCCAGGGTAGAAGGAGTGAGCGAGTGGGCTGTCTGATGTGAAACAGGTGGGGCCGTGGAGGAGTTTTCTTTTTAATTGCTTTTCGCTCACGCCTCGTTTCTCTGTTGCTCTCCTGATGAATCTGTCTTTGCGCTCTAAGGGAGTTCTTCTTTCTATGTGTGGCCGCATGTCTTTGTGTGTGTGCTGTATGTGCACCTGCACGCGTCTCTGTGTGGATGGAAATGCCAGTGTATTGTTATAGTACATCTCGGTGTGTGTTCAGTTTACACAGGAGACATTTTATGCACTGGTTGCAAACCCACTGTGTTTCTAAACAAAGAGTGCTGGTGTCAGTGTACACTATTTCTCTCTTCTCGATGCTTTATACCTCCTTCATCACTTGTTCAGGGGCTGTCCTCTGTATTAATCAAAGGAATGAGAGGGACAGTGTGTAACAAAGCAATCTCCACTCTGCCAATCCTGTCCTCGTTCATCAGGCTTTAAAAGTGAGCAGAAAGAAACACACACACACACACACACACACACACACACACACACACACACACACACACACACACACACACACACACACACACACACACACACACACACACACACACACACACACACAGAATTGAGCATTTTGACATTTTTGGCATTGGCTAAATTACCACCCCACATTCCAGTCCCAATTTGTAGGGGGCTAGGAATTGTAGAAAATAAATAATTAGTTTAGCATTGTATTTACATATACAGTGAAAAGCATAAAATACTTGATATACAATGTATGTATATATATACTACCATTCAAAAGGCTGGGGTCTGTAAGGTTTTTAATGTTTTTGAGAAAAGGCTCATCAAGGTGGTATTTACTTATACTCAAAAATATTGTGAAATAATATTAGCTATTAAAGTAACTGAAGCTATTTTAATATATTTTAAAATGTGATGTATTCCTGTGATGACTAAGCTGATTTTTTAGCATTACTCCAGTCTTCAGTTTAAGAAACCTTTCTTATTTTTTTTTCTTTACCAATATCAAATTTATTTTCCAGGATTCTTGATGAATATAAAGTTAAAAAAAAAAAAACAGCATTTATTTGAAAAAAAAAACATTTTTGTGACATTGTGAATGTCACATGTAAATGTCTTATTTTTGGTATTTTTGTCAATTTAATGTGTCCTTGCTAGATAAGTTTCTTGACCTAAAACCTTTGAAAAATAATGTTTAAAAATTGTAGGAATCATTTCTGTCTCTCAGAACGTCCCTTAAAGGAGATTTTGTTACACTGGATTACTTCTGGAGCCAACACACATACAAATACACACTTAAACACATATTCGCAAACATTTTCTCCTTCACTCAAACCCAAATGATTTCGACACCCTTAAAAGGTGTACTTTCTATAATCACTTTTAAATGATATCATCATCATCCCCCCCACTAGAGAATAGAAATCTTATAATCATGTATGATTCACAGAGCTGGGTAGTAACTGATTACATGTAATCTGGATTACGTAATCAGATTCCAAAAATCAAGTACTTGTAATCAGAGTAAATTACATTTTAAAATACTCGTAATCAGACTACAGTTACTTTTTTATAGATTACATGATTGCATATTATTCACACAATAGCAATAAATTATTCATAAATCATTTATTCTCCCTAATTTCTCTTTTTCATCTTTTAAATTTTCCTTTCTAAAATAGCCTACCGATTATATACATATTATATATGTATGTATAGTCCAGTTTTGAGGACATTCACACATAGACTAATCATTAGTCAGGTGGCAACAGTATTTGAGCACTGGATTTACAAAAATCATTTCAGGTTTAAGAAGGGTTTCAACATTACATTAACTAGGCTTCTGATGAACACATTCATTTTTATTTTGATTATTACTCTGTAGGATTTTTAACCATGTATTATTACTTATAACTAATTAAAATGCACAAATTCACATTATTTCTAAGTTACATGTAATGCAGGCATTCCAAAATTTATTGTCATCTAAACTTTATTCACCAAATATATTTGCTTTAAGTACCCCTTAGATTTTAAAATAAATATTTCAATAATTAAGTAACACATTTGGATGCTCACGCTTTCTTTGATGTTGATTAATGATCACATTGCATGCAGGTAAATAAAAATATTCATCTTTTTTTAGAAAGTGTTTTATTTAAAACAAAGACTATAGAAATGCAAAGACGGTTCTCTCTATCCTTATGAATGGGAGAAACTGCTACGTGTAATATGGAGGAATAGTCCCACCTTCTAAATGAAATAGCCAAATTTGCCATAGAAACCTGACTAGACCAGCCAATGCATATGTGCAGTCAAAAGCACGTTATGACTCTGCATGCTCATTGGCTCGTCTAACCTGAAAAATAAGCCTTTTAAATGCTATTTTAGCATAAGAAACAACATTCATGGGGCAATTAATTTCAGATTTTTTTGCTGTTTTGACATATGTAATTTAATTGTGAGTTCAGCCAGCAGTTTTTGAGATTTCAGGACCCATTCATTAAGATAGGTCTTGTACGAGCTGCCCGGAGGCGTTGCAAATTAAATATGGCCGCCAAGGGAAGAGACTTTCCTCGAAAGGGAGTTCAAATAGAAAAAAAAGAAAAATTAAAAAAAGAAAAGAAAGGGAGTTTGTTTTAAAATTATTTTTTTTTATTTAATTTTTTTTATGATTTAATTGTTAGCTTTTCATTAAACTCACAACCCCCCTGCAGTTCCTTTACAAACCCTAGTTTGGGAAACCTTGATGTAATATAATGTTGAATGCACTTCATGTTGTAAATCACAATGAATGGATCAAGTTTTCTTACTCTTTGCATTTTTTTACATCATTATGGTACAAGATAATGCTATTTAAATCAATGTGATAAACGAGTTAAATCAAAAGTAATCTAAAAGTAATCTGATTACATTATCTAAAATGTGTAATGTAACGGATTACGTTTTACAATTTTTGTCATATAACCTGGAATCAGTAACAGATTACAATTTGTAAGTAATCTACCCAGCTTTGATGATTCAGTAGCGGAGGTGGAGGTTGAGGTGGCGCTAAGCTGGTGGAAGTGTCCTTCAGAGATGTGTTTGGAAAGGGAAGTGAGAAGATAGAGGTACAACGATTCACTTGGTGACAAAGGAAGCAGAACTGCAGAGAGTGAGCTGAGACAGTAGAGCACGAAAACAAGTGAAACTGAAGCGTTGCAGAGAGACATGTGGAGCAGGATGGTAATCCATATCCCTCATAGAAAACATGTTAATGTACAAACACACTCACCTGCAGCATACATAGACTTCTCCAATATCTGTATACAATCAGAACATAGGTGGCTGTAAATGGCACCTGCCCCACAGAGATTCTATCTCAGCGCACACAGAACCTCTCAAAAGTGATGTCTAATTTAACACAATTTTCTGGTCCATTTCCAGGCTTCTTAAACTGATTAATCCTTCTCTTGCACTTGGAGGTACAATTCACATCATGGATTCTTACAGATAACTGCTATTACTCTTTAACTGTTTTATTCTCCTGTGTCTTATTCTGAGCATTCTATAGATAGGATGTCCGAAATATTTTACTGTGTTATTACAATTTTAAATAATTGCTTTGTGTTTTAATATGTTAAAACAGGTCATATAGAATGATTTCTGAAGGTTTCTGAAAATTCAGCTTTGTTATCACGTGAACGAATTACATTTTAAAATAAGAAAAATTATTTCAAACCATAATAATATTTTCACTATTTGTACTGTATTTTTACTCATCATAAGAGACTTCTTTCAAAAACATTAAAAAAATCGTAATTATTTCAAACATTTGACCATTAGTATGAGGTTAATTTACACATTAATTTACATCATGTGTCTTGTTCAATTATATCAGGACCTCATTTAGTTAAGCCTTCATACTGTAGATAGAGCTTATTAAGTAATTGCTGCCTCTCTCAAGCTGACACCATATTTAACAGTTTGGACATATTTTAATTGCAGCAGCAGAACACAATGCCATAATGCAGAGTGCTTTCTGTAGTCTGTGTCACTGGTTAAGATCCTATCTATCAATTATTTAAATTTCACCAGCAAAGATATGTTTTATTTTCACTTGTTTAGCATCTTTCCCTAACCCCAAGAGAATGCTAAGCCTTCAATGGAGTGCCAAACTAATAATTAGCGCCTACAGGTATTGTTAGTTATCGCAATGTGATGCAAAATGCGGGGGGAAAAAAGGAAAAAAATAATAATAATGCACCAGTTTTATTTTCATGTGTATGATGTTATTTTTAGAGTGTATGTACACTTGCAATACATTGCTAACATGGTCCTTGCTTGATGTTAGAATAACAGATGATGTTAGAACACAGATGTATCTGTGACTTTTAAGATTTAAAATGTCTGAATATTCTTTTAAGATGTTTATGTGGTGTTGGGAAAAAGGGGGGGGGGAGACATTTGACCTACAAAATATTTAAATGTCACAGATTAACTTCTAGATTCAAACAGACTTCCAAGCTGCATGGTTTGCAGTGTTGCAGAATTACAGGGTAGTCTGTGTATTTTAACATAATATATCCTAAACAACACATTTACTCATACAGTAAACCTATACTGTGACATAATATCCCTTTTCCAGTAAATGTTGTGGTGTCTGAAGTAATTTTGCATGCACAAAGCCTAATTTAACTGTACCTTGATGCTATGTTTGATTATTAGGCAGAATATTTTAATGACAGCTACCCATTATTGGTCATTAAAAGATGGTGACTTGAGATGCATTAGTGGAGTGAGATGCAATTATTTAATTCACCCCAGAAAGAAATTTAGCTGAAAATGTACTCAATCTGAGGCCATCCACCTGCACACTGGTGGTGGAGGAGATATCTCTGATTCCATTGATTGTCCATTAGTATCCATTATTCTTTCTTTCTTTCTTTCAAAAATGTAGATGAGTGTGTTTGTTCATTGGAACAGATTTTGAGAAATTTAGCATTACAGTACATCACCTGCTCACCAATGCATCCTCTGCAGTGAATGGGTGCCGTCAGAATGGAAGTTCAAACCGCTGATGAAAGGATCAGAATAATTCAAGATTATTGACACAACTCCAGTTAACATCATTTGAAGCATTTATTTGTGATAAACAATAGACTTTTTCACTGGAGGAAGCATTATTTTGGACTATGGACTGGTATTGTGGTAAGACAGGCTTTATTAATGTTAGATTTGTTTCTTACAAACACACAACTTTTCACTGCACAAGATCGTGTGGATTACTTGTGCATTATTGTGATGCTTTTATCAGCTGTTTGGACTCTCATTTTGACGGCACCCATTCAGAGGATCCATAGTGATGTAATGTTAAATTTCTAAAAATCTGTTCCATTAAACAAACTCATCTTGGTTGTCCCGAAAGTGAGTACATTTTCAGCCAATTTTCATTTTTAGATGAACGATTCCTTTGTCAACCCTTAACGGACAATAACTATGCAGTATTAGTTTTACTTTAAACTATTGTTGCTTTCACCATCTCATCGGTTGTGAAAAATGCCTGCTGTGCCCTTTAAGTATGATCAATTACACCATTCTGTGTATGTATGTCACTGCGGGGAGGCCAAGGTCCTGCTTTAACCCTGTTTCAAAGAACTGCTATGTCGACCTATTTATTTAATTAAAATTGATTTTCAGTTTTCAGTTTGAGCCAAAATGTTTGCTTTTTTTGTTGTTGCTGTTGTTATTTTCTATTACAGCTTGTGCTGCACCCTTAAGGCTGTGGCTTAGAAACAGTTGCATTACAGTAGAAAACAGCTGTGAGATGATGATGATGATGTGGCTTTTTCCTTGCTTGGTTAGTTTATCCATCTTTTATCCCAAATCAAAAAAAAAAAAAAAAAAAAAAAATCCTCTGAATATCACTGTTTCATCCATTGTTCGGGACTCATGAGACACAGCTTCCCTGAATGTATCTTTCTGGAAAATTTAGCAAAATAGATTGAATGGACAATTAATTTCTGTGTTATTTCTGTATATGTATACTGTATGTATTTGTTGAATGCTGCTACTGTTTATAACTATTTAGAACTTTTATTTTTATTGAGAATTTAATTTATTTTATTTACACTAGGGATGTGAACACATCTTGGATTCAGCATCTAATTTAAACCTGGTAAAACAGAAAGTATTAGGATTTTGACAAATGTAACACATAAAGAGGTCAAAAGTTTACATCCCTCTTTCAGAATCTGCAAAATGTTAATTATTTTACCAAAATAAGAGGGGTCATACAAAATGCATGTTATTGTTTGTTTAGTACTGACCTGAATAAGATATTTCACATAAAAGATGTTTAGTGCACAAGAGAAAATAATATAAAAATGACTCCATTCAAAAGTTTACATCCCCTTGATTCTTAAAACTGTGTTGTTACCTGAACGATCCACAGCTGTTTTTTTTTTGTTCAGTGATAGTTGTTCACGAGTCCCTTGTTTGTCCTGAACAGTTAAACTGCCTTCTGTTCTTCAGAAAAATCCTTCAGGTCCCACAAATTCTTTGGTTTTCCAGCATTTTTGTGTATTTGAACCCTTTCCAACAATGACTGTATGATTTTGAGATCCATCTTTTCACACTGAAGACAACTAAGGGACTATTACAGAAGGTTCAAACTGTAGTTTATCGTGTTATCGTGTATATTGTATCATATTCATTAGTTATTTATTACAGAGACTATTGCAAAAATTAATTATTACAGGGATTTCCTGAGTTTCCACTACAATAGCTGGCATTGATGTTGATTCGAATAGACTCTGGGAGATGTGTTGTTGAGGTTAAAGAGGCCACAGTGTATTGGCCACAACTGTTAGCATAATTATTTCTCTATGGAGAGAGAGAGAGAGAGAGAGAGAGAGAGATGTACTGGAATATAATGACAAGGCTTGCTGGGACCTTTTTTCTCAGCTTGCTTTGTGCTCCCTACTATTGCACATCTGCTGTGCACTAATCAGGACAAACGCACACGCACTTCTTTCCCAGCAGACCTTGGCCTCTGAAGTGTCATCCGCACACATGGACTTGAACTGCACATCTGCACCAGTTCCAGTTGCCCCATCCCTTGCTCTTTTCTCATTCATTTCTCTTCTCTCTCAATTATTCTAATCTGCAGGCCTTCTCATCACGGCCAGCTGTGCCGTGTTATCCATTTGGTTTGTTGGCCAACGCGGGGATAGACAAAGCATCTACACAAAAGATAGGGCACAACTAATGGGTTACCTAGCGCAGGTGTGTATGATAAGGAACGGTAAATCATGTGGGAAGTCACCGTTCTGAGCGTGTGCAGAAAGCCCCCTAAGCAGATGCAATCTGTGATGTACAGCTGGAGATGAGGTAGGGGGTCAAGAAAAGACATGCTAGATCTCCCCTCCCCATATCCAATCTCCCTCTCGCTCTCTCGGTCTCATTCTTTTTCTCTGCTCAGAGTGATAGGGTCAGTAGCTGTGATGGAGGTCACCAGTGATCTGTCTCTGTCTGTAGCTTTCACAGGAAGAGGCTGGGACTCTAACAGAGATGTACTAGCGTAACCACACACACACGTTTATTATTTGCCCTCTAAATGAGGAAATACCATACTTCTATTGTCTTGGCTGTCAGTCGATTGAAACTTTGAATCTATTTAGTTACAATAATTATGATTCATTTATTTATTAATCAATATATAATGAATCGCATATATCAATGTTTGCTGAGACAAGTCCCCAATTAATAATAATTAGAGGATATTACGTTATTTTGGCACATGATCTGGCAAAAAAATGGTTGGCCTAAATTCATGTTGGCCTAAATTATTTCTAAATAATTTTTTATGTTAATAAAAAATGTGTCAAATGCATAGCTTTATTTTTATATAAAGACTTTAAGCTGAATTATATATATATATATATATATATATATAATTTTTTTTTGGGGGGGGGGGGGGGGGGGGTTGTCCTCAAACTGTAACTAAGCATATATAAACACACACACACACACACACATTTGTATTTGGATTTACTTTAATTGACTAAACCAAAGTGATACACTAACAAGCTTTTTTTTTTTAAAGACATTATTGCAACATATGCTTGCTGGAAAATTGTGCCTCTTTGTACATATGAAAATTGTACATATTCATACAATTCAGTGCTTGGTGAAATGAACACTGGTGACAGTAAAACACCAACAAATGTCATTCCTTTTCACGTAAATTGCTATTACAGTATTATTCGAATATTGATTAATAAACGTTACGTTTTGTCCCATGTGTGCCTTGTTAACACTGTTGGTTGGGTTTAGGGTACACCGTAAAAAAAAAAAAAAAAAGGTGGAGCGAACTTTTAAAAAAAGTTTTTACCAGCTTCAGCAGACTTTTTGTGGGAGATTCTCAAATTTTTGTTTAAAAACGACAAGTTGAGAAAACTCAAAAATCTGCTGAAGCTGGTTGCTTTAAAATTTTAAGTTGGCTCAACTTTTTTTTTTTTTTACAGTGTATGGTTTAATATTGCTTGTATATATTTTTTCATTAACATTTTAGAACCACTCACTAGACAATTCATTTCAGAACTACCACAAAATGTATAACAACGAGCAAAGTTTTTCATGTTTTTTAGGGGCATGTTTTTCCAATGCGCCTGGGTTACAGCATTCATTATGTTACTTAAGTTATTTATTTATTTATTTTTTGTCTGTTCTCCAGTGTAGTTGATGTGTGTTATAAACTTGTGTTATATAAACTAAACCCACACACACACACACATACCATCTTTCCTGTCTCTCTGAGCTCTTTATGGAGCACTGTAACTCAAGAGTTTGATTTGCAACGGACATATCCTGTCAGTCAATCACATCACTTATAACAGCAAAAATGTTTAAAGTCACAGATCTGTTGAGAATTACATACTTCTGTCCGATATCCCTGCACAACCTCTTACTAAGCTGTATCCCTTTGGTCTATTTTTCCCTAATGGTGCCTTTTGAAGTTTGAAGGTTTCTTGTTCTAGGAAAAATGATGTTAATTCTCTTGTGAATGAGATCATAAAATATGTTCATCTGATATTCCTTCTGAACAGTAAAGATTAGTACGAGTCTTTACTATTGATTTTAACTTAATTTAATAATTAATAGATTTTTTTGAGTATATAGTCAGACAAAAAGGAAGAGGAATTAATGCCACAAATGGATGAAACAGCATTGGAAGCACATGAGGAAACTAGGAAAGGATCCATTGTTGCTCGACCACAAGGCCACAACTTTTTCAAACAGTGAGATTGGTGAAGAAATAAAATATATAAAAAAAAACAATGAAAGGGGAAGAATGAAATTAATTTTAATGTCCCCTCAGTCAGCTTTTTTTTTTCTTCCTTGAGTAAAGAGAGAGATTTGAAAGCGCACATGAAATGCCCCTCAGTTTTCAAGGTTGCCTTTGTGTATTCTCATTTACATTCAGTTGGATAAAAGCCCTTCGTCTTTCAATCTGTTGAATTGTGTGGCATGTGTAGGTTGGGGACAGTATGTTATGCATTAGATTTGGTCATTGCATAGCTGATCACCCATGGGGATGGGCGGAAGAAGCGGATGAGTTTAGTGTCCCTCTGGTCTCGTGCAGACACACACACATTTCTCATTTCTTCTCATTTTCAATCTTTCAGTTACATGTCCACTCATTTTAAATTACATCTCCTGACTCTCTCAAACGCAGTCTAAAGCAGTATTTGTCTGTATTTCATGTGCAATATGAAGCTGCAGGGTTTGGATGGGTAATATGCGATAAATATTTAGTGGCCAGCAGGAAAATGTTGGCCTACATTTGCCGTCTATTTGTCCCGTCTTACTTTAGAATGGCTATAACTCCGAGGAATGCTACTGACTTATCTCCCACATTCACATAAACACACATGCACAGATAGACACAGGCTCAGGAGGCACACACAGACGTGATGATGGGCAACGCACACATTTACATCAAGAAGAAAAAAATTACTTCAGTCTGCTTTTATCTCCCTTTTCTTATTAATTATGCATGCCTCAGTAGGCCACGGTCAGACGCTCATGAATGAATACATTTGCGGCGCACACACTTTAGTTTCTCTCACGGTAGTGAAGAGGTCTTTAATAGCTCATTAAGGGGCCTGCAGTAAGTGAGCGTTAATGTTCTCTTTGCAAAGGATGGACGACCACCACATTGTGGACACTGATTCAGATACCCCCGTTCAAATAATAGATCTAGTTACCCGACACAACAGATATTTTGAAAAGTGAGTTGAAAACTGTTGAACCCTGTTGAATTTTATTGTATGGACAAAAAACAGCATTAAAGTCATATAGATTTGGAATGACATGAAATAAGGATGAGGAAATGATGACTGATGGATCAAATGATAGGTCAGTCAGATTTTTAATGTCTGTTATTTCTTCTAAACAATTTACTGAACTTGCATAGTATAGTGTGTGGTATTGTCAATGTATCACCCAGCCCTAGTTGAAATATGTACAGTAAATAACTCATATAATACAGCCTCAAGTGGGAAAAAAAAATCATGAAATCATGAAATGTATTAATATTACTAATTTAAATAATTCTTCTGCCAAGTAATATAATTTATTAGACTATAGCTGTAGGTTGTTTACATGCCAAGCCACATTTAATACTGTATATAAACTGTGACTTCAGGTGTGTATTTACCTAAATGTATTTATATAAGGCTCTGCTATTTTTTTTTTTGTCCCTTTTAAACATGTTTTTTTGTTTTTGTTTTCTTTCTTTACCTAAAAAGCAGTTCTTTATTCCCAGCACAACGCTCGCTGTAACCACTGAAGCTGTAATACCATTTGCTGCAGACTTTTTTTAATGACATGTTAACCTCAGTCGTATAAACTTACAGCCCTCGTCTGACTCTTCCAGTTTTTTTCATTTCTGTTTTCTCCCTATTCATCAGCTCTTTTCTTATACCACTCATCTGACAACACACAAGTCTTTCCTTAGCTACTATGATCCCTATCCCTCTCATTCTCCTCCCTCATGGAGTGCTCTAATTGAAGAGGCATGTGCTCTACGCCCCTCTTGTGGGACTCTGTCATTGGCTGCAGGCAAAACATCCGAGGCCAGGCCCCTGCAAGGTGGCATCTTTTTGGGAAGGCCACACTGCGACTTTCCTCCTCTTTTTTGCCTGGATCCATCACCTGCTTTACTCCTTTGCTGTTTACATTCCTCTTTCTTCCTTCCTGCCCTCTTTTGAATCTTTTTTCTCATAACTGGGAGATATACACTTTTTTTCTTTCTTTCCGTTTTTCTATTTAAAGAAACTGAATAGGTTTTTTTTTTTTAAATCTTTTTTTTTTCTTTTTTTTTACCCAGGCTCACTTAAGAAAAACATGCCTGTGGCTACATTTCTGCAAAATTATCTTACAAAGCTTCTTGCACATTTTGTGCCAATTTCAAAGTTAAATGTTGAGTGAGGAGCACTAAAAGAGCATTCGGTTCATTCTGAAGCTGATGAATGTAAACCTGACAATATTGTTGTACGTATCACAGCACTTTGCAAATTAAACGTATGGTGAGTGGCACTGAAAGGATAATGCTCTATCACGTTTTAAACTAACAAACCACCTATACTAACATTTTAGCTTGCTTATACAAATCTTTGAGCTTTTTATCATGAGTCATGACTTATACTCAAGCAATCTACATTGTAAGTGCATTGTGCTACCAGGTGGGCTACCGAGCAAATTTACGATGCCAGAAAAACCATTCACGTGTGATACAAACGTCGAAATGTATTAGTTTACAAATCATGCACTGTGGCAAAATTATTTTGAGGTCCACTTTGTGGAAGGAAACATATGAAGATAAGTCATTATTAATCAATAATTTGTCCCGTCATGATTTGTATGAAAATAAATATAAAGTAAAATAAAATTTGTTTTACTGCTTCTAGTGTTCATTTCAGTGGGAATTGCATGTATAGGTACGTTTTTGAAGTAGAGTAAATGTGTAGGTAGAGGCACGTTTTTCCATTGAGGATAAGTCCGTTGATTAAATACAGACGTCAGTCAAGATAAGCGCTATCACACATTCAGTATGAGAATCTAAACCTTTTATCCCAGAGGGCTCTTCATGGTGTTTAAATTTACTGAAATGGTTCAAAATTTGATAGATTGACAGTCTCCCTCTTGGCATCACTTTCCCTCACTTCATAATCATTTTAATCTCAGCCTGTGTGAACCTGATAAAATTTGTGCGAACTATTGATTTGTGTAATGTATTTTCTTATCCCTTCAGGAATAGACAATGAGCACATAATCAATATCAAGGGAAGAGCTGGGAGGTTCTATCCATCTGGACAACTGGTTTGGATAGTGCATCTAAATTCAATTATTTTCACTGACATATTTTCACCATTATCTAAAAAAATTATTCCAAATGCATTGTGGCCAGTGTGTGTGAGTAAGATGCTATTTTGCGAGGCAGTTGGTAATCTTTCCCGTGTTGAAGGGGGTGGCGCCCGCTATCACATGTGATTGATAAGGATGTGGATTGCAGGAATTAAAAAGCTGTGGAGTCTCTGTCACGATTCTACTGCATTTGAATCATAGTTCATACTTGTTCACGGGGTTATTTGTGAGTGTATACCTTTGTGTGTGAGCTGGCTGGTCCACTTCTTTCATCACTCTAGCCTGTGGCAGGGTCAAAGGCTAAACATCCCTTATTGACACAGTGGAGCAGAGCAGGTAAAGAAGCAGGGGAGAGTTTCAATTTCACACTGTAATGGAGGAAATGGCTATAGCTGTGCGTGAGAGAGAGAGAGGGGAAAGAGAAAAGAGGAAAAATCCTTCAAAAACATTCTAAAGATTTACAGGAAGAGGCTGATCCCTTATCACTTTGGCAGGACCGTTGTAGCTGCAAGCCTTCATCTGTCTGACCGCTCCTCCTCCTCCTCATACTCCAATTCCATTCGAGAGAGCCATCAGCTCTCTTTGTCTGAATCTTATGTATTGTGCACCGGGTTTTATGTACAAAGCTTGATTTACTATGTGACATCACTTTAAAAGAGATGTAGGGTGTGTTATGTAGAACGGGAGCTTTATTTTCATGTTGCGTTATGGATTGTGTTGTGTGGATTGTGCGCACAAATCCCATTTGATTTCGAAATTCAATCTGGCTGTCTGCTGTCATTCTGCAAGTGATGTAATCTCATCCGTTTGTTCAGACAATGCTGTCAATATCTGTTGTATCCACATTGGATGCTATTGCTATAGTAATGAATTCAGCACAGTGAATGTCACGCTGATATAAAAGGAAAAAAAGACACTGAAAATGAGTATATTCAGGCATAGATCTCGACCAGGTGTCTTCACACTGGAGCCGCAGGAAACTTGAGAGAATTTGAGAGAATTTCCTGTATTTTATTTCTGTATTTTTCCCCTGTACTTTCATATTTAACTGTAAAATTGCTCTGGAACAACATTAATTGTGAAAAGCTTTATACAAATAAATTTGAATTGCAAATATTTATACATCTAACAGTTTTTTTTAATAGTGAGTGGAAAACACAAAGTCACCGTTTTCCAGATAATATTTAAATAAATTGCTTTGCCTTCAACACAACAACAAAAAAGCCAGTTTATTTAATTTAGCACGTGTATTTAATTGAGCTAGTTTATTTAATTTAATATTGTTTATATGCCATTAAATGTATTTTAAATGTTGAATATTTGTTTAATATTTAGAATCGAATAAAGTTCAAAATATTAATGCATTTCATTTATTAATATTTGGAATATTTTCCGTTTTTATTTACATTTTGTTTTGGACATTTGTCTTTTTGTCTATATAGTTTATTCTATTTAGCTTTCATTTATATGTTATATTTTAAGTTCATTTATTTTTGTATTTCAGTTTTAGTCATTTTTTCTCAACTTAAGCTTATTATAGTTAGTTCCCAGGGTGACAAGTTTATTTTATTTCATCTTTCCAATTTGTGCACTTGGCATGACATACATCTAATGTTCAGATTGAGCATTTGTTCTGTTTGTGTATGTATTTCACATTTGATATATTCCCAGAATCTTATGTAAGATCCCACCAGTGGCTCTGGCCATTCCTTTGTCCCTTCTGCAGCACACAAAGGCTCACAAATCTGCATCAGTGAGGCAACACTGTGGCTAGTGTGGCACCCCCTAGTGCTCACTGCGATATATTGCTCTGTGTGAGGTGGACTCGAGATAATGAAAGAGCAGATCACTGTATCGCACAATAGTTAATGTGTGCAGAAAATGAGTAAATAGTGCTGACAATGTCCTGAATATGCTTTGGCAAGTCAGGAAATTAAAAGGAAGATTTGTTTTAATTTGTGGGAAACCAGGCGTAAGACAATATGTTTGTTCATAAGGACTTATATGTTGTGTTTCCCACATTTTCAGCTGGCTGACCCCTGACTTTGGACACTTAATGGCTTTGTGCAGAAGTGCTGATCCATTCAGTAATACCTTGTCATTGTGACCAGTGCTCGTTAAAACACACACACACACAGGGCAATGAAAACCCTAGAAATTGCTTTCTGTCCTCTTAATAGAAAACGGATAAGATCTGATAGGCTCGTGTGTTCTCACGGACGGAGCGGCTAGGACGGGCACACACAAGCTTTGTACAGTGACAGCGACACCCCCACAGTTTAACATAGTCTCGTGCTTTACACTCATAAATGCCACTAATAGGATCAACAGTAGATAATAAGTGGAGATGTATTTCCCCTAGAAGTCCTTTACCAACAGTGCCATGATTTGTTCGCTTTGTCCTTTATTTTTTTGCAGATCTTTTGATTGTCTTAAGCTACCTGCAAGCTAATTAGCATGCGTTTGAACTGCAAGGCACCTGGAAAAATACTTGCAAACATGTAACAGTAGGTGCAATGTGACAAGCCTCCAGTGACGAGCAGTTCATTTGTTTGCTCTGAATGTGAATCTGCTGCATGACATGACACAAACACAGCCAATCAGAAGGCGCATCCATGTCTGATAATTAGTATCTGATAATTATTATTAATTACAATAATATGAGAATTATTTTCACATAGTGGCCAATAACTGATCAATGGAAATTATTGAAATTCTATAAAAAGTCTGTCTAAATAATTTAAAAATAAATGAATTTTGTGAAAAATTCTGCTGGATTTTTTGCACTTAGGCTGACACATTGAATGTTTACTTGATAAATAAAAGTATCAATTTCTTTCAACCCCAAACTTTTAAACAGTAGTGTAATACAATTTGCTAAATAATATTTTGTTTTTATTAAATATTATTAGTTGTCATATATCATATAATATCAATGATAACGATTAATTTATAAATCTCAAACCAATGTGAGCCAATGAGATTTCACAGTAGGAGGGGCTACTGAACATGACTCTGAAGAAATGTAGCAGTACTTGGATCATACATACAGAATAACAATTTCTCGAAAGTAGCATGCAAATTGAAACAACAGAATCGTTGTATTAGTTGTCATGGTGTTGTTCTCAGTATTGCTTTTCCCATGCTCTGTCCTTTCCCTCTCGTTCCTCTGTTCTTTGCTGTCCCTCACCCATCAGTTTGTGCCTCACGTTTTGAGAAATTGCCTCAGTGATGTTTTCTGACAGTGACGTTAATCGAAGCACCAAACGCATAGTAGCACTCCAATTGAAAGGAAATTTGCCCACTGCCTTCTACACAAAGCCAAACAACCTGTAACCGCTTTTACACACACATAAACGTGAAAGTCTTCGCACACGTGTGTGGTGCCAGAAATGTAAACACAAGTTCATGCTGGTGCAAATCGAAGGGCAGAGTTTTGACATTTGAAACACATGAAAAAAAAAAAAAAAAAGACAATTGGAAAATACCTAGTCAGATGTCTGAAATGATTTCCCGATGCCTCATGCAATTGTTTTCCACAGTGTTTTTGAGTGTTTTGTAGCAATCGTTTATATAATACAGTGACAGGAAAAAGATGGATTTAACACGCGTTTCTGCATGAACTGGTCACAAAATTTGATCTCGCTTACATCAATAGACAAACATAATCTGCTTAAACAAATCACATTTATTCACATGCTTTTTCCACCCTCCACTGTTGTGTGCAATTAAGACAAAATGTATTATTGTTTGTCTCTTATTCATTAAGATCAAATTTAATGGCTAATTTCCACAGAAATCCATGATGAAGGGTTCACATACTTCCTGCAGCTATACTTCATCAACTAACCGTCTAAGTTAACATATCACTTCTACATCTTTAGTTTCTCTATAATGAAAGATATAGTTTGCGCACAGCTCCACATTAATCTCCTGTCTTATAAATCTTGGCTGGCCAACAATTAAGGAATATGAGGCTTCCAAAACAAAAGGAACAAGGGAGAGAAAGAGAAAGTGTGTGTGTGAGAGAGAGAGAGAGAGAGAGAATTATGATTCCTCCCATCGTGCTCTGACCTGTTTGCTCATTCATAAGGCATCACTTGTCGAGGTCCATAGAGAAACCAGCAGGATGTGGAGCAATTAAATGCACCGCGTGTTGTTGGAATACCAATGCGCTCCGCCGTTAACGTGTGTAATCTCAAACCTCCACCGTCTTTGCGCCACCTGCATCAAAGCCTCAGAGGAACTTTTCATTAATCTTTCTGGGTTTTTTTATTTTTAATCACTGTCATCTCCCCCTTTCCTGTTCCTGTAGCTTCATCTATTACTTCTAAAGGATCACAGCAACTTATACATTTGCATATGGTAAGTCAAAGTGATGGGCCTAATCAGTTCCTGTACTGAAGATGCTGATACTTCTGGTTAGATTTAACCTGTCGGATCTAAATGACACTTCAGCTAAACCTTTATCATGGTGCTTTGCCAAACAGTACCTAAATCAGCACAGTCCAGAAAATATTGCCACCTCGTAGCGTGATTCTCCCGTGTGAAAATTACAGCGGGGTGCAACAAGGGCCATTGCTGTGCAGATTAGCACACCAATTACACCCGTGCATCAGAACGCAAACTTTTTCTGCTGTCAACAGATGCTTGTGTGTGAGATTCTGTTAAATAAACAGCCATTTCCTAATTACAGAAAGAAAAAACGAGAGATAGCATTGGTATCTGTGTAGACATTAGCGGGTGGTGCACATCAGTGCTAATTAGTGTTGTCACTGAAGATAACTCACAAGAGCCTGTAAACAACACTACAAGAGTTACTACAGTTTCATGGATCTCATACTTTACATAATGGTGCAGAAAATCAGAATTTCTCGCTATAAAGCAAATTTGATGTAAATGGAACCACATACTGATATAAATGAGTTTAACAATGTTTGTAAATGTGAGTTAAGTTTCCTGTTCAGAGAGAAAAGAAAATCCCGCTCGGAGTTCATTTAAAAGTTATTTTAATGTTTGTTTATTTTTTGTTAGTAATATTAATATCTGGGCACAAGATGAAATCATGTTTATTCCAGTTACGAGGGTGATGCATTACTGTGAAATGACCTTTAGACTTTATTTGCATGTGTGAAAGCAACACTTCATCATGTTTTCTTAGTTAGCAAATTTTTTTGTCACCCTCACCTTAAACTTTTCTTAAGGTTAGACTTTAAGGTTCAGTTACAACATTAATTCTGCATATGCTAACACAATTTTAATATAATAAGTAGTATAAATGAATACTAATGTATTATAAACAAACATGAGCAACCATGAACGACAGTATATTTATGAATAAACTTTAACCTAGATTAATAAATGCTTTCATGGTTAGTTCATGATACCTAATGCATTTACAGTTGTACTTTATTGTAAAGTGACACCTTTAAATATCAGTTTTTCAATAATATTTTACAAATTCCATATTTCTTTTGTTCTAAGGGCTAATAGTCTTTTAAGGCACAGTCTGCTATGTTTCCACTCTTCACCAGTGTCCCAGGACAACATAGACAGGGTGTCATGTGAAGGATGCTGCCGTGTTTCTCTCTTCACACATATGGTCATTGTGTCATTGACATTACTAGATGTGAATATTAAAAATCAGACCCCCTCAAGAATTTTATCCATGGTGGTCTGAACACATATAAGTGCCCACATATCGAGATATATGGGCATACTCCCAACTGGAACCTCAGCAGAAGGTCAGTGCTCAGTGGAAGGACAGTGGAGATGGGTAGAGACAGTAATGCTTATGAAACATTATGCACTGTATTTCATTCTGCTGGAGGACATATCATATGCTGAATTAAAAAAAAAACATTTGGATGAAATGTTTATAATTTGAGGCACTTAAAGGGATAGTCCACCCAAAAATGAAACCTGTATGACTTTCTTTCTTCTGTGGGATGCAAAGGAGATATTTTGAAGAATGTTGGTAACTAAACAGTTTAGATTCCATTGAATTCCATTGTATGGACATAAAATTCAATGGCAGTCAATGGGAATCTAAGTTGGTTTGGTTACCAGCATTCTTCAAAATATCTTCTTTGCATCCCACAGAAGAAAGAAAGTCATTTTTGAGTCAATTTTTGAGTGGATTGCCTCTTTTAATGTTCATTTTTAAATACATTACTGGTAATTTTTAGTTTATGTTAGCTCATAATGCAATACCTAATGTTGTACTAAATGCATGTTTAAATGTAACTTTAAATGGCAAAATGTGTTTGTATTTGTACAAATTCAAATGAACTAGATTAATCCTGGCTTTTAGAGGTTATGTGAACTACTGAATTAACCTAAATGTGTGTGAGGTTGAGACTTGAGTATTATGTTGCATATCTACCATGCTTGTGTGAATATGACAACCTGACTGTTCCCTAAGGAAAGATGAGATGTGGGTTTACAGGCAGCCACCTAATCAGGGAATTTGGTCTCGCCAGTGGGATTTCTCATCATCATCTCTCTCTCTCCCTCCTTCTCTGACAGGCCCCTGTGGAAAGGGAGATGTTGTGGAGCAGTGCGCTCTGCCTGACCAGACCCCAGTCGTAGTGCTCAGACTGACAGAGGCTCTAGAGAGACTGGGTGAGTTTGCTCCTCAGCCTCACCTATCTAATTTAACTATTCAGAGAGAGTCAGAATCAATTAATAACATATGAAAGGTTCTTGTAGCATGGTAATAATGATAACAGTAATGTCATTCAAAAGTTTGGGTTTGGTCTCATCAAAATACAAAAATACAGTAAAAGAATAATAATATTGTGAAACATTATTACAATTTAAAATAACCATTTTCTATTTTTAGATATTTTAAAATGCAGATTATTCATCTAATGATAAAGCTGAATTGAACTGACCTCAAACTTTTGGAAGGTAGTGTATATATATCAAAATGCAATTTGAGACCATTATGCCACCACAGTCATTTTTGTAAAGGGTTTAAATGTACCTTATTTCTCCAACAGTTCAATTTACTAAACAGTTCTGATAACACATCATATTATAAAACTGACCTTTGACCTCTCTCTTGTGCTCAAGACTGGGAGAATGAGCCACTGTACCGGTCTGGCCAGACCTCCACTGGATCCCCAGAATTATTGCAGGCTTTGGAAACAGGTAAGTTCATAACATGTTTTTTCATAAGTTGTTTGTTTTGTACATTCTAATTTCAGAATATGTATTAAATAGCATATTCAGACCCATGTGCCATAATAGGCATCTAGTTATTAAACAACCATTAAGTTTCTGTTTACCTGAATTGATTGTATGGGAGTCTTGAGAGTCTTAATTAAATGATAAAAGTATAATGATAAAGTAATCATGAATGGGATATAATTTATTCAAATTGTTGCTTTCGTGTGTATGTGGTTCAAAAGAAAAAAATGAAGAATGACAGTCTTAATTGTAAAATATGTAAAAACATGAAAAGATAAAGATAAAAAAAAACAACAATTAAACATTTTTAAGCAGTTTAGTAACTTCCAGTGTTTTGCAGTATGAATCCAGGCCACTGCTGTTTAAAAAGTTTGCTAAGTTTAGCTGAAGTTCTTATTTAGCACCACAAGGGAGTGCTCTGGCTCCGTACTTTTTTTTGGGGGGGGAGATGCTGTTTCCAAAAAAACTCAGCACTACTATTGAATTAGATGTAGCAAGTACACATATATTCACAGACACACCTCATCCTCTTCCTCTCTACTAAAATGATTAGGTAGAGCACAGATTTCCCGTAGGAGAAAACTCCTTTTATCATTGTAGTTCACATAAAATTGTTATTTCAGACTGAGACTTTTATTAAGTTTAAAGAAGGGACTGTGTTAGAGATTGTAATCTGTTATGCCACTGAAGTGCAGATATATACGTAGTCCAGCAAAACTCTTGACACTGTGTATGGCACACATGTGCACACGTAATGCCTTAGTTGTCACAGCTTAAGCATCACAACTATATAAATAATTCTACAGGTTGACAATGTCACATGTGCACTAACATGACCTGGGCATGTTCATGTCACTTTCTTTAGAGTACATGTGCACACTTATGGTCGCATGCACAAATCCATAAAAGGGCAAAGGGTCTTTCACGAGTTGCTGCACAGATCCTGAAAAATGTCTTCTGACACATAAGCACTGTTATGAACTGAGGAACTAGATGTATAGGGTAGATGCTGTCAGGTTTTGACTGGTTGACATGAATGTGCTCTGACAATGTGGTAAGGCCAGTTTACAGTGGTGTAGGAAAGGTTAGCTTTTCATTGAGTTTTTGCCTTTTAAAAGACTCTTTCAGTATGTTTGAGAATGTTCTTCAGGCTTATAAGTCCAGTCGCTTATCATGCCATACAAGTTTAGATTGGATTTGGTCATTACAAAACTCAATTTCCTTTTCAAAGTGATTTCTTTTGCAAGTGTTTTGGGTCAGTATTGTTAAAATTGACATTATTGTATTATATATATATATATATATATATATATATATATATATATATATATATATATATATATATATATATATATTGTTTTTTAGAAATGTGTGTGTGTGTGTGTGTGTGTGTGTGTGTGTGTGTGTGACATCTCTTTATTATATGCATCTTTTTTTACATAACCTGTAAATTTCCATTCACATCTAACCATAAGTCTAACCTTTGAGGGGTATGAATGCCATTAAGCCAACCGTGAAACGTTGCAAAGTGTATCCAGCACCCATTTCCTGTAGTTATATAACGAGTTAGTTACTCAGTGTGGAAATACTCACACCATTGCATACACTCTCATAAGTGTTTTGGCAGACACGCACCATGGTTGCCATTTAAAAGCCCAGCCAAAAAGTGGTGAAGTCCAGTGGCCACAGAAGACCAGAGACAACATTACGTCACCCAGCTAGAGCTTGTGCTAACCAACCAGTGATTTGTGGATCAACAGTGTGTTGTCATGGAGATGGCAAGCCGTTTTAGCCACGGGGTTACATATTTTAGTAAAACGAGAAAGAGGAAAGGTTTCATGTAGGAGGTAGAGAGGAGCAGAGAGAGGAATGACTCACGATCAGGTGTATCGAAGATCGACAAGTGCACACGCAGTAAATTCAAACTAATGGTCAAAGAAGACTGACAAACATTTGCATGTGTGCATGAATATGCATTCGGTGTACAGTAAAAGCACACAAGCTTGAACTCGCACACACATACACGGTTGACAAGAAAAGGAAAGCGATTCCAGCTCCGTCTCCCTGGATACAGTGACAGGCGCACGGAGAGCGTGGCTGACCCATGCCCACTCGACAACATGCCAACAAGCACCTCTTCCCTTCCGTTTATTAATTTCGACATTCATCATTGACGCATTTCTCTTCTTTTTCTTGCGTGAGAGAAGCTGAGCTCAGCAAAACACAAATTAAAAACACTCTTCTCATCTTCCGCACTTCCTGCTCTCCCATTGGCTGCCAGTGATGTCATCCTGTCTCATATGCAATAGTCAATAACCTATTAGAGTCCAGCTTTTTACAGTCAGCTTGGGCAGAAGGGGCTTCTGCCGCTTGAGCTCTTCTACGCCCTTTGTTTTATTGGAGTCTTTTAGCGATCGTCTTGATTAACGCCCTAAAGTCCTAAAGATTTCTGAGGGGAGACGGTTCAGTGCCCCTGGGGAACACTTTGTTCTGCGGGTGGTGTTATAATTGTTTTTCATTGCAAATGATGCTGTTTTTTCCTGTCGGTAAATGCGGGCCATTTAAAGACTGCAGAGATGCAATCATTTGTGCATATTCATTGTATGTGGTTTGTTTGGGATATATAATGTATCACATGCACATTCATCTTTGGCGTAACCATAACTGTTCACTCTTGAAGACTTGAGCTGTATCAGCCATTCGTTTCGGTCATTTCAGCAGTCTCATTGGAAATTTCCTCACCTTTTTGCAAGACGGCTTCTCTAGTTTTGTTTACGCTCACTCTACCTGCATAATCCATCTATGTCATCTGTTCTGTCCAGCTCTTTCTCCTCTTTTCTGCAGATACAGCCTTGGAAGTGATCACTAACAATGATGTCATCCCTCGATTGCTCGCTCTTCCTCACACACACACACGCACACACACACACACACTTACTTGTGGCCAGACTCCTCCCTTGTTCAGCCTTTTTGGCTTTTAAAGTTTCCTGACAGAGAAGTTCTGATCGATTCCTTCGCTGAGTTAGGGGCCATTTATGCGTTCTTGCATTTTAATTTTAATTTTTTAATTTTTAGTTTTTTTTTAATAAACATGTACTATGTGGGTGTTTTGGACTGTTATGATACATTTCATAATGAGTGCTGCTCCTATGAGTGTGTGTAGAGTTAAAAGAGGTTCACTTTTTAAGTCTATCAGGACACATGCATTCTGTTTCACTGAAATGTATATCCTGTTTGTATTGATGGATACTATAAATAGACAGCCATATAGATGATTAATAGATGGACGAATGGACGGTTGGATGGATGTATAGACAGAGGAATAGATACCGTGGATGTACAGTAAGATAGATAGATAGATAGATAGACATATGGAATGATCTATAATATGCCCTATTTTAAGCCTAATATCCTCAATGGCAAGCATGTTATATAACTGGCGAAGCTCTCTTCCTCCACAGTTGTATCATCTCTGTTTTTCCATTCTCTCTTATGTCTCCCCTCTTTTGAACAACTCCTTCTCATTTGTCCATTTTAACTCATTTCCTCTCCCTTACTCTTTTCATGCCCTCCTCAAAGACTTGATTGGAGGGAGACACATAATGCCAAACCAGTGTAAATTAAATTGAGTTCACAGCAGCTTAAACTGAATAACAGCATACAAGTGTCTGTGTCTCTTATGCACCGCTTTCTTCTTCTTTTTTCTTTCTTGCCTTCTTCCTTTTTTATTGCTGTCTTGTTTGCTTTCTTGTTCTTCTGTTTGCTTATTTGTCTCTTTCTATTTGTCCAATTTTAATAATTTTAGACTCATGTCACTCGTCTATTATCTGTGGCCAAAACACATTTTCTCATCAGCAGCCCAGGAAGAGTAATTTTATATAATTAAGATTGATTCTTTTGCAAAGTTGCCATCTTTTCACTTTATTAGATTAGAGTTGTTTAATGACCTGCAGCTCTAATCAGTGGGAAGTTTAGTCTGTTGGGTTTATTATGAGGCCTACTGTATTTGGTGCTGTAATTTTGTAGGTCTGTGTCTGTTGATTGTTTTGAGTCTCTGCATGTCCCTCCATGTGCTGGCTGTTCTTGTCCTTGCTTTCATCGCCCAAGATGTTTACATGACAATCTCCTCAGCATTTTTTACACTCATCACCTTCTCTCTACTATTGCACATGCGTTCTCGCACGTACACAAATGCACGCTCACCACGCTCCTGTCCCATCCCAGAGGGTAAACAGTGGCGTGCCACAGGCATCATGAACTGTACTGTTGCACAATGCCGGTATCAGCGTTTGTGAGCGTATATTGACAAAATGGGCAAGACTGTTATTGTGGTGTCGAAATGTCTTTTTTGGTCTACAGAAAAACTTTGCGGCACAGAGCTGAATGAAAGACGGCGCAGTTTAGTTATAGAAACAGTAGACCCAAAAATAAAAAAGTCTGTTAGTATATACTCAGCATCATGGATTTCGAAAACCTGTATGATATTCAGTCGTGGGACACTATTAAGGAGATAGTTCACCCAAAAATGAAAATTCTGTTTTCTGTAATTTACATACCCTCACGTAATTCCGAAACTATAGGAATCTACTGTGGAACATAAAATCAGATAGTTTGAGAAATTTTTTTTTTTTTTTAAATTGGTTATAAACATTCTTCTAAATATAATCTTTGGTCCCACTTTATATTAGATGGCCTTAACTGCTATGAACTTACATAAAAAAATTGTATAATGTACTTATTGTGTTCATATTGTATTGAAAAACACTTTTGTTGCTATTGAGGTGGGATATGGGTAAGGTTAGGGACAGGTTTGGTGGTATGGGTAGGTTTAAGGGTGGGTTAAGGTATGGGATGGGTCAACTATGTTATTATAAATGTAGTTACATAAATTAATTACAAATGTAATTACATGCAGGTGTTTTTGAAAATAAAAGTACAATGTAAAAACATGTACAGTATGTACACAATAAGTGCATTGTATCAAATTATTAATTTATTAATTAATTATTTACTTTTTTTTTATTAAGCAAATAAAGCAATACAAACAAAGGGAGGAAAAGATATGTACCAGAAGAATGCAATTGCAGCAGTTGCGTTGGCTTACGAAAGAAAGAGAAAATTTTTTTAAATGTAAGTGCATTGCAGTTAAGACCACCTAATATAAAGTGGGGCTGATGGCAAATTATTTATTTTTTGGGTGAACTGTTCCTTTGATTGAAGAATGTTCAAGTTACACTTTTGCATACAATGTAAATGTACTGTAAATTGCTGTTAAGCAACATTTTAAACACTATATTTTAATAAATGGATAACTTTAATTTTACTCAGTGTTGGGTAAGTTACTTTCAAAAAGTAATCAAAAAAAGTAAAATTACAATATTGATGATGTAAAAAAGTAATTACATCATCAATATTGTATTTAAATTACTTTACTAATTACTCTGTCTGAAAAGTAACTTAGTTACTCAATAAGTAACTTAATTATTCAAATTGCTAATTAGGCTACATCTTAAAATCCCTATAAACCTTAATAGAAATTAAACTCTTTATTCTTTCGATTTGAGTCAAACATAGAATAGTTTAGCCTTTTAGCTTTAAAACAACTGTAATAACTGTAATAACCTCCTTTGGTTAACAAATAGAAATATTCTGAATAACAAAAAAGCTTAAGAAAAGTTAAACAATACATTTCAGTTTGGCAAGATGTTCAGGAAAAGCCCAACTAGTAAAATCCATTCAGGTTTATGTAAAAATAACAGGTTAACTAAGGTTGGTAAGAATAAATTACATAAATGATCTTCTCTGCTGAATAAAGCCATGTCAAATCATGCTGTTCTTCTGAGGTAAATTCCTCATAGCAGGACTTCTTTAAAAAACAATGTAAACGCGCAGGTGACTGCATATAATGAGCTCAGATGCAGGAAAGACTGTACCTCACGTTAGTTTCATAAGGATTACATAATCAGAGAATATTAGTTTTCGAATTGAATTCGTTCAATTTAAAATTAGACACTTCAAGCGCTCATATACGGGAAAGACTGTACCTCGCTTTCATATGGATTACATAATCAGGAATATTCATTTTCAATTTGAATTTGTTCATTTAAAAGTAGACACTTCAAGCTTTCATATACGGGAAAGACTGTGCCTCGCTTTAGTTTCATATGGATTACATAATCAGAGAATATTCGTTTTCAGTTTGAATTCGCTCATTTAAAAGTAGGCACACAAGCTTTCTATAGACATATTTCTCATGTCTCTTTGTCAAATATTTTCTGAGTTTGTGACGCACAGAAAGTTGCTCACGGAGACCTAGACTGCAGAAAGTGCACCCTGTTTGTTTTGTTTATTTTGCAAAAGCACAATGTTTTGTTGTTATTGTCAGTGTACACATATAAAAGTAGACCCTTTTTAGATTCGATTGATTTTATTTTTATCTGTATCTGAGTATTTAAGATTTCTCTGTGAATCAGGAAAAACTGAAAGTGAACGCGCTGGCGCGCAGAGGGTTAAAGACGCTGCATTCAATTTTATCTTTAGATGGTAAATTTTGATTTCAAATTCAATATTGATTTTAGAACTGTTGAAATTATTTACTGTATGTAACGCAAGTACTTTATAGGTAACTGTAATTAAATTATGTAAAAATGAGCAGTAATCCCTTACTTTACTTTTTCAGTGGATAAGTAATTTAATTACAGTAATGCGTTACACCCAACACTGCTTCAGAATATGCAGCATTTATCCCTTTTTTGATACTTTGTCTCTTTTTTGATGCTTGAAAGCCCTCTTTCATTGTATTGAAGAGAGCAGCTTGGACATTCTGCTAAAGATCTCCTTTTGTGTTCAAGGGAAGAAAAAGTACATTCACAAGGTCTTTGTCATCATGAAACAAATATCCTTCATCTTGACTGTAGATGTCACTCTATGTTGACAGGATCTACAATACTGCCAGATGTTTACATTTATGAGCATCATTCCACATTTCATGGCATTTTTACACCCTTGACATGACAGCTAGATGTTTTGGTGTCTGTGAGTCAGGTCACAGAACAATGAAGGAGGTGATTGAGTTCAGTTTTAGGAGGGACATGGACCCACTGGCCGGGTCCACAGCGGGTCTTGCGGTCACACTGGAATGAGGGCTGTCATCTCTGAAGCTATTTTCCCCTCCCTATTCCTAAAGGTTGCGCCTTACTGGAACAGCCCTCTTCATCACTCCAGCATAACGACGAACACACAGCATTAAAGCTTACGATAACATCCAGCACACATCTCCCAGAGGCACACAAAAGCCTCTCATACAGCCTCTCACAAAACACTGAAATGACAGAGATTTCTGTGTCAAAAGAGATCAACAGAGAAGATATGTGTACTAGCATTGTAAAGAAGAATCGTTCCACTTTATATTAAGTGGCCTTAACTAATGTGTACTTGCATCAGAAAATGAGTACTTATTGTGTACTCATTGTGTTCATATTGTATTGCAAAACACTTTTGCTGATATTGAGGTGGGATATGGGTAAGGTTAGGGACAGGTTTGGTGCATGGGTAGGTTTAAGTGTGGGTTAAGGTAAGGGATGGGTGAACAGTGTTATAATAAATATAATTACAGAAACTAATTACAGATGTGATTATATGCAGGTATTTTTAAAATGTAAGTACAATGTAAAAAAATAAGTGCATTGTATTACATGATTAATTTGTATGTAAGTACATAGTAGTTAAGGCCACTTAACATAAAGTGGGACCAGAATTTCAAAAAGCTGGCCTTGTATTAAATAGATAAGAGGTTCTCAATGCAATTTTCACTGTGTATTGTGAAAAGTGCTATTGAAATGAACTTGAATTTAATTTAATTGATTATTAAACTTAATTCATAAACTGATTAAGTCAACATATATGAATAATATTCCTGTGGCCAAACAGTAGATCATGGTGCTCGCTCCACCAAGGTCATGAGTTCATTTCCCAAATGCATGCACTAATGAAATGTATTCTCTCTCTGTAATGCAAGACACTTTGGATAAAATCATCTGCCAAATGCAGCACAAAAAAAAAAAAAACAATATATATATATATATATTAAAAAGTTGGTCCACCATCTGAAATAAACTGTGAGACAAACTGACCCTTTTGGGGTTTGAGTATTCTCTATTCACAAGGGCCTTAAATGCCCCTATGCATGTCCTCTGTGAGCCCGATGTCTGAATGCCTTTCTCTGTTTGCACCCGTAAATATCGTAAACAAAAGCCTCTGGGACTCTTGTGTTGCTTCAGAGGGTGGCTGGTGACAGGAAGATAGAGGAGGCGACAGAGAAATTGAAGCGAGGGATCAAGGGTAGTGCTGGGTAAACACGGAACATGGACTAAAGAGCAACACTAAGGGTTAAAGTAGGCTTAGTAGAGCATGAATTTGTGGACTGACCCACAGAATGCTTTGACAGGGTGTGAGTGTGTTTGCGTGGCTTTATGTGCACATGCGAAGCCAGAAAGTGTCTTGGACAGGGTCAGGTATGCTGTCCCATACTTTTCCACTCCAGACTGGCACCAGGCGTGTGTAATTCTGGAAAAGTGTCATGAATATCATAAGGGAATGGGAGTTATCACTTCTGAGAGTGTATTATTAGTAGTCCCATCGGTGGACTATTTTTGCATTTTGTGCATTGATTTTGGGGGGTGAATCTGTGGAATGGAATTTAAAAAGTGTTAAAAAAAAGTGTTGAAGGAGCTCCTATCTCTCTTCTGAGATTTTGAAGAATGTTGGGGTCCAAAAACACTGGACCCCATTGATATTCATAGTATGAACATATGAACAAAAAATATTTTGTGTTCCACAGAATGCATTTTAATTTGGTTTCTTGAACTAGATCCTGTCTGGATCACTAAAATGGAATTGGATAGTATAGCAGAGTGAACTGCCTTTTGGTATTCATGATCACAGTTTTAAAAATGTTGGTTCATATGAGGAGATCACAGTATGAAGTCTAAGTCATGCAGGAAACACTTTGATGTGTGGGTGAAAATGCAAGTGAGTCAAGTGGGGAGAAAAAGAAAAAGGGAAAAATCCAAGATCCATTTCTGTCACGGTGTGGGAGCTTCAAACATAAAATCACAATGCGGCGCCGAGTCAAACATTCTGCATGCATACGCACACCGACCGTGATTCCCACTGTGAGAAATCTGATTACTTTCTCTGAAAACCTTGTTTCTCTCAGATGTAAGGCAGTGAAGCCACACATTCAGTGTTATTAAGAAAAAAATAGTTTTATTTATGTTGTTCCTTTTCCAAGCTATCATTATAGAAGTCATTGAGATATTATAAAAATATTACTGGGTAAACCAATGAGCAGCCATTACAGTAAGTTATGGTTGTTATAAAATAAGTTTATTAAAAAAAAAAAATTCTTTCATTTTTCTATTTTTCCATTTTTCATTGTTTAATTTTTCACCCTGCAAACCCAAGCAAATCTTACCAATTTAAAACTTACTTGAGTTGAAGCTTACTTAGTGAGTTTTGTGTTATCTAACTATAGCTTTGAAATAAAACTGACAATGCCTGAGGTATATTTAGATACATGAGTTATCTTTTTAAAATATTATATTGTAAGTTTTTTCAGAACCTTGAGCTGGTTCTGTGTCCTTGCAAAACTCAATCAGATTTGCAAACTGCAGTCCAGCATGCAGTTCTATGTGACTCTCTCAAATTAATGTCAGCAGACATCTCAGTGTTATTTAGAACAGGCCAAGCCACTGGCTAATATAAAGCAAAAAAAAAAAAAAAAAAAATCTTTCCTTCCCCTGACTAGAAGGAATTGTTAAGATCTACAGAGCAAACACACACTAATTCCATCTCTATTCTCCATGGAGTTAATGTACTTAGGGGTGCTCTTTGATTTAGAGGCCCATGACTTTTTGACAACTGTTCCTTTTTTATGCAACACAGTCACAGCTTTTACCATTGTGAGCGAGCTGGGTTGCCTGCATGGCCCAGCTGAGTGAAAGATGAGATAATGTGGCAAATGGAATTATGGTGAATCTAATTCCCTTAGGCAGAGAAGGCACCACTGTCTCACCTATCCACGTTTTTCGGACCATTTTATCAGTACCATTCCATTAGCTTTAATCTTCATTATTAGATTTGATGTGAAAACTTCACTGGAAATAATTAGATCATTTGACATCCCCCCCCTCCTTCAATAGACCAGCTTGAATGGACCTCAAATGAACCAGGTGGCAATTTCTGGCTGCTGAATGCAATATCTGTTAAGTGATCAACATGTGATGCAGTCATTTTTGTTAACAATTTTTATTTATTTGTATATTTCTTTAGTTATTAGAAGTTTTTGAGGCTTTTCAAATATGTATTCCTTTTATTGTGTATAAAATATATCAAAAACACCTTTAGTAATGTGTCCACAAATAACTGTAGACTTTAAACGGTCCACCATTTAGTTAAAAAAAAAAGGCAGTTGTGATTTTATGCCCATGATTTTATTTCTCTTCCTTTCACTGTTTTTTTTACACAAAACATTTTTTTTTATAACTAGTCTTGCTCCCAGCAAGGCCAGAAGGTTACGTTTCCAATACAATGTAATACAAACGTATGACGTCAAATTCCTGCTTTTGAACTACTATAATTTACACCTTTATTTTCCGCCACAGCCTTATGTGAGATTTTGTAGGTCAGCGCATCCACAGGGACTAAGCCATCTGTAAAATTTTAACAGCAGATAATGACCAGCTGAGGCAGCTTTATCCAGAGCCAGTGGTGACCTTTACCCAAAGGATCATGGTGATGACTCGTTTCAATGCTTTTAACTTGCAGCACTAACCTCTAAAACCAGTCTGAAGGTTTTCAGGCTATTATCACAACCTTTTGGTCCTTCGCCATGTGACATCTCTTCACACATTTTAAGCAGGTACTATAGGGTCACTGTGGAGAGTGGGGTAAAGCCCCAAATGATCATAGCTGATTATGTGTCCCAGTGGCCAACAGAAGGTGCCATTCACAACAAACAAAGGCCTGGTGAATCAATAGTTTTAGGCTAGACAGATCGGAGGGCTGAATTTGACAATGAGTTTAATTGATAGGCATGTAAATGGATATACATTAGGGTTGGTGGAGAGACAGGGATGGGGCAAAAGCTTCTTGATGACCTAAACAAATCTGTTTGTAGTGGATTAGACACTTTACAAGCTGGACATTTAAAAGCACACTCCAACGATATATGGATCAAGCCGAGCAGGGGGAAACAATCGATTTGGGCCACTGGCAGGCAAGAAATTAAAGATCGGCAGATGGGCATCCACTGGGAGGGTGATTAGAAAAATAAGAAATACATGTGGAAGCTCGGGATGGACTTCGCGACCAGTAAATGGGATTCATTGAGAAACTGTGATCAATAGGTGGTAGTTTCTCGCATGACTGTTCCTGTGTGATAGAGAGGGGCTTGGGTTATGGAAAATCCCTGCACTAATCTAGCCTGATATTAGCTCACCGCACTTTGTTAGCCACGTGAGTTTGATGTAGAAGAACACTATGTCTGTAGAGGCTTGATAAATTGCACATTTTCAGAAGTGCAATCAACATGATGGCGAGACAAATGGTTCAGCCAGTCTTTTGAAAATTCTAAGGAAAATTTGAGGTTTTGCCTACTTTTATATTAGAGTTTCAAAGGTCTTAGAGGTTGTTCATAAAGAACATGTTTTGCTTTCCACTGCATTGACTTTCCATTGTTTTTCTATTTAAACATACCATAGACGGACCATTGTGCTTGGGCCTTGGGTTTTGTGCAGTGTCTTATTTATGAATTTCATACATGTTGGAATGCTTAAGTTAAAAGTTTCATCTAAAAAAGACCCTATTGTTCTATAGAGTTCGTTCAAGACCTTGCATTTTTCCTGATTCCATATAAATAGTTCAAAATCTTAAATGTTTCTTCTTTGTTTTTGTTCTTAATTGTTCAACATTTTAAATTCACCATCCTTTCTCCATACTACACCAAAGTATGTTAATGAAAAAAAAGACTAATATTCCATTTATTTTTTGATGTTTAACATTTTTTTTTCTTTTTTTTCTGTTACTCTCTTATGGGATTGATGGGTAATTTATGGTCTATTTATGGTTTCACCTGGTGCCATTTTAAGTCCCTCCCAAGTAGGTTGTATTACTTATCTTGTTCATCTGGAATACCTAGAATATCCTGAAGATTTGTATTGGATGCAGGCATAACAGCAAGTCAACAAACTAATCACATTTGGAGAGAGAGAATATCATTAGCAAAGCTTAATAGGTTTTTGATTTCACTAGAACCTGATCACAGGGAAACTTTATTTTACAATTAGTCAGAGGGATGATCAATACAATTACAATTTAGCCGTGGGGGTCGGTCACTTTTCTTATACTAAAATGGCATAGGATGTTGGAGAGCGGTGAAGAATTAAACAAGTGAGGAGAGGTGAATGGCTTCAAGCACCTCCTCGGGTTTTCAAATGACACTTGGCATCTTTCTGTTTTAGAGCTTTCCTGTTGGTGTACAACTGGCCAACTCCAGTGTTAATCTCATTTAGGGTGGCCATATGTGTCATTTATATGGGACATGTCCTGGCCTGGATTATTATATTGCTTAAAACATCCAAAGTAGTTTAAACAATGACATGCAGGTATTATACATAATCGACCAATCGTGGCGCACATTTGCAGGTAGACTTGAACTTGCTCGTCAGAAAGTGAAACTAATGTGAATACCATTAAAAAACACAACAATATCCTAAACTCTCCTCATAATAATATACTTCTATTTAAAAAAAATGATCCCAAGCAAACTTTGAATACAACCATTAATTAAAACAGTAAATAAATAAATAAATTCAAAAAATAAATTACATGCATGAAACAAAATCTGTGTACGATTAAATACGATCTGGCTATATATATTTTTTTTAACAGATCTTGTAAAAATCTTTCTTTCTTTTTTTTCTGTTCAAACCCTGTCCTTACTTTTCCCAGACTACCCATTTACTTCCTTTAAGTACAGAAAGGAGAGAGCTGAATCATGAATGATTCATGAATGAGTTTTTTAAGCTGAAGTCTCAGCAACTAGACTTCTAGTGCCTATCCAGATGTCCAACACGTGCAAAGAATGTCAAAATTACTCACACGCTTCTGATCGTCTACATTTTTCCTACAATATTCACCTCATAAAAGCTCCTTTTCACTGTCCAATATTCTGCAGGTATTGTGGATTGTACAGTAAAAAGTATTTATAAACCTGCAATTATACTTAAACCATAAATGAAAAAGCTCTGATCTGAAATATGTGAGAGATCTGTCAGTGCATTTTACACTTTTCCAATACATCAATATGCCATTATAATTTTAGCACAATGAAGGGTCTTTTAAAATTACTACTGTATAATTGCCGTCTACCAAGCTGCCATTATCCGAGGCTTTGAGTTATTGACTGGGAGACTTCCACTCAAATTTACTCTCTTTGTTAAGCTTGTGACTGGATCATTGTCCCCAGAGGGGGCAGAAATGGTCAGGGGATCTGACCACCACTGTAAGTGAATCGTTATGGGGTTTCGCCAAGGGCACATGGTTTGGAAGGGTAAATAATGGAGAAAGCACTCTGTGTGTCTATAATTAACCATTCTCTCTATTTCTCTTTCTCTCTCTCTCTCCCTCAGACCCAGCAGCGGTGGACTTTGAGCAATATGAATTGTCCACATTGGCAGATACACTTAAGAGTTACATTCAGGACTTGCCCTGCCTGCTCATCCCAGCTGTAGTGTACAGTGAGCTGGTTTACACTGCTCAGGGTAAGCTGTCCTCTGGAGCTCAGAACAAAACATTTAAACACCACCTTTTTTATATGTCTAAAATCATGCAGTTTCTTTCAAGTGAGGAAGTCGAGATTCGCTGATAATCTCAGTGAGTCAATGAACTGAAATTGGAGTGATAATCGATCAAAGTGTTCAGTGGATTTGTTTCTAAATTAGTCAACACTGATCTCTCATGAACTCTAACTTTACAAACGTCTATGTAAATGTACAGTAAATGTATGATGGAAGTAAATTTTTCAGTGAATCATTTATCATTTGCAGTAATCATTTTTGAAGCTTGAAAGCCTCAGTCTCCATTGTTTATAATTGCCATCTAGTACAATTCTTCAAACAAGTCATAAAGGCTTGAAACTACATACGAGTGAGTAAATTATGTCAGAATTTAAAGGTTTAAATTCTCCTTGGTTAAACTGCACAACTAAAATAGGTGGGTGTGCTTGTCCTCTTCAACATATAAATGCTCAAAATGTTCAGTGGGCAGAAAGAAGCTTGAGAGAGGCCGAGAACAGAAGTAGTGTTATAGAGGCAGTGTGTGTGTGTGTGTGTGTGTGTGTGTGTGTGTGTGTGTGTTAGTGGGGGCGCTACTATGCCGGAGGGTAGGTTCACACCATCTCTCCCTGACCTCGCTCTGCATTACACCCACTCAAAATGAAACAAGCATACACAGAGTCTGCCCCATCTTTTAGACATGCCTGGTTGCTCATAAGTGTTGCCTGACTTTGTAAGACAAACAGAATTATGTAAGGACCCTCGCTGAGTATTGCCGCATCATGTCTCTGATGCCTGAAAATTCTTACGGTCTTAAAGGTGGGGTAAGTGATTTCTGGTAGCCAATGTTGACATTTGAAATCACCAAAACAAACACGCCCCTACCCCAAAAGGGTCTCACCCCTATTTTGTTAGCTCCGCCCCACACATACGTACAGCAACGATTAGTTCTGTGAAACAAATAAAGCGAAACCGATGTTACTCACCTATCGAGAAGAAACAAAGCAACTTAGGTGCCCGATCGCAGGCCTTTCTGCTCCTTGAGTTCTCTCCAGTACCGGAAAGCTGATCCAATATTTACACGGGTCCTCCTTCTTGCCTTATCGTAATACCGTGTCTACACCGGACGCAAGCAGCGCAAAATACTACAGAACTCATTATAATCAGTGATGCTGTCTACACTGGATGCCGCGCCGCGACACGACAAATCCCCGACAGTGAACTGCTGCCGCGTTCTATTTATGACATATTGACACAAATTTCAAATGATTTTCAACGGTCGCTTTGTCGCGTCCAGTGTAGACAGTGTAGATACGGAGTAAAGCCTTCTTTTGTTCCGCAGACCTTTTCCTCTTTTGTTTTTTATCTGCATCTCTATCTTTCTGTCGTCGCTTGGCTCGGCTAATGTCCGTCATGTGCACTGATGAGCGCTCTCTCCTCGCATCATGAGTAGACACACCCCTTACTGCCGATTGGCTACAAGTTTGTTTTGGTACTGTCCCGACTCTATAGTATTGAATAGTATTTAAGCATAAGATGCAAAAAAAAAAAAAAAAAATAGCTTCAGATACAAAAAAAGATGCTGTTTTATGAGAATATTTATTAAAATGTATTTTTCATAACTTACTGACAACTTTATGTTTTAGGCATAAACTTAGGCATAATGCATAAACGTATAATTTTCAAATCTCAGCTAAATGTATCTTGGTTTGAAAGCATTTAGATATTTTTACTGAAAATTACAAAAATTCATACTAAGGCTGGCTACACACTAGAGGATTTTAAGGCCGATTATAAGCCTGATTTGCATCCCTGAACGATCAGGGGGTGTGGCTCGATTCAAGGCTTGTCGCAAACAATTTTTTGTCCCAAAAAAATCCTCTGTTGTGTAGTATCATTATAATTATTTAACTGCTCCCAACTGAGACGCTGCGTCCCTGAAGTCAAATTGTAAATAGCAAATGTTTAAAACTGCCTCTGACGTGATAGCCAATGAGAGCGAGCAAGCATCACCTACCAGATGTTGCGTGCTTCTATAGCTGAAACTTGGCTTCCACTAACATGCCACAAAAGCAGAGTAATGAGAAAGAACATCACCCATATTCTTTTCTATACTTAGTTTTTCACCGTGAAACAGAACGTATGCCAGGAGAGCTTAGCTGACAAAGTCTCCATTTGTTTTTCTTCCAACAGTCAACAAGTGTGTGTTCTCACGGTCTGGTCAAATCATCTAGTGTAAGGCAAACAATTGGTTGAAACGGTCTGTGGTCTCCTATAGTCTAGTGTGTGGCCAGCCTAAGATAAATTTTGGCAGTTTTATGATTGATTTATTTACTTACTTCCAATTTTAAGATTTCAAGGCGTGATCTTCTTTTTGACTAAACATAATGTCTATTGTTCATACCTTCAATCTGCAATATACTCATTCATTGTCTTGATTGATTTGCATGATTGGTCCCATAGAGTGGCAAGTCTAATTGCAGTTTAATTAGTTTCATTTAGATCATGCAATAGGAACTTACTTGATTGATTGGCTTATACCTAATAATTTAATTTTCCATCCTCAGTTCTGCTGGCACTGGTGTATAAGTTACATAAACGAATTGTACAATTTAAAAGGAAATATTACCTTCTGTCTTCAAAGGAGGGAACTAATATTAGTTTTGTGATGCAGTGAACAAAAATCAAGGCAATGACTCACTATAATATACTTGGGGTTATAATACAATTTATATTGGGTCAGTGAGTCTTCAAGTGCAAAGTCACTGTAGGATTTGCCATATGGCATATTCAGCATTTGTGCATTAACCGTTCTTAAAGAATCAATGGGCTGTTACAACAAGTAAGCTTTCCTGGAAAGTCCCTTTGTCATGGGGTGCCCTCAACAATGCCAAACTCTACCTCCCTCTTCCCTGGATAAAATTCATTTAATTGTGAAATCAAGCATGCTTTTTTTATATGCTTAATTTAATCAACACACCAATTCAAACTATTAAATCCTTTTTTTTTTTTTTAAATATCATGTTATCCAAAACTCCAGGAGTTTTATGATGCATGAATTAAGGGTAGAACAATCAAATTAATTTCAAGCTTTAATCTAACAACTTGACAATGTATTGCTTCCCAAAGCATGACAATTTTATTTAGTGGAAGAAAAGTGCAAAAAGTCCTTTTCCTGGTAGAAGTTTTGAGTCCCATTGAGTGTCTACGTCTCATTTTAAGAGCATTACTCAGTGTTAACTCTCATGCCTTGAGCACCGGTGCCCATCTGGCTGGCCAGGAGCCAGTACGCCCTCTTCCAGGAATGCGATTGGCCGTCTGCAGGGCTCCCCTTCCCCCGGTTGTGTCGTGCTGAGTCCAGATGGACTCGGCCAAGTTCCCAGCCGTGGCCTGCAGCCCATGACGCTGGCCTTTATAGAACAGGGGTCAGTCTCTATCGGTAATCTCCAGGAGGCAGCGGTTGGTGGGCCTGTCCGGCTCCAGACTGAGGGCATGGGTGTCTGTGTGTGTGTCTGTGCATGTATTACTGAGTGTATGCATAGAACTTATAGATAGAAACCCTCTTGTATCAATGGTCAGCGAGTCTCAGGCCAAGGTCAAAGTAGTGACCCGTTTTCTGATCGGCAGATTGTCAGACATACATCATTCGACCCCCTGCCACCCACTGCTCATAACCTTTGACCTCTTAGCACTTATCTTCTATAAGCACTATGGGTGAAGCGCCTTAACCAGCCAACACCTTAATGGCTTTGTTCATGCTCATAATTCATGCAGGAAGTGCGGTTGGCAGGGGATTGAGTCTGTGTGTTTGTTGGGGGGGAGGGGAGGGGTGGGGGGGAGCAGCTTTTAGGCAGTAATCTTTACTTACATTGAAAATGTTGTGACAGGTAAGATTTACTGAGTGTACTGCAGGACTGGCCTGTTTGCAAGCTGACACCATTGACTCTGAATTATGACTTAGAAACATTCAAATGAACAAAAATGAAAGGGAAATGAGAAAATGATGAAGAAAGCTTTTTATTTATTTTATTATAATATTTTATTATTTTATTTTATTTAATATTTTAATATTAATTTTTGCTAGCTGTGATTTGTTGCATGACGCTTTTTTATTTTCAGCAACCAACACAAAAGCAAAAAGATGAATAAATGAATGTATTTTTTATATAATATAATATAATATAATACAATATAATAATGTCTACATTTGGCTTACAAATAAAGTCTCATAAATATAATTTTTAAATGTATTTATAAGACCTTAATTTGTGTTATGTATTTATTTATTTATTTAAACATACTGTGTATATATATATATATATATATATATATATATATATATATATATATATATATATATATATATATATATATGCATATATTATATATTATATTATACATTTATTATAGATATTTAATATGAATAATCTATACTTTTTGCATAGAATAACTGCCGACATTGCATGTATCATCAGTGCATGTATTAATTAAATTCATTCATTCATGTTTGTTTGTTTGTTTATTTATTTAAACATATATTTATGATATTTAATATAAATAATATATAGATTTGTTTTTTGGTGTACAATCATAATTTTCGACATGTATGTATTATGTATGTATTATGTCTGTATGAATTAAATTCCTTCATTTTAGAAGTCCTATAACATTGCATGTGGAAAAAAGAGGTGTTTGTGTGCTTTTTTTATCAATTATGGTGACCGTTAATTCCTCAAATGATGGTGACAAGAGTTATAACCAGGCATACATAGTGAATAAACAGCAGTATCAGCAGTTTATGCTTGGTGAATTCCCCCTCGTTCTGTACTTTCCAGACTGGATGATGTCTCGCATTGATATCCAGACTGTATCCGTGTTCCTTTGGCTGATGAAGACAAATATTCATTGTGTGTAAGGGACTTGGGGATGAAATGTTCATATCTTAGCTGTGCCACCAGGGTACACTTTAGCTCAAATAAGCCTGAATCACAGATGCTGGCCTTTTTGCTGTGGGAAACCCCATCTCAAAGGAGCTCATCAATATGTTGGAAGCTGTCGCAATAACTGCATTGTCCTTGTGAGTGCTCATAGACAATGGACTCGAGGGCAATTTTAGGCTAGCACTTTAACTCCTGCTGAGCTGACTTTCCAGTCCCAGGTCATGGGTTTTGTAATGTGCCCCAATGTTCAATGCTGCTGTCTGAGTTCAGATGAGTTACATCTATATTATTAGAACCACAGGGTGGATGTTTCGCCTTTAGTCCCTGCTGGAATATGCTACTGCATCATCTGGCTGCTAAATGCATCTTATCCATTCACAGCCATTCAAAAGTATGAGTGAATTCTATTTACTTTGACTGTTTAACATTCAAATCACATATATTTTCATATCTAATAATAGATGAATTCCATTGTCCAATTTGTTTTTGTATGTGTATTATTCTCTGTCTGCTCCCATTTCTCTTCATAAATCAGTCAATAAAGGCTTGAAGCTGTTTGTGTTTTTGTGTTGCCATAAGTCTCACTCTCTCTCTTTTAGAAACCCAAGGCATGGAGGAGTGTGGACAGCAGCTGAAAAGAATCCTTGACTCTCCCAGTGTCCCTCAGGCTAACCACCAGCTCCTGGTTCATCTGACCCGACACCTAAATAAGGTGGCCCAAAGTGGGGGAGCAGCTCAGGCAAGCCCCAGGCTTCTGGCTCTGGCCTACAGTGAGGCCATCTTCAAAAACAATCACTTCAGGTAAATAACTTGTTGTCAACTGAAATCTACAGTCTTCAAGCTACATTGCCATTCAAAAGTTTGGGGCCAGAAAGATTTGTAAGGTTTTTGAAGTATTTTATACTTACCATGCCTGCATTTATTTGATCAAAAAATGCAGTAAAACAGTAATATTGTGAAATAGTACTACAAATTAAAAGAACTGTTTTCTATTTTAATATATTTTTTAATCAAATTTATACCTGTGATCTCAAAACTGAATTTTCAGCAGCCATAAATCCAGTCTTCAGTGTTACATATATTATAATCAATGATGAAAACAGTTGTGTATCTTTTTTTGTGGAAACCGTGAAATATTTTTTAAGGATTCTATGATGAAAAGAATACCCAAAAGAACAGCGTTTATATGAAATAGAAATCTTTTGTAACAGTATGCCTTTTGTCAGTTTTTGAATAAATTTAATGTATCCTTGCTGAAAAAAATGGTAGTGTACACTATTTTATTTTTTTTATTTTCGAAGTTGTAAATAAAACCATTCCTTTACATTTACATTTACATTTATGCATTTAGCAGACGCTTTTATCCAAAGCGACTTACATTGCATTCAAGTTATAGTTTTTACATTTTATCCGCTCTTGCTTTCCCTGGGAAAGCAAGAGCGGATAAAGTACTTTTTACAAGAAAATTCTATATCAGACTTCTTACTTAAAAATGTCATGTCTCATTTAACGTGTTACTTGACATTTCTTTTGTAATTATTTGTGAGTGAAAACTGTGAAGAATAAGAGGCTGAGATAACTTAATCATAGCAAATTATGTAACAAAATAAACTATAATTTGGGCTTGAGTTAAAAGTCATTAGCTTTCTAGACTGGCTGCATCACAATGAACATATGTTTGAGACTGGAAAAATTATATACATATATTATCATGTTCAATCGTGTGGTTGCTCTTGCGGAAAAACGGTTCGATACAAAGGACTGGTGTACACATGCTCACATTCATACTTGCATGTGCATGCATGTTCTTTGTTTCAGCAGAAAACTCAGTCAAACATATGTCAAAGCCCATCTTTATTCCTCTAGTTTAATTAAAGTGGAGCAGAAAGAGATGAGGGAGCTGTTATTCCTGATCTGTCCCTCAGCCCACTGTAAGACGGCCCTTTAATGGCTGCAGCTCCAGTACAATCTCCTGAGAGGAACAGCACATAACATACAACAGATGGGAATGCTTATTAAAATGTGTTGCACTGTTACAATCCCTTGTACTTGCCATTTGAAGAGTGCCAGGAGTGAATGTTGATAACTCACTATTTATGTAACCTGGCTGTTATTATGCACCAGACCTCTGTATCAGACTGTAGTACATGATCATATTACTGTTGCACCTTTATTAACTATGGAACTGATTTATCTTATGCCACAGGTTAAATGAATCATTATTGTGGTGCCTGTGGTTCTTGACTGTGGAAAAGAGGTTGTAGAGGCACCTAATAGTTACTCAGAAATGAATAATAATCAGAAATATTTCTTGAGCATGAAATCAGCGTATCAAAATGATTTTGGAAGGATCATGTGACACTGAAGACTGAAAATTCAGCTTTGCCAGTACAGCACTAAATTACATTTTAAAATAATAATAATATCCAAATAATATGTACCATGGGTGGCTAGTTTTTGAGATTTATATCTCATCACAGTTAAATAGATGGTGACATCACACCTTCTTTAAAGCACCCTCCTGAATGAAGGACTTTAGTGCACATAATAAAGTGTGCAAGTGAGTCACTGCTAACTCAGTCAGCACATTGTAGTCCATTAAGTCGCCTCTCTCTTATTCGATTGTGAGCTGCTTTTCTGTCCCTCTGCCAAGAGTCTCCAGTGGGACTTTCCCTGCTCTTAGCGGCCTGTCAATTGTCTTATGGCTCTGGGGCAGTTCAGGCAGAGAAAGAAAGGGAGAGAGGGAAAGGAGGGAGAGAGAGTGCATTATGCCAGAAGCAGTCATTTCTGGTTAGTCATCAGCTTCACACACTACCTGAGGTCATTGAGGCATCACAGGACCTGAATTACAGCTGAATACATAAGCAAATGAACATTCGCCTCTAAAATCCAATCGAGTTTCGACTGTAAACAAGCAGTCATTTCACCAAGTAGATCAGCCGCTGCAACTCATGACATGACCTGTGTGTCATGACCAACTTGATTCTTGATGTGTGTGTGTGTGTGTGTGTGTGTGTGTGTGTGTGTGTGTGTGTATGTGTGAGAGAGAGAGAGAGAGAGAGAGTAAGTTTGACTTTATTTTGTCTGAACTTTCCATTTTTCATGAGAATCAGTTATTAGAGCATTTGTTGAGGTCCAGCTTCACTTTTAAACTCGGCATGACTATAGATAATCACTCTTTAAATGTCTTTCTCTCACTCCAGTGCGGATGTAAACCCAGAACATCATGTGAAGATTCTTGAGGCACTTATCATGGTTGGAGGCCTAATGGAGATACAAGCGGCTCCAGGTAGGACAACAGAGGTTCTCATCATTTCCTCAGTCTTCTATAGGTTTATCTTCTTGGATGATTTTTAATTTGTGCACTTTGTATTTTTAATACCTCACCTTCGGGACTATGATTGTAAGCTTACTGCATCACCCAATGCTTCCTTTTGAGAATGCAGTGGGTTTTTATATTCCATTCATTTATGCTTCATTGGCAATTATTAAGGATTATCATAATTATCTATAGATTTTTTATTTTGTCCAAACAAGTTATGCTTCAATGTCTTTGAGGATGGACGTTTCTGGAAGTAGATGTAAAAGTAGTGTCTTCTGTGGATGTAGGCCTTAATGTGTGTGTGTAAAGAAGAGAGGTTGATAAAAGTGATTGGTTGATGAGGACTTAATACATTTGCATGGTAAACTTGTGAGTGCTAAAATAATGAGTAATAGTTCACGATACTTGCATCTATAGGTACTTGCATTGATGCAGCTTTTTTTCCAGGCCTGATGAAACTTGGTTGTTATGGATCTTCTGGCTCAGCACTCTCTTTACTTTCATTATTTAGAATCCAAACAGTCATTGAACTTCTGCAATATAATATAAATGAATATAGGTCTATTAGATGTCTGGAGTCCCAGGCAGTCCTAGGAGGTTAACATTAGCCTCAGCTTTTTATAATAAAGCAGTGCATTAAATGTGAATTAAATCTGTTCAGCATAAGAAAATACAGTGGAGAATGTATGGTTTCCATTTTGATGCACTTTAGCAACTCACTTTGGGCAAACTTGAGCAATTATGAATGATGTACATTAATTTCTGAATTTGCAGTACAGCATTTTTGGGTTTGTAAATCACTAAGCATGGATAAACATATGGGTTCACAACAAAGCTGACAAATACTTTGATTCACAGTGTAACAAATTTGTTTGTACCCAATTTCTCTCTCTCAGAGACAGAGCTTAGTATTTAAGTTGGTCAAAATTCATTTTAAAAGTTAACTGGAAACTTTGGAGAACACAGTCTCTGACACAGAGGCTCAGTTTGGGGTGAAGTAACAGACTAGAACTAAGAGCTAATAAATGCACCACCCATGAACACATACATAGATTTATGGGGTCTGGTGTGACCTTCTCTCGCTGCTGTAGGGTCATAACCTTAGCCCCAAAGCAAGACTAGGGGTAATGATATCTGTGGCAAGCTTGAGCCTTACTTAGAACTAACAGTCATGGTCAGAAACATTTACCCCTAAACTATATTCAATGCTCTAATTAGATTGGCTGTCATATACATTACTGTTACTGTTATTTTTTAATGTTTTTGAAAGAAATGTCTTATGATCACCAAGGCTGCATTTATTAACATAATTGTTTATTTAAAATATAAAAATAAAACAAGCAATACTTTAAAATATTACAATTTAATTATTTTATTTTATTTTAAAATATAATTCATTCATGTGATGGCAAATCTGAATTTTGAGCAAATTCTGATACGCTAGTTTGGTGCCTAAAAACTTTCTATATTATTTATCATTGTTGATAACACTTTTGCTGCTTAGTATTTTGTGGAAACAGTGATACAATTTTAAGGGTTCTCTGAATTCTCTGGTGAATAAAAAGTTCAAAAGAAAATCATTTTCTTGAATTGAAAACATTTGTAACCTTAAAAATCTCTCTCCTGTCACTTATGTTTAATTTAATGTTTCCTTGATAAATAAAATTATGAATTTCTTTCAAAGCAAAATTTTTTGACACCTTTTGAACAGTAGCGTATTAACATTCAGTTTAAAAATAAAAGAATTTTGAACAATAGAAAAATATTTATTCCACTTGCATATTTTACATAGTCGTCGAGCATACTCGTGAATTTGTGTGGATAAATTAACTCAGAATCTGCAGAGACTGTGAGCACAGGCTCTCCTTTCTAATGGTTTCATCATCTCTTTCACTAAAGGCTACATTAACTGGGGTCAGAGGGCAAAGGAACCTGAATGGGTGGCCTACGAGCAGAGTGAACCTCTTCACAGCCCAAAATGTGATTTTATACAAAACACAAAAGAACAACTAGAGCAAAAAATAGGTTAGAATGCATCCATTCACACGATAACCCATCAGCTTACGTATGACTTCCTTTTTGGAGGCAGCTAGTAATGTACCTAGAGTGCTTTAGCAAACAACTGACCCCTCCTGCGCCTTCAGCTCTCTAGTTTGGCCCTAATATGTTCCAGCTTGGTAAAGTTTGTTGGCAAAACATTGCATTTAAAGAGCAATCTTTTGGGGGCCACATCGGGCTCACTCTCTCTTGCATGACTGCACTTGTCAAATGCTGATGGATTCACTGTGGCTGTTAGCATGGGCTCTAGAGAGAAAGTGGGAGAGGAAACAAAAAGGAAAGTGGGCAAATACAAGTAAGCAAGGAGAAGAATATGACGAATACAGTTTAGGAAAGGTCACAGCCACTCTTATGGTATTTCTGTCACTGTCAGGGACTTCGGTTCTTCTGCTTTATGGAGAAACAACAGAAAAACTTTTAGAGCATTTTTGAACATGTGTATGAGTCATATTTGCTCTTTCCCCCGAAACCTGGTGAGCATTTGAAGGCGTCATGTACACTACTGTCCATGCTCACTAAAGCTGTATTTATTTAATCAAAAATACAGTAATATTGTGAAATATTATTGAAATTTCAAATAACAGTTTCATTCTAATATGCTGATTTGTTGATAGAAATTTCAAATGAGCAGCATTTTTGTAAATCTAAATTGTTTTTAATATAAAACCTTTGATTAGTTTAAACCATCCTTGCTGAAAAAAATTCAATTTTCAATTTTCTCGTGGTACTGTCATGAATGTGTATTGAATTCTGACACAGAAGAGAAGAAATTGTTGAATAAAGTCATTATTTTTGTTTCCTTTGCGCACAAAAAGTATTCCCGTAGCTTCATAAAATGAAAGTTGAACCACTGATGTCACATGAACTATTTTAAAGATGTCCTTTCTACCTTTCTGGGCCTTGAATGTGTCAGTTGTTTTGCTGTCTATGCAGGGTCAGAAAGCTCTCGGATTTCATCGAAATATCTTAATTTGTGTTCCAAAGATGAACAAAGGTCTTAGGGGTTTGGAACAACTCATGTAGTTAATAAGCCCTTTCACACATACAGACTTTTGCGGAAAATTACCGGTATGAGCACGTACGAGTTCAGAACGCGGTGACGTAAGACGTCTACTCTGGGCCAAGCATAACATTCTGATGCAGATGACGCATTTACTAGTTTTTTGGCACATGTCAGCATGACATCAGAGCAAGGCGGATGTAACTCGGACACTTCTCTAACCGGCATGCATCTCGCAGTGATCACCGGTGATCGGTTCTGCGCAGATTTTGCTCATCTCAAACAAGCCTAATGTCTCTGGGCCAAAAGAAGCAGCATGAACGTGAACATTTGGCACAAAAATGAAAACATCAACAAAAACACTGATCACGTTAACCCCTCCATGTTTACAAACACAACACCATGAGGCGCAGCCGTTTAGAGGTAATTTCCGTTTTATGATGTCACAGAATTTACTGGTAATTTAAAACCGATGTGTGAATGGTGCTTTACCGGAAAAAAGATGGAATGCTGTTGCCTGTGTGAACAGCGCAGTTTTGAATTTACATTTTTTTTTTAAAGTCGTTCTGGTAATTTTACGGCAATTTACTGGTATTACTATGTGAAAGGGGCTAATGACAGACTTGTACTTTTTGGGTGCACTATCCCTTTAAATTTAAAGCATTAGAAAGTTGTTGCTAAGTTGCTTAAAAAAAAAACCAGATGCCTGTGTAGGCAGTTGGAAGTGAGGCAGCTTACTAGGTTTTGGAAACAGAGTGACCAAGCTGTCCAAACTCTAGATCATCTCAAGGCCACGACATGCTGTTTTTCTCTTTTGTTTTTACTCAACTATTCTTATTTCAGTTCTTCTTTCTCTTTTAGCAATGTGCTGAGCCGTCACATTTAAAAAAAAAAAATAATAATAATTTTACATTTCTTTGCTTTGGCTGAAGGGGTGCTTATTTTTGTTGTGTTGAAAAGTCAGCTCTATATCTGTCACTCTTTCTTTCGTTCTCTCTCTCTATGTACATTTCTCTGTCCCTCCTAGCCTTTGTTTCCCATCACACACAGCGGTTCTCAGTCATGCCCTCAAGCACTGACTTTAACCTCCGTATATACACAAGCACACATGCACACGTTCTCTCCTGAGGTCATGTTGCAGCCTCATGGAATTCCCCACTGGCTGACCTGGTGTCCCAGATGACCCAGTGAAAATGACCAGTGCTTTCTTCCGCAGCCTCTCAGCTGCACACAATCACATGCTTCAATGTACCATGTAATAATCTTTGAGCTGCTCTCTCTACGGCCTTTGTTCCACAGCCCTTTTTTTCCCTTCCTCTATCTTCATCCATCTAAGGTCATTTGCAAGCACAAGCTCAAATTGGGCATTCTGCTTGGTCATACAGGCCTCAAGCCTGGTCATTATGGGTAGCTGTAGCGCTGAAGTCTTGAAAGTGGGCAGTTAACATGAGAGTAGATGAGGTCAGGCATAATGAACGGCGGAACTGTTCATAACATTCTATACTTAGAATGCTTAGGATTACTTTTTGACTGTATATTTTACGTGATATTAGCGCCAAGCTGTCCTCACGCGCTATGGACTAATTCAGCTGAGCTTTAATGCCTAAGAAGAGCAGATGCTCTCTCTTTTCCCCTTTCTCTCTCTAGTTCCCTGGCTTTCTCCCTCTGATTACACCATTTCTTCATTAAAGAGATAGCAATCTCATTAAGGTTGCCTCAGTTGCACTCTAAAACACATTAATCTTCCTTAAAGGATCCCCTGCCTTCTCTTAGCACAGGGCAAATCAAGCTCTGATTAATATGACGTGGACGATCTTAAGCTGTTTAGCTAGTTTTACCATTGTTGATAAGGTGATCCGGAGTGGAATTAGCCACAGCTGATAAATTGACGTTGTTCTAGATTGCGTGCATGTTTGCATTGTAAAACAGGGAGGGTTAATATAAATTGTAAACATGGACCATATTCGCCTTTTAATCATTCTTTTCATATCAAGGGTCTCTCTGAATTTGAACTGGATAAAAATGTCATGGTCAGATATTTCTTATTGGCCTTTTTATTATAAAAAATATTTGTTAGCTATTTATTACTGCACACAGTTCTTTTTATATGGCTAATCCTAACTATTATAAACAAACTTACATATAATCCCAAAATAAACTTTTAGGATTTTTAGCATTAAAAATAAAAACTTGCTTTATTAATTGTTTTTCCAAATGAGCATGTCCCTTGAATGTGCCCATAGGGAGATTGTGTCAGATTTAGCTAATGTCTTGGGACAAGCTGGTCCTTAAAGTTTAGCAAAATAAACCCCCACAGACACACACGCACATTGTGAATGATTTCCTTTGGCAATGTGCCAGCTAATCTTACTCAAATATTTGATATGAAATGGCCAGTGTGGAAAGTACAGGCATGAAGCCAAGACACTCATTACTGTATGGGCAGTATTTTTACACACATAAAAAATGATGGAACAACTGCTACACATGTACTAGCTAACTATCCAGCACAGACAAGAAAGACTCTGATTTGTGGCTCTTTTATGTGATATACTGTAAAAAAGAGGAATAAGTATCTAGTATGTCTGCATACTGACTATAGAGTGGTGAGCTGTTATTTGTACTGAACATTCAATGCTTCATTTACAACACCATAATAATGTTAATGTTAATAATAAGTCCAAAATAGCCAAAATTTTCATTTCGCAATTATTATTTCAATGAGAATGCTTTTGCCTGCAGTTATTCACCATCACTTTACGAGAACTCCTTAAACACGCTTCCTGATAGACAGCCCTGCCAAGGGCGCAGCTACGTTACTGTTTATGTTTGTCTTGTTATCGGTAGCTGTGCATTAGCGGTCCTTCGGTTTCCCTCGAGGTCTGTTTCATGTGTGTTTCTCTACCACTAGACTGTTTTTTTTTTCAAAATGAGCAGATGATTTTAATACCAATAACTTGGCCTGACAGTCCTTCTGTTGTGCTGAGGCAGTAATTCTACTTAATATGTATCTGGCATACACACACATGAACTTTTTGCTGCTAGCTTAGCTGCTCACATATGATATGTGAGAGATTTCCATTAAAAAGTGATCTAAAAAACATCAATACATTACGCGTGTCAGTTATATACATTGTTAGGGATGGATATTACCAGAAAAGCCGCTGTCTCAGGCTTAGCTAAGATTTGTCAGTTTCTAAAAGCTTCAGTCTGATTGTGTACATGGTGGTTGACCCCAGGGTCAGTTTATGAGTTCGGAAAGCTTAGGGTCTGTGCTTCTTAGACATGCAAAGCTGATTATCATGGAGACTAGTTCGCATGTACGTACTTAATTTGTGTATGTTTACGCAGAAATGATGTGTACGCACTTAATGAACTAAGAATTTGCATTGCTTCTGCTGCTGTCAGCTTACTGCTTACTTCATTGCCTCTCATCCAATTATGTGTTTGCTCAGCCATGACATCATATGCCGTACGCATGAGGATTTATTTGGTCAGATTTACATATAGACAAAAGAACGGATTTCCTCACATTCTGATTGCGAACAAACCACACATACAGACTCAAAAAAAGGCCCAGTGGACAGTTGCGCATGAAAAGAGTAAGCCTGTGTTTGTGCGTTTGTGAATGTGAGTAAGTGTGTGTCACAAAAGAATTTATACCACCATAAAAAGCAAATAAATCCTAACACACAGTTATTCGACCTTGACTCTTTCCCTCTCTCTTTCCCCCTCCTCTTTTTTTATTTTTTCTGTGTCTTGCTCTGTCTCTTCAGGGGCAGAGTTGGAGAGACAATCCGGACCAATTAATATAACAAATTACTCGCACGCATGCATAAATGTCATATGCAGATACACTGGCACTTTGCCAACAAAGGAAATTGGCTGAAAATAAAAGAAAAAAAGGAAAAACAGCCGGGTTTCAACTTGGCAAAGAGAAATCCCTGTGGCTGAGGAAATTGTTTTATGTGCCAGGAAAGAACAGAGTATCAATGAATGTGATCTTGGGATGCAAAGGACTAAAAGATTGCTGTCCTCAATCGGATGTCTTTTATGTTGAGATTTCGGATTATATAGATCTTTTTATGCACACATGCCTATTATGGACATACAAGTCTTTGTATAATATAGTCTGAGAGAGTCACTATATCTGATAATGCTATTTCATGAATTCTTTAATATTTTACATTTATTTTCATGCCTTACAAATGTAAACACTTAATATATTCTGTGACATTTTGTTGTGAAATTACTGGCTAAAATACATGAGGTTTTGTCAAAAGGTCCTGGTGGCATCAGTATGAATGGGTTGATAATTATAAACCAGTCAGTAATGTTTTGCCATTATATGCCATAATTTTCCATTATTACACCTTTCACAGAGTTTTCTGTATAATTCTATTAAATATGTATAATTTCCAGATATTACATGCTGTTTGAAAAGGTGCCTGCTGCCTAGATGTACAGAATGCAATGTAATACCACCATGATACTTTATTGTAAGTGTGTCCACACGTGCTTATTAGATTCATTATATAAAAAAAAAAAAGTCTCAGCTTTTCGGTCAGTCATAAATGAGGGCGTGTGCTCCAAACCATCTGCAGCTTTGAAAGTGTTTCCAGTCAGTTTCATCAGCATGTGTCAGCTCTAATGCATATATTTGTTGCATTTGTTTGTTTTGCCTCGCTTCCAGTTTTAGCACTGCCTTTTGAAGTGCAAGGCCTTGTATAACTCTTTTCCACTGGGAACGTGTGGATGATCGAGCAAATGGGAGAAAGAGAGAGGGAGGGATAGAGAGAGACTAAGGCAAGTACAAGGGTGTCAAAATCAATTTAAGTACAGCTTGAGTTTCCTGTACTCACTGGAGAAGAATGTAAAAACTTTTTAATATATATTTCATCATGTTAATTTCATATTACATTGTTTTAGTAACTCTAGGGAAAACTTGGCATTGCTTTAAAAACAAATCATTTAGAATTAAGCATTATTAATAAAGTTTATTCAAAATATTCAGAAGCAGTTTAAAAAACTGCCATTGGTATTGATATACTACTATATTTTTGTTAATATTTTGAATTAGATTTTATTTTTATATTTTCAGTTGTTTTAGTTTTGTTACTTGTTTTTGTCACTTTTAGTATTTTTATAAACATCTTTGTTTAAAATGGTATGTCTATGTAGTTTTTAAGTTTTATTTTTCAGTTTTAATAAATTAGGTACTTTAATAAAAATTGAGAAATGCTGCCTTGTCACTTAGATGGAATAAGATATGTGAAATTTTTTGTATTTTATGTCTGTTTTGTTTTTTTGTTATTTAATTTTTTATGCTTTTATTTTTAGTTAATGAAAATAACCCTGGCTTATAGTATGTGGTATACCTATAAAGCCTGAAATATTAATAACAGGAAGTTGCCTTTAGACCCATGAGCCTCAGGTTTGACATCATCACGTTAGCATGTCAGAAACTGGCATGTGAAGAGATGAAGGGTGAGACAGGGACAAGCTGTCAAAAGATGTTTGCCGTGACATTTGTGTGTTACTTGAGAGGCAGAGGGGCAATAGAGAGAAGGGATGGAAGTCAAACTAGCAGTAACTCTGAGAACTTCAGCTAAATGTTGCATAAATGAGCAGCGAAGGCTTTCTCCGCTGCGACGGAGGCCCTAATGCGGTGTGATTTACGAGGCTCAGCCCCGGGCTGGGGTTTTACGGCTTTTATGTGGCCAAGCAGTGTGTGGAGTGCAGTTTATCAGGTCATCTGCACTGTCGCCGATACCATCTCATTCTAGCCCGCAGAGAATAATGGTGTGACATTATGGGCCTTTAGCAAGCCCTTAGAGCAAGGGGTCAAGGTTAGCCTGTATGAAGATGTGAAATGGGCCCTGATATTGTCCTGAGCTGAGATGTGTAGAAACCGCTCTAATTTCTGTTCACATTTCAATAAAACAGCTGCCTCACCTTTCCTCTCATGGGCGGAAAGGTTTATAGGCAGCCAGGGGATCGTAATGGTCAGGGTGGCAAGATGGAAGCAGGCACACAATGACATCTCGGCCTCACACACATGCACAAACAGAGCCCCTGAGACCTCACACACACAGCCTTAATACAGCCCTGCTCTCACACACATTCACACTGTTATCCCCTGTCAACATGCATTTGTGCCTCATAAACACTCATACACACACATAGACACACATGCATGGTCTGTATATATTGCCCTGTCCCCTAGTGAAGAAGCATGGATAATGAAATTTGCTCTCATTGGAGTAGTAATACTGGTCATATGCTTTTTGTGTATTTTATATTGATTACTTTTTTCTTTTTTAAATTGTTGATACCTTGTTTTAGTGTTACCTCAGGGCAATAAGTTGTTGTAAGCCTGGAACATTACATGGTGACCATTCTGTTTTTTGGTGCAAACAACCACAAAAAAGAACCATTTTTCTTCGATAGGTTTTTGGGCATAATATATTGTGGATATATACAATTTGAGGACCTTGTATGTAGTCCAAGTATCATTGTTGTCTTGGTACACTGTGTATCAAAATACCTTTTTCTATTTGATGTAAATTATGTTATGTAACTCTTCATATGCCCAAATGTTAATCATAATCAATCATAACATTTTAGATTTTAAAAAATATTTATATAACATATTATATTTATTTTTATATGTCCAAATGTTTAAAATTACAATTTTACTTATAAATATTTGTTTTATTTTGTTTTGTTTTATCTATGACTAAGTATGGTAAGAAAAGAAGTTGAAAAAAAAAGAAAAAAGTGCATATTGGTAGGTCATAAATCAAACCTGGTAAGTAGTAAGACTAGTTTAGTATATGTTCATGGAATTTTGTAAAGCATATTTCATCCTAGGTACATGAGGTCATATCTGGCAGCCTGGCGTATAGCCTTTAGCTTAGACCAGCTGTCTCGATCATCCCTGCAGTCCTCAGACACACACACACACACACACACACACACACACCATAATATGGCTATGACCATATGACCATGGCTCTTCTGAAGGGTTTTCACCTCAGTGCCAAAGGTCAAGAACCTGTGAGTTTCATGCACAACCACTCAGTATCTATTTCTGATCCCCTATATTTTCTTCCTCCAAGATTTTGTCTCTCTCTTTCTTTCTAGTGCTTCTCCTACTCACAATGACAACTGTGCTGGGTTGAAATCACACTTAAAATTCCTGAATATCACTGCTTTAGATCAGGGTTCCCCACATCTTTCTGTGGAGGGCCAATATGCTGCAGAGTTTAGCTCCAACCCCGATCAAACTCACCTACCTGTGATTTTCTAATGATCTCGAAGACTCTGATTAGCATGCTCAGGTGTGTTTGATTAGGGTTAGAGCTTGCCTGCTTTAGATGCAAATTTTGTTTTCAATATGAACAGTATATCTGTTTTATAATGGCAAACAAACAGCATTTTATGAAACACTTTGCTAAAGTGTTTTAGCTGTATTTCTTTAAAACAACAACACTTTGGTTTCCTTTTAATTTAATGATGCAAAAACATGCATTATTTACACTTAATGTTCAGCAAAGCAGTGTTTTTATATTCAAACATATTTCACACAATAATTGTGTTTCCCAGCTGCCTCACCTGTGAAAGTATTGAAAGTAAGGCATCCGTTCTGCGATGTGATTATGTAAGCACTGTAAGATAACTCTTGACAGAGCCTCTTCTCATCTGATGTGGGCTGAGCACAATGGCCTGGGAGGCAGCGTGCCGATTTAGCATCACAGAAGCGCTTGAGCTCACAATAAAAACCTCTCCCTGTGGGGTCTGACATCTCCAACAGCTCCTGCCATGAATGTGCAACATGATACTCTTTATTGAATGGCTTATTGCTGATGGAACAGAGTCACTTTATCCCCAGCGAGCTTCACTTCATGAGGAGCCTAGAAGAATATCCTGTCCATTAATCTGTTGTACAGTATGTAGACTACCCTGCCATGTATCAGTTAGTCCTGGAGTTCAGAATGTCCCGCTCTGTTTATTGTGTAAGCCTGTTGAGGACAGAGTGGATTTAGGCCAGTACATAATTTTTCTTCTTACTCAAACTCTTCTTACTTCCACTACGTTGTCTTCTGAACCTAACTGACTGCATAGGGCAAAACGTGTGGTAGACACTGAATGCCAATACCTTAGTCCAAAAATCCACATTCAGTCCACATTATTCCAGTCCATATGTTAACATCTTTTGTGAAATTTGTGAAGGATTATTATTTCAATTATTAAAAAAAAAAAAAAAAAAAAGATAGGAACTACACCCATGCACTGGACTCGAGTCATCTGAGCGGAACACAAAAATGCCTAAGTATGATTTTTTTTTTTAATTCATATTAAAGTTGAATTTTTAGGCAAACTATCCCTTAATGTAGAGGTATCACGATATCGAACTTTCATTAGCAGCGAAATTGCGCACTTTTCATCACCGATTTATTTACAACAGCAATAACTAATGTGCCACTGAATATATTTCTCTATATAAAAGTAAACAGAAAGTAATACAGAGTTAAATCTTAATATAAATTAAATTTACATTTAAATAAATGATATTTAAACAAAAGAATATATCCGTTAAATACATATTTAAAAATCCAAATAACCACTCAAATAAATCGTAACAAAGAACAAAGAAATAATTAATAGTTTCTCTTTTTCTGTTCAATATTTGTGTTTAATTAATATTAACAACATAATAGACAGGAGCAGGTCTATTAGGCTGAATTTACACTGAAAGGCTCAATGCACAGATCCAATATTTTGGCACATCTGGCTTTTTGTTTTTCACGTTTACAATCACTGAAGGCAAACGGACTGTGTTTACATTAATACCACACAAAGATGCAGGCGTGCAGCCTGAAGAGGCTGTGTACTGCATATATATATATATATATATGAATCTTTTTATGACATAGAACTTGTTCTAACAATTAAAAGCAACTTGCATCTATCATCAGCAGTATCTCAACATCCACTATGATGCACAGTCCCCACATGTACAGCTGCACCATATCAAAATGCTCATGAATATTTCCACACCCATATGCCATTTGGATTTGGAAGTGGCATGAAATGGGTAGTTCTTTGGTTGCAACATTGTAATGCAAATCCAAATGCAGTTAGTGTTGGAAAAGGCCAACCCTGCTACAGAGCCAGGAGCTCAAGGCTCTCTTATTGAATTAGCTAGACAGCACTGGAGCTCCATGGTGCATGGTCTTAGGCCTGCTCTAGGGTCTTAATCTGACTGGCTGTTATAGGGGCATTCTGCATGGCTGGCTAAAGGGATTCTCCCTGTGCTAATGAGTTTGGATTTCATTACTTAGAAATTGAAAGAGGCTCCCTCTGAATCCAATCAGGGCTGCCGTCTGGCTTTCAGAGCAGTTGGTTTGTTCTGGGCATGGGGTTGTATCAGGTTTCTGAAGGTGAGAGACGTGGTGAAATAGTGTTTACTTCTTTGAATGGCAGTTTTGGTCTAGTGGGCCAGTCTGCAAGTTTTCTGTAAATTTCATGAATCTTTGGAGTTGGAGGCGTGTTGATTGATGATAATAGTGAATAGAAGAGGCTCCAGGAACTCATGTCATGATGAGTTATGGGTTCATAATTAGAATGTCGGGACATAGTCTAATGATTATTATGTCTTTAGGCAGGGCTCCAGACTAACATATGAGATATGTGCTTGTACTGTTGCCACCAAGTTGTACAGATGGTGGCAACAGCACCTGATAGGTACATTAGCACCGGTTGGTATATACAGTATGCGTGGGGGGTGCTTTTAAAATGACAAATTAGGACAGAAACCAACCATAATAATTACATTTTGTACCATATAAAAGCACATTTTACAATAAAGGGCTGATTTCTATAAAATTGCATTAGAACTGATTTCACACAGAATAGCTTGGATCATAATTCATGTAGGTCTAGATGTCAGTCCCTTTAAATCATAAAAAAAAAAAAAATTGTTCTTAACACTCAAAAATATTTAAGCCTAAAATTAAGATTTATGTATTGAATTGCATATATAAAACTTCCATTCATTTGGCTTATACAGGTTTAACATAAACAAACTATTAAATTGTCATTAATTATTAGATTTCTGCACTCAGAAAAATTGTGGCGTAGAGTACTAACCATTTGCATCAACTTGATTTTATTTAAATAATCACGTTTCAAATATTTCCCAATAAATTACATTTCATTTACTGTATGTCTGTATTAAAATGCATTTATTAAAACTGCTTAAAATGTGAAAACTATTCAACTGATTTAGTTCAAAAGCATGAACTCAGCTAAGGAAGAAATAATATTCACTTAGTTAATGTGTATGATTTCAAAACAGATTTATTGATGATAAGTATATGCACCTGGTAATTTTGTATTTAAAACCGATTCAGTTAATTAGTTCTATTACAGAAATCTTACTGTACATGTTTCTTACCTGAGATAGCAGGACAACCTTGAATGTCCCGAGATCTATGGAAGATGATACATAATCACTTTGATTGAAGGCATTTAGGTGAGCAAAGGACTTTGTTGCTGCAAAAGGTACCAGTTGCATTTAGTCGACTACAGATACTTCAAAGATTAAAGGTGACCTTGTGTCACATTTGCATTGTTGCTGGCTTCTAAAATCTGACAGTAAATAATGTGAATCTTTTTTAGTGTCCGTTTCTATTCTACATTTTGGAAAATAAGATTTTATAAGCTCATTTCACATTTCAACACCAAACACAAATAAAAGAATGCAGTAAAGGAATATTTGGAGCTGCTTTACTCGGCTGATTGCAGTTTTGTTAACATTTTATTACTTTGATTTTTTCTGTGTCCCACCCAAAAACCTATAAAAGTAATGGATAAAGAGTAAAACACAATCTGACTCCTGTAGCTATCAAGGCTAATGTAAGCCACCTGGTGATCAAACATCAATAAAAAAATTGTCAATATTTTCCGCTGGTAAAATTTACGAGCTTTGACTTTTATAACTAGTGCTGTTGTGCAAAATGATCTGAAGTATACACAGAAATCATGTGAGTGTCACGCAATGAGAACTCACACAGTTCTCACACATCACACAGCAGACTGTCTCTTTTTCTCTCCCTCGTTTTTCTTTTTTTAAATTAATCTCCATACTTGTTTCCATCTCCATCTTTTTAAATCATCCACGTAAAAGGTTTACAGTAGTTCGCATGAAAATGAAAGTTGTCATTCACATTATCACCCTCAAATCATTCCAAATCACTATGCATTTTTTTTCTTCCATATGATACAAAAGTTTAATATTTGAATTTGAATGGATTTAAAATAAGAGTGATGCCAAGTATTGTAAAAGTAGTCTAAACATCTCTTGTGCTGTATTCTTCTGAAGCTGTATGATAGCTTTGTGTGAGAAACATATTAAAATAAAATCTAACACGTATTTTAATTTTGGGTGGACTAATCTTTTAATATCAACACACAAATTGAATAAATCCATGAATTACATTTAATACAGTACTACACCCATTTTTAGTCTAAACTGAAATGAAATGTACTTCATGAGTTATGGGTTTGGCTAACCAATTATTAGCTTTTGAGAACTCATAAAATAATCCAGTCTTTTGCTATGTCTATAGGGTTACATATCCTTAGGCCTCCTCACTAACCCCTAACACCACAAGAAAAAAAGATTAGAAATCAGCAGATGAAACTGGGCTCTCATCACACGGCTGCTTATTTACATTAATTGATGGAGAGACGCGTGTTGATATATGATTAATTACTATAAATCCCGATTAGCACCCGAATAATTACTGAGACGATAACATGGTGGAGGAGAAACTGATTACGGTAGTAATTATGATAACCCCCCTCACGGCAAAGGTCCCAGTCCTCCCAGCCACAAATGTATGAATGTGTGTGTGTGTGTGTGTGTGTGTGTGTTATTAAAATGAAAGTTCAGAAGGGCTGAGAGTTAAAGAGTTACTGTACTCTAATGAGTGCCAATTACATCAATGGCATTACCTGATAATTATCAAATGAAGAACCCCAGGGCCGATTTGCAGAGTGTTATCAAAGATGTGCCCTTTTAGAAACCCACAGGAGTCAAGACCGAGACAAAGATCGTGTCTTCTCTGGGAAAACAGATATAATTTATTTGCAAGCTTTGGGACGTAGCTTTTTATGGTGGCAATTGATATTTGAGTGTTGGCATTTTTGGGAGCATCTGCAGTCAAGTTTCTTTGCCAGAATGTTTTATTGAATTTTGTTGCATTTAAATTAGGATGTTCCCAAAGAGGATCTTAACCATACGTACATTTGCCATACATCGATAACAACTAGTGCATTTGTAACTAAGAGTGATGATTTGATTAAATTTCTAATGAAACTGCATTATATGCTAATTAATAATGCTAATTTTTAGATATGATATACACTATATTGTTCAAAAGTTTGGGGTTGGTAAGTTTTTTAATGTTTTTGAAAGAAGTCTTTTATTCTCAAGGCTGCACTTATTTGATCAAAAGTGTAAAAACAGTAATACTGTGAAATATTATAGTAATTTAAAATAACTGTTTTTTTTTTTGTTTTTTTTTTTTGAAATGTAATTTATTAATGTGATAGCAAAGCTGATTTTTAGCAGCCATGCTGATTTAGTGCTCAAGAAACATTTCATATTATTGTCAATTTTTGAAGTGGCTGTGCTGCTTGATAATTTTGTTGATGCATTTTCTTCAGGATTCTCTGATGAATATAAAGTTCAAAAGAATGGCATTTATTGGGGAAAAAAAGAAATCCTTTGTATATTATAAATGTCTTTTCTGTCACAATTCAATACATCCTTTCTGAATAAAAGTAAGAAAAATCTTACTCATCCCAGACTTTTGATGTATATGTGTGTGAGAGAGAGAGAGAGAGAGAGAGAGAGAGAGAGAGAGAGAGAGAGAGAGAGAGAGAGAGAGAGAGAGAGAGATGTAAAAAAAAATCTATGCTTATGGTGGAGTTTCAAGATGGTTCTTCAAGGCTGCATATCTCCAATTCCTTTTTCACTGTATCTACATACATGTATCAGTCAGATGGCATTCTGGCATTGTTAAATGTTTTATTGTATTATTTAATTGAACCAAAAGAATGTGTCAAATTGATAGCCCTAGTAACGTTCAAATTTGTCACAGATGCAAGGCTGCTATAGCAACAGCAACATAACATATCAATGGCTTCTTCATTATTAGCTGTAGTAGATGATTTGAAGTAGTTGGCTGTTCTGAAAGCTGAATCCCTTGAGCTGAAGGACTCTAATGCAGTAAAAGTGAACGAAAAGGCAAGCTCTATGCTTAGGGCTTTGTTAGTGTGGTAAAAACACATGAAAAAAGACAGTCCCAGACTTTATAATGAGAGTAGTGCCTCTTCCGTGAAACAGTCAAGGGGATTGTGATGGTCCTGACCCTCAGGAGCAGACGAGAACGGTAGAGGGTTAGAGGAAGAGAAGAGGGAAAGACCGCATGAGATGGCCCCCAGGCAGATCTCAGACTGAGGCTGCCTTCCTCAGCAGATTCTCACGCCATCTCTTTGCTCCACTTTTTCTCAGTTTCAGAGTCGGAGCTAACTTTCAGCAAAGTCTCATTTAACTCCCCCTCCTCCTCCATTCTCCAGCAGAGTTATATAAGCATGGAAAAATATGATCTCTCTTCTCCTTCTACTGTGCTGCCAAGTAGCTGTATATAACTGATTATAAACTTTGTTCTTGTAGTTCTGTGCACAGTTTTCAGACTAGAGTGTGTAATGTCTGGCTGTGTGTCGAAATGTCTGCCTTTAGGCGAGTGTGTGTGTGTGTTTATTTGCTGAATAGAGATGAGTTCAACAAACACTGACAATCAATAGAAAAGTGCTTAGGATAGTTTTTTTACTTTTAAAAGGTCTCCTTTGAACATTTTTATAAAGAATAGTGCACTGAAATGCAACATTTCAGACAAAACAACAGAAACATTGATGAGAACTATGAAGAAAGCCTTGATGTATTTTTTCAGCCTTATGTTGTTCTACTTTCTATCTTCTGTGGAACACAAAATAACATATTTTGAAATTGTCAATGTTGTTTTGGAACCCATCGACTTTAATTGTACGAAAAAGAAAAAAAAACAGTTATTTCATGGTGTCCCACAGAAGAAAAAAAGTCATGAAGGTCAGTAAATGATGGCAGAATTGTCATTGTTGATTGAACTATCCATATGTACATTTGGCCAATGTGTGTATTTTCTGGGAATTGAACCCATGACTTTGAATAGTCAGTGGAATATCATCTATAAGAACATCTGCCAATTGCTTCAGAGATGTTGGCTTCTCACTCCAAAACTGCCCAGAGTGGATTGATAATATTGTCAGATTATTTATGTGGCCAGGGCAGATGTTGAAGTTTATCTTGGTTTATCTAACTGTCCAGGTTTTATGATCATGACCTCACCTTTTTTGCATTTTAACATTGGTGTTTGTGATTAAAGTTTAAGAAATGGCGGCTGTTTCATGGATAGTGGCTTTGTGAAGTTCTCTCTGCTCAGTTTTTATGGAAACAGTGTATTCAAGGTGAATACTGAGGTTTGCTGTGATAGTTCTGCGTTATTTGGACGTCATCCTTCTTAGTGATTGATGGTCCCTATCATTCACTTTAATATTTCGCCCACTATTGTTTTTTGCTGATGATGTCGTGCTATGCTTTGTTTATGCAGTCATAATCACGAAGACTGCTGTTCTTAAAACTCCAAAAAATCAGACTGTTAATGTTAAACAGGTTTCCTTGATTTGCCCTTTTTGGAAGTCTGACAATTCAGCAATCCCATTTCATCCACGGCTTATACTAAGCACAACTGAATACAACATATACTACACTGATAAACAGTCTATATAGACAATGAAGAAAATGAATAAAAGATAATCACAAATCTTTTTTTTTTCAGCTGTAGCATGCAGAAATTTTATGGACCTCTATTAAAATGGGAGTTCACTTTAATTTGTCTAACCCCTGTATGTGTGCCAATAAAAGGGACACATGATGATTTTTTTTTGTACATGTATGTATGCAAATGACAGTGCAATGACTTGTATCTTTTCCCTTTTCAGTTAAATTTTATGGGGAGGAATTTTCAGAAAAAAATGAATATCAACTACAGCTGTATCGTTTTAGCATGTACCATCTGCGCTTTGATTTTTTTAGACACTTTTTGGAACTTTGAGGGACTTCTGTGGTTGGCTTTGCAGTGGCTGTAGCTGAGTTTGCTTTTCGATTAATGGAAATTTACTCTGTGGTCTGTCATCAAAGCTGCTCTCTCACGCTGCTTGAACAGCAATGAGCAGGCTGCCAGGAGAACATCTTTCACGAAGGCCTCATCAGACCTTCACTCTGCCCTACTTGCTGTTATGGCTATGTTGTTTTGTTGTCATGCTATCCACTCGCTATGCTGTTTTATGTGTTTTTTTCAGCACATGTACAGTGGTAAAAACCAAACTGCGGTTTGCAGAGGGGTAGTATAAACATAGATCTTGGAGGATTCTGCTCGTACATCGACAGTTTGAGTCATAAAGAGAGGAAGGAGCAAGGAAATATGAGGCAGCGAGAGCCGGGTGTGTTTCCAAGCAAACCCCCCCAGGGACGCAGCTCTCGGCCAGCCTCCAGCCACTGCTTGCACCCACAGCTCAGCCACTCTCTTTGGGCAAGCTTTGGCAGTCTGCCTCTAGTCTCTGGTACTTTATTGATAGAACGCGTCTCCCAGGCCACACTCGTTTGGCCTAATGATGCTGTCAGAGAAGAATGCACTCCCAAGAAGCCACCAGTTCTCAACGTCGCACGCAACCTAACCAAAAACGTTTTCGTGCTCTTCTTTATTTACTCGCTCGCTTTTTCAAACTTTTTAGCATATGTAGCATATGTACTTGGGAACATTAACCAAAGTTGATTAATTCAGTTCTTCATTTAAAAAACTTTTAAAGAAATAGCTAAACTAAAATGAAGGCTGTTTATTGGATATTAGTAGCTAGATACGCTACAGGCTACATGGAGATAGTAGTTTGGTACATTTAAGTTACTTCATATTTTTTATATTATGTGTTAAAAATGCCATTCGGAATAAACTCAGTGTATGCAGCTGCTGAGATAAAAAACGATTCAGACTGAATTATGAACCAGTTCAGAACATTTTTCTCCAGTTATTTATTAACAAACTGGATGTCGGTAGTTCTGACAGCCAACAGAAAATACAGTACATGACTTCAATGTATTGTGTATTATTTCATTTTAAAATATTTTTCAAGTTAAATGTAAGTGACAGTGCTAACACGCAACTTAATCTTTAGCTTTGCTATTCAAAAGCTATGTATTACTGGATGCACTGCAAAAAAAAAAATTTAAATTAAGAAATAAATAAAAAAATCTTGCTCAGCATTGTCTTGAATTCCAGTACGAATATCTAAACATTGTTAAATCAAGATACATACTTGAAAAGCAAAACAACATAAGAAAAAAAATTTAGTGACTTTACACTTAAAACAAGAAAAAATCTGCCAGTGGGGAAAAACACCTTGTTTTCATTTTTAATTAAGTTTATTTTGTCTTACCCCATTGGCATTTCCTAATTTCAGCGTGAAGTCACTTAATTTTCATACATTTTTCAGGAAACAAGTACTACTAAAATTGCTATTTATAGTGGTTCTACTCTAAAATAAATGATAAAAATGAGTTTTAATGAGGGTTTTAAACAAGCCAATTGTAGTTTAGAAAAGCAAAACTGAAACTACAGTATATATGCGAATAACTGGAAACAATAAATCCAATGCTTTTGCTCCCCACCCCAAAATGTCCCATAACAAGTTTTAGCCATCCTTTCACCACACTGTTAGTATTTGAGATGTCTCGTCAGGGTGAGGCCTGGTCGGGAGTTAGACATTTCGAAAAAATCCCCTCAACCTCAGACTATTCAGTCCTGGGGCCACTGTTCCACCAGCTCTTTCCCAGGCTGCACCCTCAATGACGTATTGCAGCATTCACAGCAAGTGCTACAGGAATAGAATGTGGTGCTGCTTGTACTGTATACTTACAGAAACATGCAGCTCCAGTGCGTGGCCAGTGGTGTGCCAAGCTTCTTTCAGTGTATCTCTCCACATATATCTGCTTTGTTTGTTTACTTCTGGATTACACTGTTTATATTGCATTGATGTACTAAAGGAAGAGAAATATCGAGATTGGTGGTCACTGAGAAAAACCTTAGCTGTCTTTTAAAGGCTTCCCCTGTTGGGAAAATCAAGTTTGTAGGTGGTTTCTATCTTGTTTAGGCTGTTTATGAACCAGCTGACCAGCTACCATGTCTGAAATGCCAGCTTGGACATTTTAAGCAGGTACAACCTGCTGATTGCTGGTTTGTTGCAGATCCAAGGTGGTCCACCTTCTACCTAAGCTAGATCAGGGGTGTCTAATCCTGCCAGCAGCATCCTGCAGAGTTTAATGCCGACCAAGTCCAACACACTTGTCTGGAAGTTTCTAGTGAGTCTGAAGACCTTGATTAGCTGGTTCTGGTGTGTTTAATTCAGGTTGGAGCTAAACTCTGGCCCTACAGGAACAGGTTTGGGCACCCCTGAGCTACATGAACATTCAAAGATGTTTTTTTGTCAATTCACTAAATTGTTGTTCTTTCCCAGTAGACTCAAGCATCTTGTTTTTCAGTGTTCACCTTGAGTCTTTTGAGTTCTAACTTAAAATGCAACTCTCAGCTACCTGTCCTGGTAATTGCCATCTGATATCCACATTTTATTTTAAGTCACTTTAGAAAGCACTTTAGAAATTATTTGATTTGCTTCTTAGCAACAAAGGGGACGAAGACGGCCTCAATTAACAATGTCCCTTCTTAATACCGAGTCCATAGACAACCTTAAGTCAAATGGGCTTACCATACCAAAGCCAGCTGACAGGTTCTATTACAGAAGATTGCTAAGATGGCAAATTACTTAATTCCGTTCAATCACAATGAACGATAATGTTAATCCATCAAGATCCAACTGTTAATGGTGGAAGCCAACTTAACTACTCTAATGATCTTTACTTCTACCTCTGTCGTCTTGGTGCGACTATGCAAAGACAATAAGAGGCTCAGTTTGAGACCTCTTTAATACCTTACCTTTAATACCTTGAGAGTATTAGTAGGGTCTAGCACTGGTCAATTAAATGATTGGTTTGGACTTGGAGATTGGTGTGTAAATTGTTCATGGAGAGAGGTGATAGGTTTGAGAGTGAGCTAGAGAAAGGGAGTGAGAGAGCACACGTGCCACGCATGCTTTTAATTCTGAAATACCCTCACAAGATTTCTCTCAATTTAACCTACCTTGATGCATGGATTATGAAGACACAAAAGCCAGAATCCCACAGGTACCACCAGAATGAGCTTGGTCTTGAAATCAATCTTATTATCCTCAAATGACCTGGCTTACTGATTTATGTTTAATGTTCCTTGAAGTGTCTCTGGGACAACAGGCACAAAAAAATACTGCCTACTGATGTTGACTATGGCACTCAAAGCGAAATCTAGCCAATACTGACCTCACTAGTATGCCACACCACAAATTCTTTAACCAAGTCAGATCAAGAACCTTTAGATCTGTGAGACTTTTAAGGCTTCTGGATTTCTGTAGGTTCTGAAGTGCTTACTCTTTTTATCTTTTTTTTTTATGGGCTTTGGATTACCCAGGGGTTTTATTGTTAAGATGTGTTTACACAAGAGGGGAGCTGATATGCTTTATGGTCCTGATAAAGGTTTATGACTAAAAAGCAAGGATAGTTGCTGGCAAAATGCCTTACCTTTGCAGGGTGCAAATAAAGTGGACGGCGTATAATAGTGTCACTGAAAAGATTGGTTCCTTTTGTAAATAGTATTCCTAAAACCCAACAAACTCCATATTTTATTTAATTTACAAAATAAAATATTTTTTAAATTATTTAATTGTGTCTGTGTTTTTAGTTTTATATATTGTAAAAAAAAAAAAAAGAAAAAAAAAAGGTTTTTTTTCGAATTAAGAGTATGTTTTATGAGAAAATACTATTTCAGTTTTTCTACTTCCAAATTTCACATTTAATTCAATGTGTTTTTTATTTCTGCACTTGTGCTATTGTAAAATCTTATGTTTGGCCACTGAAAGTAAAAATGAACATGATGCAAAGTGAGTTTTTTTTCCTCATGCAATTTATGCAAAGAAACTGACAGTCTGTACTCCGCTAACATGGGGCAACCTCTAGATTGTCTGTCTAGACGAGGCTTAACGGTAATGTACACTTGGCTTAGATGTGTCACTGGGGCCTATTTAATAGCTTCACATCTAATTTTCATTCAGTTGTCGAGTCAACGAAAGTAGTATAGATTTTAAAAGTGAAGTTGAAGCATTTTCTACATTTATAATAGAATGTTGCTTGTTTCTGTAGTCATGTCCCTTGACAGGACCACATTCGATAGATACTGTCTCTGGACATTTTCTGACACTATCCTCATTGTAGAGAAAACATATGCATTTCCTGCTTCACTGGAGCGTCTGTCTTTTACCACAGCTTGCGTGCATGTTCAACACCCCTCTACAGCAGGGTTGGGAGGGGTTCAGGACCATAAGGATTCATTGAACAGGAGGTCCCAGAGCAGCAGCCATCATGCCAAAGTGACAAGCTAAGCCACTGCTTCTGACAGGCAGCACTGTAAACCAGCACAAGTTGCCCTTGCCGCGCAGTGTGTAGAAATGTGTTCATATATGTGTGTGTAAGAGAAAAAGAGAGGTCGCGAGTGGTTGCACTTCAGGCAAGGGATTCCATCGCGTGCTTTCTCTCCTAACCTCTCACGCGAGCACAGACGTCTGGCTGAGAGCTGTGGCTCCCCTCCTCCCTCTTTCCGTTCATCTGACCTCCGGTACTCTCTCCAGAGAGTTTGGGCAGATACTGACAGGGCTCTTCATTTGATAGAAGGCTTTGTATTGATCTATTCACCTGGTGGCACATGAATACCAAACACAGCAGATGTAACAAAAACAAATGTCTGTGTCTGTTTTTGCAGAGTTATGTCTTGCATAAATTACATCTTCCTTAAAATCTTTGTTATAATAAAGGTGCTTGTTAATCATGTTGTTTGTTTGTAAACACTGTCGATTACACTTACCCTTACACAAACACCTGCATCCAATCTGGGGATAAAGGATAAATATGCCCACAAGAGAAGTCCGCTTGGAATTGACAGAATCTGGCCAGAGGTCTGGATTTTATTGGTATTTTATTTTATTTATTTTAATTTTTTTATTTTATCTTTGATCCTGATTTATTTATTTAACTTAAGTTGATCATTTTTTCTTTTCTTTTTTTATTCTGCAAATTAAACCATAATTAAATTCATTTTTATTTTATTTTACTTTTATTAATTTTTTATTATTATCTATTTAATCATTTTAATTTGAGTCACACACACATATGCATCATCTCACAATGTTGTAGAGTACTGCACTACCGACCGACCACGTCTCAGACTGTAAAGCATTTAATGAATAAAACATTGCACAGTACTTGAAAAGTACCTTTTTTAATATAAAATGCTATTTTTCATGGATTTTTTATGTTATGAAAGAGAAAGTTATTTATTTTTTTAGAAAAGTCATATCCTTTTTTAAACACTGATTCACATTATAATATGAAGACCGACCAGTTAGGTGCATCATTGTGCTGTCTAAGAATCCTTGGATTGTATATTTTGTATTTTTTATGCATTAAAACACTTTTGGACTCCAATTCTGTATGTTTAGAATTAAAGCAAGACGATTAGGTGACATTACCCTGCTAAGGTTCATCGTCAGTACAGTATCTGTTCATTGTGCTAATGTGGTAAATGTCTCAGTCACTTTCCTGAATAAAGTACTCCCATGCATGGATTTACATTGCAAAATTATACCCAGGGAGCTTTGTGGGAAATCCAAGCCTCGCTAAAAGAAGATGTCCTCCCTCTGAACCAGGCACTGAGGAAAACCCCGTCTTTTGGACTTAATTCCTGCGTTCTCGGTGAAGGCTTTGGTTTGTGTGGGAAACAAAAGCGACCTACCGTGTTAACATTCTTTTGAAATGCACAGAGAGCTTTCTGAAGTATAGACGAACAAGAATCCAAAGCCTTGTTTCGCAATAGCTCATCTGAATTTCTTCTTCTCTCCTTGATCCCTGAGTGAGCCCTGTATAATGCGCCTTTACTACTCTACAAGGAATATCATGTTGTAGGCTATACTTTGAATGTGTGTGAAGTGCAGGAGTCCTACATTGCCCTTGTCACTGAACGTCAGTAAAGCTGACTATGACATACAGATGTGCAGCATGCTCTTTCATCAGTCCACTTTGTGTAATCTTTTGAAACCAGTGTAATCTCTTCATACTGGTGCAATCTAATCTCCGTGAAACACTGTGTAAAGTATAAGCAGCTAATATGCATCCTCATCATTTTTGAGGTGTTCATTCTATAGCATCAGTCTAATGCTTTTATGTCACACACTTTAGTGTTACCAGTCCTCATCTCCTTTCCTTTTATTTTATAAATATTTTTTCTCACAATGATGACAGTTCATGAAGGTCGTGTGTGTGATTTTGTTCCATGTTAAACTTAAACTTTAAATCGTAACTGATAAACTTAATGAAAGTCATTTTCATTTAAATGTTGTGTTGTTTTATTTTATAAAATTTAGTTTTATTTTATTTTATTTTGCAAAAAAAACAAAACAAAAAAAATCCAAATGGTATGTTCTTTATTGTCCCTGTGTTTAGTTTAATACACTTGTGCTATTATAAAATATCAAGTTTTGCCTCTGAAAGGGAGTATTTTATTTTATTTTATTTTATTTTATTTTTTACATCAAGGCCAGCTGTTACAATTCAACATTAGGTCAGCCAATAGAATGGTTCTACGACTGTTTGTCAAAAATGACAGGAAAATGTCTTTTAAAAGAATGATTACTTTTTCAGTTCCACTCTGTGATGCTAATGGTGCAGAAATTAGACTTTAGCTTTATTAATGAAACATGTAAATGACTGACTAAATGTATTTTGCAAACAATGTCATTTCCTCCATGACTTTATTTTGAAGTTTTGCCAACATTAACTGGCTCTTGTGTGAGATTCAACTTGTTTTGTTGTGGAAAATTGCCTTGGTTAATGCTGTGTATAATGTGGCTTCACAGAACAGAAAGTCTGTTTCATTCAATCATGTTAATTTGACCATATTTACTTCTTTGTGTTTTACATTTTCTAGTTCTATAGCTATTTGTGATCCCCTCTGCATGTATATACTGAATCTATACCCCTCCTTAATATGATACAGTGGTCAATTCATTACCAAAAGGCACAGACTTGGTATGACACTTCATTAAGGCCAATGAAAATATCCCATTGCCTATTAAATGTTTAAGTAAGTCCATCTAAACATGATCTCCCCTAGTGTGTTTCTTTGAACACTACTTATGGATTTTGGAGCAAACTTCAAAAACCTCAAATTCTCTCGCTGTTATTCCCACCACTACTCATTCCCCTCATTGGAAGAAATCTATTTCATCACCATAGTTCTTAATGGGGTGTTCAATCCTGCGCAACCCTGAAAGCTTCAGCAAAAAGGCCCAGCACTACACCCTAACCAGCAGCCAGCCCATCTTTCTTTGCCCCTCTCATTTGGAGCTGGAGGCAAGCAGAGAGTCCGATTAAGTCGATATAGCCTTGATGTTTCGGTTCCAGACGTCTGGCTTGCTCTCTTTGCTGTCTGCCTCCTACATGCTGTGGTATTATGTTGTGTGGACTCCCTATAGTCCCTCATCCTAATTCATCACTGCTTATCTACTAAATGAAAACTGTCATCATTTACTCACCCACATATCGTTCCAAACTAGTATCTAGGAGATATTTTGAAGAATGTTTTTTTTTTTTTTTTTTTTTTTTTTTACATCTCTGAACTCCATTGACTTTTGTTGTATTGGCGAAGAAGAAAAGACTGAGACATTTTTAAAAAATATATCTTGTTTTGTTTTTACACAGAAGAAAGGTTTGGAACGTCATGAAAGTGAGTAAATGAAGACAAAATTTTCATTTGTGAGTGAACTATCCCTCTAAGGAAGATAATTTTGGCACTATTGTGTGTTTAAAAACAGTAATTTGTCAGAGCTGTGGCACAGTGGGTTTTGTACAGGGCTCAAAATGAACTTTTTGCCACACCTGCCAATGGTGGGTGAATTGGGAAATTTTACCAGCCAAAAATATTTCTTGCCAGTCATTTTCATTTTTCCAGTTCTACTTAAGCCTTGAACAGTGTACGTATGTGTGTGTATATTATGTATTTCTTTATAACAGTCCAAAACAGTTATATTTAATTGTAATAGTAATACCATTTTATAATAATTTTACTGTATTTGTGATTAAATAAATGCAGTTTTGGTGAGCATAAGGTACTTCTTTCAAAAACACTGGGGAAAAAACTCAGACTTTGCATTACCATTCAAATATTTGGGGTTTTTATGCTAATAAATATTTATATTTAAAAATAATAATTATCCTAAGAAAGTTACCAACCAAATTTTGGACCCATATTTTTGGTATTGCACATGATGTTCGTGTTTGAGACTAAATCGTGTACTGATCCCATCTTGTATCATTCCCCTACTGTACAGTCTGTCCCACTCTGGTAAAATTAAAGGCGCAAAGCTGATGAATCAAACAAAAAAGAAAAAAGAAAATGATTCTGCCAAATTACATCTCTTTGAACAGAGCATACAGCAGGTCTTTCATTGCTCTCAGCAAAGGCTTTTAATGCATTCCAGGGGTCTAATTCCTCAGTATGAGGGGGCTTTGGGGAAGAATTGCCATGTTATGTAAGACTCAGACTCGTGTTCAGAGAGGGGAAGAAAGGGGGCATGAGATTGAGGTCTGCGCTGGCTGTGAGCTTTACATCGGGTGAGTGGTAAAGTAAGACTGACGCACTTTAAGCTGATTAAGGGTTAGTTAGGTCAGTGTCCCGGTTTGAACCAGAGACTGTGGGGGGGAGGGGTTGACATCAGCTGTTCCCCCAGGCGGTAAATGAGCACGGCCTCTTCCAACCAGACCACAAGTCTCTTGGGCCAAAGGGATGTGACCCACATGGAGTACTGACGCCAAAGACATAATGAGCTTGGAAGGTTGTGTGTATGTGAAAGAAAGTGAATTATGGTCCGTGCGTATGTATGTAAGCTTTTAATATGAAGTCAAGGAGTGTGTATGTGAAGGAGCAGAAATGTCCCTTGTTATGTTTTGTTATAGTCTCTGTTGCACTACAACCCATGCTATTACTTACCTAGTGAGTGTGTGTGTCTGTGTGTGTCTGTGGCATCCGTAGCTGCTCTCCCTCATTTCCCCTGGGTGCTGGACAAACACTCAATAGTTATAAGCCTGCTCGCTCTATATAAACCTCTTACTGTAAATGCTGTAATACACTTAAACCAGACATGGGTTCTGATCCCTTGGGTTATAACCATCAGGTATATGTTTAATCTCTGAGATGAGTGATTCAGCTAACAATGAATGAATATAGCTAGCTTTTGGTACCATGTGTCCAAGTGTACCTAATACATCATTTCACATTACCTCTGAAAAATCTAACTAAAGTGTGTAACCAGTCTACTTAAATACTGTAAAATTATAATGCTAATCTGTTTCTCAAATTATTTTATTTTATTGTATGTTATTTGTTATTTTTTGTTTGTTTTACAATTTGGAATTCCAATATCATCATTAGGCAAGGCAAGGCAAGGCGAGTTTATTTATATAGCACATTTCATACACAATGGTAATTCAAAGTGCTTTACATAAAAGGAAGTGAAATAGTCATTAAAAATAATAAGAAATTAAAAATAATAATAATAACAACAATAAAAACAAAGTGATTTAAAAAGTGATTTTAAAAGAATTTAAAACATTTAAGAATAGAAAGTGATTATACATAGTGCAATCAGTTCGGACGTAGCACACTGCTCATTCAACAAATGCACAGCTAAACAGATGAGTTTTGAGTCTGGATTTAAAAGTGGTTAATGTTTTAGCACATCTGATCACTTCTGGAAGCTGGTTCCAACTGCGGGCGGCATAATAGCTAAAAGCAGACTTCCCTTGTTTTGTGTGAACCCTTGGTATTTCTAACTGACTCGATCCTAATGATCTGAGTGGTCTGTTAGGTTTATATTCAGTGAGCATATCTCCAATGTATTTAGGTCCTAGGCCATTTAGAGATTTATAAACGAGTAAAAGTACTTTAAAATCAATCCTAAATGTAACTGGAAGCCAGTGTAAGAACCTGAGGACAGGTGTAATATGCTCAAATTTTCTGGTTCTAGTCAGAATCCTGGCAGCAGCGTTCTGGATTATTTTCATTATTATTATTATTCTGTTATATTATATTCTCTTTTTTATTAGTTTAGTTTAGTTTGGTTTACATCATGACCAGCCATTACACTTCTGAATTAGTTCGGCCAATAGAATGGTTTTAGAGATCCCAGTTTATCCGATCTAATGTCTTGTTCCTATGTATAGTGTCATTGTTATTGCTGAGTACTCAGTTACTCAGCTGTCATTAACAAATGTTATCATCTGGTTGCAGGACAGCCCGAGATGATTAGTGAGTCCACTCTGGGGTCAAGGCAACAGTCGGTCTTTATAGCCTATTTTAATGAGGTTATTTCCCATTTTGAATGCCTGTGGTCCACCTGATAGCATATCAGAAGCCACTATATACACTGGTACCAGTCTGTATAGAATATCTTGAGTTTCACGATATCAATAAACAGCACCCTGATATACATATCATAATTCACAAGTTGTTCATGAGAGAAAAGATGTTTTCGAATTATGTACTTGAAACCAAAGCTTCAGGCGATACAACCAAAGACCACCCACAGCTTGTTCAACGGCAATCTGATGAATATTGAATGCAAATGGCAATTTCTGATGTGATGCTTGTTTTGTAGCAGACATGAACCACAAAACAGACACTGAGAGTTTAAAATGTGTATGAAAGCAGGCGTCAGCTGCCCTGCACATGTCTGCGGAGCATGTGATGATACATCATCAGGGCCAGCTGCCTCACACCTTACAGAACTGGAGCACCAATTACCCTCATGGAACCTGGATGGCAGGATGAGTGTTTTCATCCTCAGAACAGCTTGAGGTCATTTATCTGATCTAATAGCAAAATGCCAGTGATGGCTGGTGTATTGTTATTCTGTGTTCTGCAGCTCGTGATAACCCTTAGCTCTTGTCACATGGATTGTATACATGGCATTTTGGTGAAGGGAAACTCCATCAACACAATGCTCAATGTATGTGATGTCTTTCAAGTCCTGGGTGTAAATATGATTTAGGTACTTGTTTTTGAACCAGCAGATGAGCACTACCCAGATTTATTATACTCTTAAAAATAGAGGTTCTTTATTGGCATTTTGGTTCCATGAAGAACCTTAGCTGTTCCGTTTAACAAAAGGTTCTTTATAATGCAAAAATATTCTTTACATAAAGAAAAAAAACCTGTTCGCTGAAAGGTTCCTTCAGGAACCCAAAATTATTTTTCTAAGGTATTGCTGTGAAGAACCCCTTTTGAGAATTTTATGTTTAGACTAGAGGGTTTAAAGGCTGAGAATAGTAAAATAATCACACGGTTGAATCTATCGATATGAAGCAAACGTGTGCATATATGCTGTGCTCAAATGCTATTTTAATGATCAAATAGCAGCAATTCAGTCATTTTCAATAGTACTTCTGCTGCAGTAGAATTTGTATTTAAGTGTTGTTGTTCAGTCTGCGCTACCTTTAAAAAGTTTGGGGTTGGTAAGGTTTTTTTTTTGTTTTGTTTTTTTTAGACATTTAAAATGTTACAAAAATTATCATGGTTTCCATAAAAATATTAAAAAGCAAAGACTGTTTAAAACATTATGATTAATACTTGTGCACTAGTTATTGCTAATAATCAAGCACCGAATCCGCATATTAGAATAATTTCTGAAGCATCATGTCACTGAAACGGGAGTAATGGTTGCTGAAAATTCAGTTTTACTATCACAAGAGTAAATTAGATTCTACAATTTAATAAAATACGTTATACAAAATATATTAAAATAGAAAACAGTCATTTTAAATTCCAACAATATTTCACAATGCAGCCATGGAGAGCATATAAGAGACATCTAATGCTTGCTGACTCGATGTAGCAAAACCAAGAGGTATTAGAGAACAGAAAGGTTTTTTGTGTGTTCAATACCCACTTTGCAGTCCCAAAGACACTCATATTTGCAGACATATACAGACACACAGTGTCTCCTGGAAGGCCTACATCACATCATCAAATAAACCGTCAAACGATGTTGTTCGTGTGTGCCCAAGAATTACTGCTTTCAACTTGCTTTTCTCTCTGTTTGAATCTCAGCCCTCATTCAAGCTTTCATTCTCTGGATCCCTGGATCGAATAGCATGAAATGTCAGCCAGGCTGTGATGTCTGTGTGTGTGCGTGCTCTTTATAAGGGCCATAGTTGAGTCTCAAAAATCAATGCGGTATTTACATTCTGATGTCAGTCACTTCGTCCTCCAGGCTCAAATGCAACAATTCTTATTGGAGAATGTAATTTGAAATGGGTCCCCATAGAAATATCTCATTGAATTGGCCTGTCATGTGTGTGAATTTGTTGTAAATTTATGCCAGAGAAACAATGAAGTAGGCTCACATGATGCATTATATTTTTTCTAGTCCAGTCTGCTTTTCTAGGTATCTTTGGACTTTAGGCGAGACGAGAAATCCTAATTAACTCTACTAGGTATGGAGAATATACACCTAAGTTTGGTTACTCCTCATTTGTGCAAAGGAGGAAGGTTTAAATGAGGTCAGAAAGAGACATGGGGCGCTTTCCACCCGCATATACTCAGCAGTGTTGTTTTGTGCGTGAGACTGTGTGGGAGACAATGAAGACTGAGCTGAGTTTGATATGTACAGCATAAATCAGAGAAAAGTGAGTTTAGTTAGAGAACTTCTCACTGATAGAAATGTTCCCATGAAAGATTCCCAACTTCCCAACTTTACATTATGTGTTTAAAATATCCATCCATTTTATATTGGTACTCTGTGTTTGATTTTGTTGCAGAAACTGCTTGCGTTTTGACTGCTTTGTGCGTAGAGCTTGACTTGTGAACTGAAACTCAAATCAGTTTGCCTCAGAGCACAACAACCAAAATATGGAGGTCAGACAGACATATTTTCTCTTTGTGAGGAAAAAAATGCTTTCTTGTTGTGATGTTGGTCAAGGTTCAATTTCAGATTTAAAACAGAGCTGAAAACACCATCAATCAAATATATCAATGAAACATACATTTTAACTAGGGTCTGCCAAGGGGTTGACGGAGCCTGAAAGAAATATTTGATTAATTGCAATATCTTAAGCGGGCACGATTATTTTTCCCTAGGCCTTCACAAGCTCAAGATCAATATCTATGTTTCCATCCAAAGATTCGAATTAAACTTATGCGCAAAACTGGAATATCGCGTAAAACATTTGCAAATAAAGCACCGTTTCCATCCAACGAGTCAAAGACAACAAAATCATCACTTCCTGATAAACTGGCACTAAATATCACTAAGAAAACTAGGAGAAGCCACTGAATATAATAATTTTCATATAGGCCTATGATAAATTACTTGTGCCTCAGAGCGAGCAGACGTAACACAATAAATGCCGTCATTGCTTTTGGAGGTGGATGCCAGCTGTTTGGGAACGCAGTCGTGTAAGACAATTACACAGAAATACTTTGACGACAGACCATAACAACAAAGAGATGCTGTGAACGAGATCGGTCTGCTGGTTAGTCAAGTTATCCCTTCTCATAGCACAAGGTCACATGACTTTTTCGATGTGCATGGAGGAATTTATTCGGTAAATGTGTTTCCATCGTAGTTTATGGGCATGTTTTCTTATCGGATAAAAAGTTTATCCTACTCAAATGTGCGCATAATTTTTTTTGCACATTTTTAGAATTTATGCGCATCTTGGCGTTTCCATCCAGCGTTTTTTTTATGCGATATTCCAAAATGTGCATAAAAATAAGTGGATGGAAACATAGCTAATGTGTGCTACTCATTGTACTCTCACATGTACATATTGTGAACTCATTTTTAGGGAGTATGAAAAGATGGATAATGCATGATATAAAATATCTTTACAAGAACATGGAATGAGTACCATATTAATATACTTACGTACTATCTGACACACTCTGAGGAAGGCTGGGTGGCCGAGATGCATTAGTGTGCAGTGTTTTAGCTATTTTTTAAATGTTTCTAGAGTGAGCCATGTTTGAATAAAGGCTTTTTAACATTTTGGAACTGGAAGAAGTTCCTTGGATTCGTTTTTCTATAGATATACTTACGTACTTATTAATATGATATCCCAAAACAAACATGGTATTACCATGATAAATGTCAAAAAATAAAATAAGGGGAAATGAATTATTGAATTATTATTATGAATTAATATTAGTACTTTACAGATAATATTTTAATCATTTATTTTAGCTTTGGTAAACTCACCATATAAATATTTTTTTTTAAATATATATTTATACTTTAAGACTCATTTGTTAAGTTTGTTATAATATAGTGCGTGTGTGTGTGTGTGTGTGTGTGTGTATATATATATATATATATATATATACATACATACACTTTATTATAACAAACTTAAAGGTCCCATGGCATGAAAATTTCACTTTATGCGTTTTTTTAACACTTTATGCTGGTCCCCCAGTGGCTAGAAATGGCGATAGGTGTAAACCGAGCCCTGGGTATCCTGCTTCCCCTTTGAGAAAATGAAAGCTCAGATGGCCCAATCTGGAATCTTCCCTTTATGTCATCGTATGGGGAAACCTCCCCTTTCTCTGCTTTGTCCGGCCATGAGAAAATGAGCTACTACTGTGCGAGGCGAGCGCAATATTTTTTTTTCCTCGAGAGACATCATGGCTTGCAAACGAGTGAAGCATGGCAGTTGCTCAGTGTTTGGATGTACAAATGAACACTGAAGTATTTTTTTAGTTCCTTCATCCGAGCCTATGGCTAGCATTAGCTACATGATAATAACTGTAACAGCATACATAAACAAACCAATTAAAGTACCGTATCCAGACACAATATTTTAAACTAACCATTCGGAGACATCCTGCTGTAGCCGCTGAGTTGCAACTTCTTCATCCGGTGCTTCTCCATCTGGATCAGATTCTGGGTCAAACTGAAAAGCTTGAAGGACTGTGTGTCTACGAGCCATTGCGATACATCCACTGTCAACATTAGCACATGGTAGCGCAAGCTGGTTAAGGCCACATACCTACCCTCCACCTTGCCCCGCCTCTCTCCTCCTCATTAGCATTTAAAGCTACAGACACAGAAATGGCACCTCCTAAGGAAAGCTCATTGTGGGACTGGCTCGTAGTGGCTGAAATTCTGCACCAAGGCTGAATTTCGGGAAATAGACTTCAGATACAGTACTAGGGACCACTTAGGCCTATATAAAAGCATCCAAAAAGCAGCATGTCATGGGACCTTTAATAAATTAGTCTTACTTTATTATAACAAACTTAATAAATGAGTCTTAAACTGTAGCTGCCATTATATTTTAATTAAGAGGATGCAAATTAAAACATTTGAAAACCCCTCTAGATAACTGTGGAGTGTGGGAAATATCCATGTACCCTGTGAAGCCAGCTTTGTTTCTGTTTTCTGGAACAGATGGCTGAAATGCAAAGAAATTTCTTTTTGCAGTGTTAAGAAGAAAATTATGGCAGTGTTGACGAGGCAGAATTGGTTTCTCCCACACTGCCAAATCTGCTGCTCTAGCATTTGGTTTTAGTCTGCACCAAAGTTTCCAAGGCAACAATGATCTATTCATGGAAGTGTCACTGTCACAATACACCAAAGCAGATGTAATAATTCGGTTCATGTGAATCTAAAAAATATGGCATGCCTTGAGAAATAAAAATTCTTTATTACCTTTGCCCAGTATGTCTTGCTCTTATACACTTGAATAATTTCTCTCCTTAATCCAAATTGCCTTTCACTATTCAAAATGCCTGTTTTCCTTTCAGAAGAACTCCTGCCACAGTCACCCCAGTTATCAGCAGGCTTTCAGTGTTTGAGTGTAATCAAATATAGCTACAATCTGAATGTTTTCCGTGTTTGGTTGGTGCAAGCACTGTCGGATTTGCATTATTGACCCTAGGCCTCCATTGTATGCGTTTGATTGGGTGGATTACTACGGCTGTTACAGAGAAAGATGGGATTGTCCATCAAGAGAGCCGAGTGGGCATATCAGCAGCTCCAGTGACCCAGGAGATTTACCAGGTTCAGTCAAAACGGAGACGTCTAGATCTTGAAATATCCCGTATTCTTATCCAGGAATGGAATTATCAAGGGGCTTCCTTCGATTTAGTGTCCCACAGATGATCTTGTTGGGAAGCAGTGGAATATGGATGGATGAACGGATGAGAATGGAGATATAGTCAGTGAGGTGAGGCCAGCGGAAGGCTTGAGATGTCAGGCAAAGTGGCGAGAGAGGGATAATGGGGATTCTTCATAAAAAGCCATATATCTTTCATGGACTGTGGGTTTTATTGTAGCAGTTGCCTGTTGGATGAGTTGAGAAAAGTGAGTAGATACATTTCAGGCCACAAGAGGTTATTTGCTGTCAGTTAGACAACCAGTGACTGACAGCATCATCTAATGGTCTGATCCATAGGGCATGTTTCTCCGCTCCTTCTTTTGAGCCTGGAGACCCAGTACTCAAACATTTCCTAACCAATCACTGTTTGACCAATCAAAATTTTGATAAATGTCTCAGTGGTTTTTGTCCATTCAATAAAAGTCAATATTTTGGACCCCATTGGCATTCGTTGTATGGACAAAAACAATTTTCATTTTGGACCTTTAAGATGATGTCCTGGTAAAAAGTACCTTTTGCTGATATCGTACTCTTTGCTGGTTACAATAGCCCATGATGGATGATCTGAAATAATACAAAGACATCACCACACTAAGGCGTAGGTCATTTCCTTCTCAGCCATCACTGATGAACCTCATTCTCCTTTCACCCTCCCCCAAAGGCTCTCTTCCTGTGTCTAGGCCTGCCATTGTTGGCCTAGTGCGTCCAGACATCAATTCCCCTCTCAGGGAGAGATGAGAGAAGGTCAGGGGTGTAGGTCAACCCTCCTCGCGCTCACAGCATAAATCCACCTCTGCCTATCAATTGGCCTCTCCATCTGGGTGTAAATAATGATGCTATTGTTGGACCAAATTGTGTCCAGTGTCCGAGCGATAAGCCAAATGTAATTGTTACGGCTTCCCAATGCCGACTTTGAAGAAGTGCTACTTCCACTGACCTCAGAATTTCCCTTAAACTGATCAATCACCATGTACATAGTAATTGTCCTATTTCAAAATTCCTTCTATGTGCTTCTGGCTCTGTGATACAAAGTTGCGCCTCATAAAATTTTATTTGGCTGAGAATGAATGCTACGTGCCATTCTGAACACTGGCAAACTTGAAGATCTGCTGACGTAATGTGTGAAACCATGTATGTGATCCTCATCATTTCCATTGAAAGGGATGTTTGACCTTTCCTTTGATGCACGGATGTCTTGATGTGTGCATGACTGCTTGAGTGTATTACTGTAATGAGATTTATCACAGGCTTCAGTCACAGACTTTGATCTTTGTGAATGTGTCTAATATTGAATGTAAAACTTTCAAATACATGTCTGCAAAATACTATTTTTTACTTTAATAATATCATGCTCAGATTTAAAAAAAAAAAAAAAAAAAAAATTTGTTTGGTCAACCCTCTCTGGCACATATTTCACTTCTTATCTTCCTTTAAATGTCTCTCTTTTAGCCTTTTTTTTCCCTCTCATCCCCCAAACTCTCTTCCCACTGATGTATATCACTCACTCTTGAGATTCCCTACTTTCTAGAAACTGGTACATCTGGCTAATGTCACAGTGAGAGATGTCACTTCTGCATAATTGTCATGTGTGACAGCTGATTTGGACCCTCTGAGCGCAAAAGATCTTTTGATGGGGTGACGATAGGGGGAAAGGGTTAAAGAGTGGGTCATGGAGAAGGGGGGTCATTGGGACAGAGACACAGACAAATGAGGAGGAGACCCTGCTGGCTCATCTTTCTGATGGATGCCCTGAAAAAATGAAGTGGGCCTAAGCAATGTTCCCTCTCATTTATTTCCGCTTTTCTCAAATTAAAATCTCTCTGAGTGCAAATTCAAGAACTGTGAGTGTCATCAGGCTCAACATGCTCAGTTAACTATGCAATTAGGTTAGCCATGAACTACTCTGGTTAAAATAAAAATGTGCAAAATTTTTAACCAACCACCTTTTAACCCATACACAAGCACCATTTTGTGAATTTTGAATGCAATGTTTTCACAAGTTTACACAATGACTTGAAATGTTAAATATTTAAGGACTGCTACAACAGGTGTCTTATCAAATAAATACAACTAATATATTTTAGATAAAATATATAACTAATATTACATAAAACATTTAACATTATTATATAAAAACTAATATCATATCATATAATATAAACACGTCACTCTAATTTAAGGAGCCAAATTAAACATCTTTCTTTGCCCAGTTTCCTGTGATTATGCACCTCTTTTTGTGTTGCCTGTATTGCAATAATCTAGTCCAATATGTTCTGTAATTTTGTCTTTTTACACAGTCCACTTAGGATTTATCACTAATACCAGTTACTTTGGTGAGATGGTCCTTGTTTAGCTTTCAGGTCAGCATCTCTCCAGATGTCTGTCACTCCTATTTTTCAGTAATCTTCAATTCCTTGTTCTCCTGGCAGATATGTTGTATGGCAGCCGTATCCGCTTGCTTTGTAAGCACTTGGAATGCTCTGTGTCTCTCTTGTTCCAAGATCTGTACCATAATCTAAATCAGGTGTTGAATGCTGTTTCTAAGTTTAAAGTTGATCACTCTTTAAAATGCCCTTCAGGAGATCAGACAAACTGTCAGATTCTCACATCTGGGGGGGGATTGTAAACAACACAAAGTCAGTCTGTTGGGTATTTAAATGCAGTAGAGGGATACAATAGGCAAAGAGAGCATGATATAAAGAATATGTATTGTGTCTAATTTGATTTTACATCTCACACATGCAACACATTGCTCTCCTTCGTGTTAAAAGAGTCTGTTGACATGCAGATTTTAAGCATGTTACTCTGACACACAACGCATATGTATTCACATGCATGTGCACAAAAGGGGCACAACAGCAGCTAAATGGGTTCCCAGCTGGACTGCCCTAACAAGGGCATATTGATATACATCATAAGCAGCTCTCCACACCCTCAATATGTCTATAGAATGGTGGAGAGGAAACTGCTTTGAAGATACTCATAATTTCAAGTAGTTCGATTACAAAGGAGTTCATAAGAAAGTAAAGTTAGCTCAATTTTAAGCCTTAAAAGATGATGTTTAAAATATAAGATTTAATGCAAGTTAAATTAGTAAGTTAAATTAATCAACTAAATATATTTGACAGCATTTAATAGAAATCACATTCTAGAATGTGCTCCTTTTGAATATGGTTCGTCTTTGTGCGATTAGAAAACTGTTAAGAGGATGGATTGGAACTAAACATTGGGATTTGAGCAGAAAGTTGTTTTCTCAGGAGTTTAGCTGTGTGTGTGTGTGTGTGTGTGTGTGTGTGTGTGTGTGTGTGTGTGTGTGTGTGTGTGTGTGTGTGTGTGTGTGTGTGTGTGTGTGTGTGTGTGTGTGTGTGTGTGTGTGTGTGTGTGTGTGTGTGTGTGTGTGCGTATTTCTGTGAATAGGTATTACAAAGAGAAGGTGACTTTTCAGGACATTACCCCATGTCCCCACTTTTCAAAACGGAGTGTATTGAAAATCTGAAATAGCACAAAGTTTCCTGTAAGGGGTTGATTTAGGTGTAGGGTTGGTGTAGGGCAATAGCACATACAGTTTGAACAGTATAAAAACCATTACGCCTATGGGATGTCCCCACTTTTCACAAAAACAAACGAGTGTGTATGTGTGTGTGTGTGTGTGTGTGTGTGTGTACGTGCTTATGTGCATGTGAATGTTTAACATGCAGCAGATGCTGGTTGTTCATACCCACTGGGCAGAGAGCAGATGACACTGTAGGCCATCTCACCAGACAAGAGCTCCCAAGGTAGGGTGTGGTATTTTTAGGTCCATCCATACATGCATAAGCATATGTACAGGACGTGGCCAAAGGAAGAGCCTTGACCCAGATAATTTTCTGTGTTAAAGCAAAATTATAAAATGGGGGGGATATAACATTAGTTCAGTTAATGCCGTAGCAACTGTAGTAGCAGTTCATTTTACCAAACTCTGCTGTTATTTTGTTTTCTTTTAAAAGTTCATGTTTTTGCATGCTTCCAGGAATCCTGATCATCAACAAATCCATTTTAATTTTATTCATAGGACTTATATGACGCCACGCAAACTGTATAGTATGAACTGAAGCTTAAACATGATCCTAATTGTACACTTTGCCATACAGGGGAAATTGGTACTTTTTATCACATGATTTGGGAATGCCCTGGGGTTGCTAACTTTTGGAATATGGTTCAAGAAAATTTGTCCACTATATTAAATGTTTCGGTCCCTTTGTCCCCATCTGTTTTTATTTTAAACGATCTCTCTGGTATCCAACTTAATAAAACTCAGAAACAAGTGTTTCTAGCTGGCTTGACAGCTGCCAAGAAATTAGTAGCAACAAGATGGAAACCGCCACATTCTCTTAAGCAATATTGGGTTCTCACATTTACAGATGTGGTATATCTCGAGTTGTCCACTGCACGCATTCACGGTGCAAGAGCGGATACCATTAGACTCTGGGCTCAGACTTTGGAGAAGCTCAAAGGTCTACTGAATTGAATTAAGGAGATTCCCCCATCTCCCTCACACTCACACACACTCTGGTCTTATGGCTTTTTTATTTATTTATTTATTTTTGTTCTTTTTGGTTCTTTTCTTTATATTTCATTATTATTTTTATACATTTACAGTTGTGTTTACAGTTCCTCGTTTTGGTTATAATTGCCTCTTTTTAACTGCTATTGACTTCTTTCAGCACTGTTGTACTGGTTTGAATGGTTTTTGTATGGATATCTTTCTTTGACATAATCTGTAGTATGTGTATACTCTTGCGTAAAATTCTGAAGCAGACTATATCTCAAATATTTGCTTTTCTGTATGTTAAAAGATGTCAAAACGACAATAAAAAATTTATTTAAAAAAGTTCATGTTTTTAATTTATTTATTCTGAATTCATTTAATTCAAGTCTACAGTTAGGCTACAGAACTGTGATAATTTAAAGTCATTTGAGTCATTGCCACTTAGTTCCTGACTCTCTAGTCATTCTGACCCACTAGAAGAGGATTCAGTGGATTGAGGTGCTCGAGTCAGACAGCTGGACGAGGAGCACAGTGTATCTTTCAGCTTCCCTCTCCGTTAGGCCAGATTAATTCACACAGATTTTCCTCCATTAATCCCATTATGGCTAACCACATCTACAAGCCTAAACACCCAAGCTTACACTGACAGACCCTCTCAGTAGATCTTAAAGTCCTTCTGTCTCACTTCACACATTTTTTTGGACTAATCTCGAGCAAGGAGACTAAAGTGGCAGATATGATCCTCCGGAGTGACCGTGCACAAGGAATTGACGAGATATTGGTGGAAATGCTCAAGTACGGTGGTCCAGCCCTAATCGTCAAGATGACCACCTTGATAAACCACTGTCAGTCCCCGCAGATTGGAGACGAGGCATTATTGGTAAACTTCCGAAGAAGGTAAATCTTATACAGAGGTATCAGGGTACTCTCCGTCCCCAGCAAGATTTTGTGCTCGGTTTTCCTTAGACACCTTCACTGAGCGACTGATGCACAATTGTGGGAGGAGCAGTCCAGTTTTCGAAGTGGGAGATCGTGTATCGAGCAAATGTTTGTCCTGAGGAATTTTATGGAGCAAAGCACCTACTGTAATTCCAACAGAATCTATCAATCAACTTCATAGATTTTACAAAGGCATTTGATAGCGTTCATCAAGAAACACTGCCGAAAATAATGAGAAGATATAGCATCCCGTCAACAATTTACGCAACATCTTCTGTGAAACCAGCTGCTGCATTCAGATATACTGAGGCAATTCTGACTACTTCCAGATTAATACTGGCATCTGCCGGGGATTCATGATCTCGCTGTTCCTCTTCATCCTCGGTAGACGAATAGGGGATCTGGTTTTCAACGATGATATTGCCCTCCTTGCAGCTATCCAACAATCTCTCAAGACGTTTAGTGGGGCATTGGAGTGGAAGGCGGTAAAGATCAGACTCCAGATCAGTGCCTCCAAGAGTAAAATCTTTTGTGTCGGCTACGCCCGTGTCCATACCCCCATCCTTGTGGGTCAGCAACCGCTTGAAGAAGTCAATTACTTTACGTACATTGGCAGCATCATAGACCCAGGCAGCAGCTCAGACAAGGACATCTCATGTCGGATTGGAAAAGCATCTGCAACAATGCCATGGCTAATGCCCATCTGGAGGTCAGTGACTATCGCTTTGCAAACAAAGATTCGTTTCCTAAGGTCGATTGTCATCCTGACAGCCACCTACGCTAGTGAAACGTGGAATTCATCTGCAGTGATCATTACACGGCTGAACGTTTTCCAACAAAGATGCTTACGTCGGATCTTATAAACTTACTATCATGACCGAATCTCCAATTAAGAATTTCACCATGTGGCTTTTGGCCAACGTCATCATCGAATGCTTCCGGTTCACAGGTCACACTCTATGCCAACCATTGTCCCACTTACCTAAGGCCATCATACTGTGGACGCCTGCCCAGGGGAAATGGAAACAAGGCTAACTGAGGCAAACCTGGGACCACTCATTCATTGGTGATTTATTTGCTGTTGACCTATGATGGGATGAAGCAGAAGCTCCCACTGCCGATCAAGCTTGTTGGATATCTTTCGGTGCCCAATGCACCAGCTGGCGTAGGAGTGCTAAGTATAATATTACTTTACAAAATCCCCAAAACAAATTCATTTTCTTATGTTTCCATCTTTAGTTTAAAGCAGGGGTCACCAGACTCGGTCCTGGAGGGCCATGTCCTGCAGAGTTTAGCTCCAGCTTGCCTTAACACACCTGCCTGGAAGTTTCAAGTATACCTAGCAAGACCTTGATTAGCTAGTTCAGGTGTATTTGATTAGGGTTGGAACTAAAATTTTTGGAAAAACATCTTGTTCTTGGGCTTGTGGGAATCCCACAGTGGCAGAAAAATTGGAACAAAACCTTTTCACTGGGGCTGAACCCTCAATTTCAGTACACTTTTAACCACAGAGAACCTTTTAAAACATTGGAATGGGTCTTGCCAAAGTTGTGTTGGTGGCTGGTTTGCTATTATGAGATGTCATTCTGATAGTCTTCTGCCTCTTCTGACTGAAGTCTTTTAAGATAATAAAGAGGCTAGAATAATGATAGACCAGCTAATACTTAAGAGGTGAGATCCAGCAGATATTTATGCAGATTATTTCAAAATAATTTACATGATGGATTTCATGATGGTTTGACATGTAAATGCCAGATCCTGTACTTGGGGAGGTTCGTTGGTTTGTTTTTGTTTGCACAGGTCCAGACACTGTATATCTCATACTGCATCATGCTTGGGATTTCTTTAGTGTCAAATCACAGAGGATGCTTAAAAATTCTCAGCGCATGAATAAGTCTCTTTAGCAGTTGATGTCAGGCCTCAGCAGACCCCTGTGTCATCTCGTACCATAGCCACAGCCCCATTCGTCTTCATCAGGGAGGATAAGTGACATGGCAGTACCTTGAATAATTGACGATGTGCTCTAATGATTGGCTGCTCAGTCAACAAAGCCGAGAGTGCACTGGGTCAATGAGAGCTGTGGTGTCAGTTGTCATGCTCTGAGGTGATGTCATTGCACCAATCCCCCATAACTCTCGAAAGAGCAAAAGACTGAGGGGTCAAACCAAATTAACTAGAACTTACTAGTTCTGTATTTCACAGTCAAATTAAAACGATGCATTGACATGCAGCCTAGTACTGGAAGCATGACTTGGCCTACTGCTTTTGTTAAAAACAGCTGCAAATGAAAATGCTAATTTTTTTTCTGTTTTGTACAAAGACAGATTCATGCCCAAGCATTATAGATTGTTACACTTAACATTACCCATCTCATAAAGAACATCACAATTTGATTAAATGCAGTCATGAATCTAATTCATGTGAGGTAGACTTCAAGAAATCCCACAGCTGGTTTGGGAACATTCAACAAAACTTATGTCTCACAGCCGCTCTGTGTTTGTAATTAATGCTGCAAAGCATATTAGCATGCTTTTCTCAATTTTAGACACATAATGACATTTGTTCTCAGTAAGATCCATGGACTGCTTGTCTTTTGACCACAATAACTGTGTCCATGCGCATAAGTGAACCTTTCATTCTGTAATTTGTGTTCCTCAGTTCCCCTTTTTCATTCAAGATAATTCAATCTAGCGATCACAAGTAAATCACTCTGCTTTCCTGCGCCTAGAGAACAAAGAGATCTCATCAGAGGAGAGTTGTGTCCTATGATTACATACGCGTGGTAAGGTAGTTGCAAACGGTCAAACTGACCTGGCACACTGAATACAATAATTTTACAAGCCTGAAGAAAAAAAATCACCAAAACCTTGCCATTTATAATAGGGTTCATTGTCGTTCAAAAGTTTGGGATCGGTAAGATTTTTTCACGTTTTTAAAAGAAGTTTCTTATGCGCACAAATAATTTATTTGATCAAAAATACAGAATATTGTGAAATATCATTACACTTTAAAATAACTGTTTTCAATATACTTTAAACTGTAACGTACTCCTGTAATGACGAAGCTGATTTTTCAGCAGCTATTACTCCAAAGTTTAGTGTTACGTGAAACATTTGTTTTTCAGAACTTGTAGATAAAACAAAAATATTTTGTAACATTGTAACATATTATATAATTATTACACAAATATTATTATAATATCTTCGCTGCCACATTTGATCAATTTAATGCATCCTAATTGAACAGAGAGAGCAAAGCTGATTTTGAATATGGAGTTGTAGTAATCGTTTCCTTCTGCTTGTCAGAAAAAGTTTCAAATGCACAATTAGTCCCTTGCTTCATCTTCTGTTTAAACTGACTGCAGTCATATACTCTTTGCTTTCTCCAATTGTGACCCTGGACCACAAAACCAGTCTTAAGTGTCAATTTTTTCGAAATTGAGATTTATACATCATCTGAAAGCTGAATAAATACGCTTTCCATTGTTAGGATCGGACAATATTTGGCCGAGATACAACTATTTGAAAATCTGGAATCTGAGGGTGCAAAAAAATCTAAATATTGAGAAAATCGCCTTTAAAGTTGTCCAAATGAACTTCTTAGCAATGCATATTACTAATCAAAAATTAAGTTTTGATATATTTACGGTAGGAAATTTACTAAATATCTTCATTGAACATGATCTTTACTTAATATCCTAATGATTTTAGCATAAAATAAAAATGGATAATTTTGACCCACACAATGTATTTTTGGCTATTGCTACAAATATACCCCAGCGGTTTTGTGGTCCAGAGTCACATTTGGACCCTTGAGTTGCATTTAAACATTAAGAAAACAAAGGATGTTTCTTTTTTACCCAGCCTGTCACTTCAGACTCTTTACTTCATTTCATATATCTCATTCAATCCACTTGTCACCAGTTATGTTTTCCTCATGTTTGTTCTTTACCTCTTCTTACCTCTTGTGCTGTTAAGCAGTAAAAACCTATTCTTAAAAATATATTTAATGCAACATGTATTGTATGGTATTTTTCATAAACAAATAAAACCTTGCCATGCTTTAGCACTTTAGAAACATACTTTAACAAACTCATACTGGCTCTTGTTCATGAATATTCCCCTAAGGTAAAGAAATCAGATTTGTAAATCTGTATTTTGCTGAGCCAGCAGCGCCATGCTTTGCTTTTGCCCTACACCATTCTTTCTTGCTTGTTATTTATTGTATCAACTCCTAAACTATTTCACTGTGGGTCATTTTAATAACATTCTACTTTTACCCAGAAGTGCTTCATTTTCTGCAGTATGTGGTGTTGAAGTCTGGATTTGCATACTGTGCAAAAAAAATAATAATAATAATAATTCTCTGAACTTGTGCGTGTACTACAGTAGAGAAACAAACACAAGAGTGTGTTTTATGAATTTGATGGAATCCTTGTGTTTCCACCTGGCTCCAGTTCCCTTGAACAGCTACACACTCCCATCTCCAAACCTACCAAAGGCACAACCGTTACGCACAGGCTGTTTGGCCTCTCAGTGATGGTGTTTTGCTTGTACAGAAACAGATCCCCTCTGCAGGCTAGGATGGGGTCAGCTGCTGTTCTGTCAATGGCTACTGACCCTAATGAGGTGTACAAACTGAAGGGAGTTTCTTATTGAAATATAGGTGTTTTTTTTCAACTGTTTGTATCATGTTAGTTCATGAGTTATACCAAATTACTAAAGGTGGCTTTTAATATTTTTAGAATAAACATTTTCTCTCTCTCTCTCTCTCACTAGGAGAATATATATATATATATATATATATATAGTGCTTTAATGGATGCATTAACTAATAGGAACTTTTTGTAAAGTGTTAACTGAACTGTTTTTATTTTGGTGTTAAACATTACGTATGCAAGTTATAATGCATCTTTCTGTGGTTTCAAACGAGGATGGGAGTCTCATTTGCATCTTTCCATTCTTTGTTTGGATGCAATTCAAATGCCTAGCAACCACAACCGTGGGAGTTGAAGGCAATCAGCAGTTGATACAATGACATGCATGTGTCACTGAGTTCAGTCTTCTATCAAGGGATGAAACAGGCATCAGGTGCTGGTTATAATTGTAACTAAGAGCTGGGAGGAGACTGGGGGAGTTATTGGATAGTTTGTTCACGTCAGCGTGAAATCTCATCGGAACTCACACGGTTATCAGACGAAATTAATTATGCACACAACTCTGAGATACTTGTTACAATCAAGGGATGGGATAAAACCTTGAAACACTTACACTGAAGGGTCTTGACGTTATGTTATCCCATGGGATTTACATTTAATAGAATAACATAACTCGTATAAAGATGTGGAAGTGATAACTTTTATAAACAAAAGTTTAAGAGATCAAAATTTGACTATTATCATAATGGGTTTCATCCCACTCAATGCTCTAGTATTAAAATATAGACTAGAGAATGGATGTAAAGTTGATGTGTTATGGTTTACATTACCAATGGTTACATTTGATGCATATCAAAACAAAAAAAAACATCCACAATTTTTATTCATATAAAAAATATGGATGCAGATAAAACAGATCTGTAGCCAGGAGTCACAAATCCTGTTTAGTGGCTCTAGCTTTAAAACGGAAGTTATGCCACATTGAATATTTATTCATGGAAATAGGACAGAAAAACAGAAAAAAAAGTATATATAGGCCCAAGTATAAATATTAAAATGCATATTTTTTTAATGACCAATACCTCATTCTAAGACCCTGAAGTGTAGGAACACCTACTGTGTATGGGGATTGGGTATAAAATGATAAAAGTTCAACTCGTGAATATTAATTATTTAATATAAATCCAGGCACTGGCAAATATAGTCGGTGCTATCCATAATAGGATTGATGCTTACTACATGCATGTTTGTTTACTGATGCAATTGTCTGGCAGAGGCCTCTGCTTTGTCTTAAAGTTGATGTTTTATGAGGCCAGCTGCAGTTACTTATTTACTTTGCATTTTGTCCAAGCAAAATAAAACTCTTAAAATATAATCAATGTTTCACAAAAGTGGGTGGGACAAACTGCATCCCCTTGGCATGCAATCAGAGCATGGTACAACTTTTGATTTTAGCTTATGTAGTTAACTAATGTTAACAAATGGAACCTAAAGGTAAAGTGTTACTAAAATCAAAATTCAACACCAGTCTTTTGAATGTAGTGAATCTCATTGAAGAGTTCTTTCTGCTCCATTCATTTATTTTCAAAATTACTAAAAGTTTTTTAGGTATCGAAACGAATCGAATCGAAGGAGTCAAAATCAGAACCAGAATCACTGATATTTAAGATTAATCACATTAATCAACTGTCGTGATATTCTACACTTTTGACAAACACTGACAAAACATATTGACGTATGCTTCTAAATGTATTACGTTATGCTACATATGTGTCCACACAGTTAATTATTTTCTCAAAGGGCTCATTTGAGATGAGTACTATTTAGATGTCTGTTTCAGAATAGTTTTTTTTTTCATTCAGAAGACACTTTTATGCAAAACAGCTAATGGAAATACATCCTTAGGAGGTCCTTACAAGTGCTGCAATACAAAGTTCCAGAACTGTTAGGAAAAGAACAAAAGTATGAGCTAGTAAACTGATGTAGGTGAGACACTATGAGACCTCAGTCCTGCCTGAAGAGGCACACCCAGGTTCAGCCTCTAATCTTTTGATAGAGTCTATTCATTACTTGGCTTCTATAAGTGCAGGCTTGCCATTATGGCAAAGGGTTAATCTGTTACTATTTGCTTCTCAAGTTGACACACTCTCATAGTTGTAGACCTCGTTTATCCACTTTAGTCTCGTGATAGAATGCAAAGATATCCGGTGAACCCAGCAGGTTTCCCTGTGTTGTGCTAGAAGACAATGGGCTTGTTTTATTGTGACGGTTTTAGACGCTGCGGCTGGGCTAATTGCAACTTCAAACCACGGATCAAGCCTCTAATGTTCTGTTTGTTGAGCGTTTCATCTTATCATCCCTGATATTTAGTTTTAGGACTGTTTAATCATCATCGTAAGCTGTTAATTAGTCTAGGATATGTGGATTATGCCTGCTGATATACTATCTTTGTGTCTCGCAGCCCGATCTGTCTCAGGCGGGCAAGAGTTAAACAGCCCTTCCTTTATCTGCTGAACTGCAGAATGCTGAGCAATGGTGCCTGATGCCATGACAACCAGAGGGCCGTTCAGAGAGAAGGGTGGCTGAGGAGTAGGCGTGTGGAAAGAAAAGGATGACAAGAAAAGTAGACCCAGGAGAGAAAAGAGAGAGAGAGAAAGGTAGAGAGGTGAAAGAGAGGCTGATTAAAACTTGAGAACGCTGTAAGAAAAGTGGCCAAGGGGTGGAGAATGACAGAGAAAGACAATGAGACAGAAGAAGGGGGCATGGGGGTGGGGATTGGCAGACGCTGACTGCTTGTTACCGAGTGTCACCGGAGTATTGCATCAGTCCAAGTGGGATGCTCACATTGCAGGATGACATCACAGGAGCGCAGACTGCCTGCCACCCAGAAATGGAGACGGAGGGAGGCTGCCTCTGCCTTTGCTAGCTAATAAGCTAGTGTGCTTCTACAGTGTGCTGCTCTTTTTTTGCAGAGTCATTAACACATCGTTGTCATTTTTGGGGCTGCTCTGTTGCGCACGCGCTAGCATGGCAAAACCGGTGATTTATGCCTTTTCGCACCCCTGAAAATCCCGCCAATTCAGGATGAGAAGTGAAGAACAAATACCAGACAGTATGCCTAATCGTTTAACTCGAATCAGAGCGTACATTATCCAAGACATATGACTCCTTCTGCCGAGTGCGCCCATTAGTGCAGCCCTGTGGATAAAAGAGACTGATATCTAGTCATGCTTGAAGGTGTATCCGATAATAAAGAACTACTGTTTCTATAATGTGTGTCCGGTCCGTAATAAGCTTTGTGAGTTAGTCATATGTGGTCTATATTTATCATGGAGACTGCAGCAATAAAGGGATAGTTCACCAAATGGAATTTTGTAATTTAGTCACCTTCATGTTGTTCCAAAACTGTATGACATTTTTTCTTCTGTGGAACACAAAATCTGAATTTACGAAGAATATCCTGGTCAATCCTTTCAGTATAACAAGGATGTAAATTTAGGCCTGTTCCTCATGTAATGTAAGTGTATGACTTCAGAAGACTTTGAATATAGCTCACAAGCCATATGGACCACTTTTATGATTATTTTATGGTACTTCAGTTCTCCTGGGGACTAACTGGATGGGAAAGTTTAACCAGTATAATTCTCCCTTTATGTTCAATGGAAGTAAAGTCATTTGGGTTTAGAATGGCATGGAGTAAATGATGAAAGAATTTTCATTTTTAGGTGCACTATTCCTTTAAAGAAACATCTCTAGTTGTTCTGTTTTTTTTCTTTTCTCTCAGTTGGCTTTGAGAGAAACAGCTTATGGCTTATTCCAGGCAGCAAGACAGTGACAGAGAGAGCAGCCTGATTCTCATGAGCTCAGCAGAAAAACAGAAAAGGTGATCGCTCTCACTGTGTGTAATTTACAGTGGATTGAAATTAATTTCCCCCTCCATGATATCAGCTGGGGAACAATGATATTGCTTCTTTCAGCTTTCATCTCCTTTATGAATTATGTATAATGCACACCAGTGGTCACACAACAGCTCTGGGTTTTGTGTGCCTCTTCAGTGCCGCCCTTATGTCTGTGTTAAATATGGAACAATGAAGCCGCCTATTTGCATCTGAACTGAAATTGTACTTTCCACTCTAGTTGTTACAGTCACAGATAAAATATGAGATGCTCACGGCTACATTTAGTCAATACAGAAACAGTACAGTCAGGCTATTGTCACCAAGAAAGCAGGCAACTTTTATATTAGCATGTCATCAAATGTCCTTCCATTCACCATCCTCAAAACTACATGTCATGGATGTACCTTTAAAACTCCCCTAACCCTTCTTATTACCTCATTCTTTCAACAGGATTTGGCATCGTTTAGCTGGGTCTTGTAGTCAGGCAGATTAGAATCTCATTCTGCTAGTCATGCCTGCCTTTTGGGCTCACAAAATCTACATGTGGAAATGCATTTCGGCTAAGTAATTGGAGAAAAGAGTGTGTAATATTAAACCTTGCAGGTATAGTGTGAAACATCAGCTAGCAAACATTACAAAAGCTAAAGACATAAACCTGATGGCAAAAAGTAGGTTAATATAGGCTAATATAAGTTATATATGCAAATAGAATTTTTTATTTCAAAGTTTTGTGGCTTTTATTTCTATGTGTGTTAGCCTTAAGGCTAACTATATGCTAGTTTACTCCTAAACAATGACAAAATAAAATTGTAGCACATATGTGCGTTTAAATTTTACATGGAGAAATATTGATGACTCATCCTGCACTATACAGATATTTGTTCAATCATTAAGCTTTAATTGGAATAACTTTATTATTTAAACCACAGAGAAGACCATGTTTTTAGTTTGCTGGGTATACATTTCTCTGTAATACAATGAATAATTTGGGACCAAACATTTGATTTTAATGTTGGCATTCATCATGTCTTAGTTCATAGATACTCACTTTGGTATTTAATTAAAGTTTGCAGTGCATATAGTTGGCAAGATCTTTTACTTTGTAATTTGCACATCTTGGATCAGCCAAATCTGAATACCCTGCAGACATACCATAGAAACACTGTTAGCATTTAGCTCTCTGTCCAATAAGAGGACAGGCATGGACCAATAACAAGCCGCAGTTGGTTGTGCATTAAGGTTTCTAAGGCACACACACTTTTCTGACGCTCAAATCCCATAGTCACGTGTGTCTTTCTCCGGTGTTGCAGAGGCGGCTAGCAATACACTGGTCCAAACCAGACATTCTCAGTCTCAAAAACAGAGTGACCTCAGATAAATGCATCAGTCTTGAATTTACAGCTCTTATGGACATAATTTACATGGTCCTGTGGCATTTATTACTTGTTCATTATGCATTGGGTGTAAGTGATTAATATTTTCCCACAGCTTTTTATGGATTACTGTGACTGTTCGGTTGCTTGTCATTGTTTTGGATCCATCTGCTCATGCTGAACTGAAGCATGGACAGTGACAATTAAGCAAGTTTGACACAGTTGACAAGGACAGCCTTTGTCAAGCACGAGCCATCTGGAGGTTCCTCCCTGTCCTGCATTAAAGAGATGCAAACATTGTGATCCTATTTTTTGCTCTAGCCATAGAGAGACATTCTCCCTTGTGATGGAAAGATCACACGTATGAGAACAGAGGGGACTGAAAGAGGCGTACAGGGAGACAGATTGCCATCCACAATATAATTGTTCCTAAAGCAGACCACCAACCTCCATTAATAAAATGTACATAGATGAAAACCTGAAGCACAGGCAACAGTTAGCAAAAATTACATTTTTGCAAAATGCCTGGAGGAAGTTCAGTATTTTTCTTAATAATATTTTATTTTTGAAACTTATAAGAAAGACTGACAGACTCAACATAAACTGAACTGAACTTTTGACTGAAGGGGTTTTGTTAATGTTAGGCTACTTTTATTTTATTATTAGCATGTGTGTTCTTTATTTCATTAGCACAAATGACAGATTGTCCCGAATTAATTCGAGTTTGTATTTCCAGATGCCCATAATAAGACTTTTATTTGCAGTTGTTTCTCTTATAATGATGCTTCTAATATATTTACTGATATGCACTGTCAGTATCTCCAATCAACATGCTATCTTTTACACATACATAGCATCAAAATCAGTACTTCCTTCAAACCGAACTCTGTTCTCTCCATCAGTTTTGTACCTCATGGTAACGGTTCGACCAATAGAATGTCGACTTCCGCTCTTCGAACAAGTTCATTGGATCATGAGAAACACGCGGCTGCAAATAATGTACAAACTCCGACTTTGGCAACTAGTTGGGAGAGCCGCGCATTCTGATTGGCTCCCAAATCTGGAGTATGCGTGCTCCACAGCACCTACAGTGCCAGTGATCCGTTTGAAGGCGAGTCCATTGCGTGCCGATGAAGGGGTGCAGACAAATGATGTCACTTGTGAATGAAACGTCACTGTAACACACGGCGAAACGACAATAAATAACTACACACTCGGTCGTCTTTTCCCATTTTCAATTATTACTCATATGTATTAGCCTCTGAAACGCAAGCACCAGTGGAGTAATTTGCTCCACGCGTGTCGGTTAGAACAGGTCCGCCCCCATACTGTGCGCACCGAATGGACTCGTCCTCGTGAAGTGAAAGGGCCGGTAGACCTGGGGAGCTGATTGAAATGAAGACTACTGTTTCGTCATGGTAGGACGGAGTGGATTGTAGAGCTGGTATCTACTTTCTGTTCTGTCGGACTGTTAAGAGTTTTTTTTTTTTTTTTTAATTTTATTTTATAAAAAAAATGCTCTATCAAGTGATATCGGAAGAGTGAAGCCTGGTGCTTTGACAGGTTTCATGACACGCAGTTACTCTGAAGCAGGCATTCAGACTGTTAAAGTTGAGCTCTCCGTTCAGTCAAACGAGCTTTTTATGTTTTGTTTCATTCGTCTGTGTTGAAAATTTGATTTTACTCAGTTCGGTGAGAGGCTAGTCGATCACCAGAGGACTCAGACCATGTACAATACAGTGTGGAATACGGAGAAAGAAGATGACGACTGGAGAGACGTGATGATGCCCTATTCCACTGAATTAATATTTTACATTGAGATGGACCAGCCGCCAGGTACAGATAAAACAATTAATCTAAAAGCACGCTTAGTTCACCCCGATAATGTATATTTGGTAATTTCCTCACTCTAACATTGATACAAACCTATATGACCCTTTTTTTTCTCCTCCATGAAGCACAAAAGGTTAGAGACTGACAGCCCCAGTCACCATTTACTTTCATTGTATCTTTTTTCATACAGTGAAAACGAATGGTGACTCAGATGTCATTCTGCAGATCTCCTTTTGTGTTTCATGAATGACTTTTAGCGCATTTAACATTTACACAGTCGCATTATCTGACATTGCAGTCATATGTCTACTTAAACAACTGGAGCTTGTCCCTCTGTATAGTTGAAATGTATTTTATTTTAATGTTACGTACAGCAAGCCGTGTATGGCTGGCATTTAAAAACCCGTTTCGCCATCTTAAAATCGTTCACTTGCTGTCAGCTTGTCAGTAAAATGTGACTTAATCGTACTTATATAATGCACTGCCTGCATTAACATTATCGTGTACATTTTTAAATGCATCACAACCGACTTCTCACTCAGACATGGGAGCCATATTAAAGCCTTTTTCTCCCTGAAGAGAGTGCAACAGTCTACATCCCTCTGTAGTTTTTAATTTTAAAGTAATAGTTCATCTGAACACGAAAATCTTGTCATTTAGTCACCCTCTTATTATATCAAATCTGTTTGACACTTCTTTCTTTTTTTTCAGTAGAACACAAAATGAGATGTTAGTGTGCCAGTCTCCATTCACTTTTTGCATCTTTTTTTTATACAGTGAAAGTTAATGGTGAATGAGATGTCATTTTGCATATTTCCTTTTAGGTGAACTATCTCTTAAGGACCAGAGTAAACCTCTCTGTATATATCTAGTAATATTTTAAGTTTGCATGTAATTTGGGCCTGTAAATGGTTGAATGGAAATCTTTATAGAGAGATAGATGTGTTACAGGTCTTGCTATAGTCTGTCAGTTTTTCCTCAGGAGATTTGGACGTTTTGCATGGCTCACCACAAATGGTACTGATATGCAAAATGTGGAGAGATCGAAGTGCGCTCTATGAATTGGTTTGACACCTTAAGTGGTGTTACACAGGATCTGCTCCTGAGCCGTTTTGTATATAGTTCCTGCAAATAGGGACTATATACAACTTGTAGACCAGTGAATTCACAGAATTATATATGGTGAAAGCTCTTCAGGGGTCTTTTGGAGTAAGTTTCCCAGCTTTCTGAATGTTACTTTTGGTATTCTGTGCTCCTTATTCAAATTCAGTGCTGTTCTCTTGTCATTTATTAAGCGCTGACACCATTTTATTGCCATTAACAATGATGTCATAGACGGGAAACTGGATCCCATTCAGAAGTCACAGGCATAGTTGACAATGGGTCGTTAATTCATGTCGTTAATTCCTGCAGTAAAGAGACGGGTGACACTTTTGGAAGCGTGAAATGTGAATGGAATGAGAAAAGAGACTGTGTTTGACAGCTTTGCATGAGGCTGTTACTTTCATGTTACCATTATGAGGGGTTTTGAGACAAACTGTGTTTAATCCAAAGGCACAAAACACATTTTGTGCATCATTTCTTGACAGTCCATCTGTAACATTTTATGAATTGTTGCTAGATTGCGAAGATGGTGGTGTCTTTATGTATCTGCATATAGTTAACGGTTTCTTGGTCCGAATGCAGCCTTATTCCAAGAGTGGGCAGAATGAATCATTCTATTACGTTTCTGATATTCTCTGCGTTGTTCAAAGGAACAATGCCTAACGCTCAGTTCTAACCTCCTCATTTCCTAGAAAATGAGCTGTGGTGGACTGAACAGATCTGGCAAGCAGGATTCTGGCTTGAATAGCCCTTCGATTGCTCTGCCACGGGGATGAATGAGCACAGCACCGTGTGACCAACCCACACATTAATCTTATCTTTCATTCTGTGCCACTGCACACAGGTTTATCAGATCTCTCCTTTTTTCTACCCGTCCGTTTGTCCCCATGTACGGTCAATAGCCACACATTGACTTATCATCTGCTTCTTCCTCAACTCACGGCACTTCATCTCCGGGACGCTGTTAGAGAGGCACTGCAGGACAGTGAAATCCGCCTGGTCTAAGAGAAGATGGGTAGATTAGAAAGAGTGACTCGGAAAGGAAAGAAACAGAACGAGGTTCCCGTGCAGATGTTCATTAGAATATTTATTACAGCTGAATTGAGATGTGAAAGGCTCCGAGGTACGGTGCTGTATGTGCGTGCGTCTGCAAACAAGCAAGCGACCGCTTTGTTCCATTGCAGTGTCCAATGAGCACAGGTGCCACGCCGCCCCCAGGGGAAAGTTGGCCCCTGTCTCTTAGGGCCAGTGATGTGTGAGTGTAATAAAGGCTGCCGGAGCAGTGTGCTCTGGCTGGACAACAAAAGTGCAGCGACACCAAAGGGAAAGTCAGCTTCTAACATCCCTCAATGGACATTCGTATGACATAAGCGATGGAAATGTCACTATCTCTCTTGATACATGGTTCTTTCTTTGTTCTGTGCCTTTTCAGCTTGTTCTGTCTTGAATATATTTGAGCTTGTTCATTCAGAAATGTCCACAGAAAATTGATTTTATGTTGAGGACGCAGAATTTTCTTTAGGAGAATGTGAAAACAGCATTTTTCTTTCTCTGTACCTATAGTCATATACATAACAATAAAATAAATATAGCCTATATGTATATATAGTAAATATATATAAATTAGTGTTTAGGTAATCAGCACACTTTTAGCATCTGGTAATCTTACATTTCCAGCAATGTGGTTGTGAAGCGGTTCGATGCATGTGTCCCGGTTTGTGTTCGCCTCAGCGCGTGTTAGCGTCTTTGCCTTGTTTCTCTCTGGGAGGAACGCTTCCCCCCTCCTACATCATTCCCCAGAGCTTTCCGCTCTCTCTTTCTCATATGGTTGTGTCCACCTCCCCTCCTGCTTTCTCATTGGCTGCTTCCGACTTCTCCATTGAGAGGGTTTGTTAAGCCAGCAGCATCTGAATTTAGGAGCAGGGATTTTCCCTCTGGCTTTAGTCTGAAAGGCAGAGCGAGCGAGCGAGGGAGGGTGGAGAGAAAGCGAGAGCGAGTGGGAGAGAGAGAGAGGGAGAGGGAGAGAGAGAATAAGAAGACTCGTGTCACAGACAGCTGAGTGCAGGCTGTATACATGCAGCTCAAAAAGGATCCCGAGGAGGACGGTAAGGGAGACACCATTCTTCTTTTCTTCTGCTTTTTCACGGTCACTGTCTTTGCTTTCGTCTTTTCTGTCTTATGGCTATTGTAACGCTCTGAACAGACTGTCAGGGGAGCACAATGACAATTAGTGTTTGTCCTATTGTGTGGGAAGTGTCCTGGATCTTGTGTGGATGGAAACATGCGCTGTTGTCAACATGAATTATCGTAAGAACCATGCTTTTTCCAGGACGTGTAATCCTTGATAGCTGTACTTCATTTTTCTTGTTTTGTGATTTTGTTTTATTAAAAAATTATTTGAGGCTGTTATAAGAGTTCAGCTGCGAGGATTGTCTTTTAGTCATTCATTAGGAGCGGATGGTGACAGTGCATCGTGATAATATGTGCACAGAGCACGTATGGTTTCAGATGTGATTGTGAGCGTCCCCGACGGACTATTTAAACCACCCATGTGCTTGGTGACACTTTTAATTCATTCCCCGTGGATCAGGACGTGGCAGCCCTCGCCTGCTGCTCCCCTCAATGGCACTGTCATCACTCTCTGCCACACACTTTTTCTCATGCTAATGCACCCCCTAATTTGTACATACAAACCCTAAACTAAACTGTTTTGTGTGTGTGGTGTCAGTCTATGCTTGTGTTGTCTTTTAAAGTACCGTTGCTTTATCGGCTCCATCACCTGTAGAACCAGAAGTTTGAACATATCTTTTTGTTACTGTGCACGAGAGCACGGCTGCAGAACAATGACCTCTGGAGATGATGTTCTGAGCTGCATGTTGTCATTTATATTTGTTTCCTAAACAATGGACTGCTTGGTCGTCAATCGCCATAGGCTTTACCTATGGATGTATAGTTTTCTTTGTTCAGACTTGCGCAGCGCTGCATTGCCACTCACTCCTTCTCGTTCTTTCTCATTCTTTACATCCTACATCCTAGTCACTTTCTTTTTCTCACATTTCCCTTTTCATCTTTCATTAAAAGTTTGTCATTTAGAAAATATAATAATATTTTGAAATGATAAAATATCATCTTACAATTGATTTAAAAATATTTCTACCCTAATTTATTTGTTTTGCTTTTATTGTGAAGCATGCTGGGCTAGTTTACTGTTGTAGAAATTTAAAAAATCTTTTCACTTTTGTCATTTAAATTGACCCCCTTTGTTTGTTCAGTTTTGCCATAAATCATGATCGTAATTAGTTTGAATCTGTGAATGGTAGCTTTAAAAATGAGTGCATTCTGCCCTATGTGGACTTTCCATTGTGTGCCCCCCAGATGCGATATCTCTGACACTAACGCAGATGGGGTGACCGCTGTAATGAGACCACCTAGTCACATCGCTGCCTTTTTCTTGCTCTGTTTCCTTCCATTTTCCATGTTCTTTTCATATTCACACCCCATCACTAGCTCACAAAGATAACCAAGTGTGTGTGTAGGACAAAGGTGGTCACACACTTACAGAAAGAGCTGACAGTGGAAAACTGGTAGGCAGGAATTTGAGGTTTCAGCTGGGCTTGTGCACCTGCCTTTTGGCTGCTTTAGAGAGCGAGTGAGAGAAAGGGGGGTCATTTCCCTTTCTGGTGGAAGGCTGCTACTGTAGCTCTGAAAGGGGCTTTGTGACAAAATGAAATATCAGGCTGAAATATATGCTTCAGGCATATATGAAATTTGTTTGTGTGCGTTTTCAGCTCGCATGTTAGTATTGAATAGTGAGAGATTGAATCTCGGTTTATTGTGTCTCTAAATTACATTAGGGAGTGGAGGAGGTGAGCCACGTGGGTATTTGCAAATGTAATATTAATATGGTGATTATTGTGTTGGCGTAGAGGGAACAGAAGGTTATACACTGTCAAATGACTCTTCATAAGCTGCTATGCTGCACAAACAGTTCCCTACCAGGTGCTGAGCGCTCCCCCTAAAGTTTGTGACGACAGGAAAGTGCACAGCTTCCAAAAGTAATTTCTTTGAAGAAATGTTCATTTTCCATTCAAGGCATTTGGCTGGTCTCCTCTCAGACCAACTGAAATGTTGGAATAGTGTGTGTGCCACCTGCAGGAGCAGAGTTTGGGTGGGGATGTGTCCGTTAGCTTGGCTTTGCTTTGACTGGTTGAAGCCGCTCACCCCACCAGACTAAGGTGTTTCCTGTGGGCCAGTGGAGGGAGGAGTTGTCACTGTGCCCGGGTCTCCGACTACACTCATGCAGTCTCACTCCAAAAACCGCCACTGCTTTTAATTAATGACACCCTCAAAGAAAGCCATTCACACACCCCTCTTCCCGCACACCGAAACTTTAAAGAACCATAAAGATCTTCAATCCACAAATGTTTGCAATGTCGGGAAGTAATAAAACTTCAATGGCAACTTTATTAATTTAAAGTACTGAAATGGCAACACAAGAAAGTGTCTTTCTCTCTCTCTTTCTTCAGAGAGTCTTCATCTCTTCTCTGATCTTTAACGATTTTATTATTATTATTATTACTTATTAAAGGAACCAATTGTGTGCGGAGCAGTGGGTCATTCCACAGTGTGCCAGCAGCAGTGATTCATTCATTGGCTATAGTGTGCATTGCATGTCCCTGTGGGCTTTTATTTCCGTGACTCTCCTCCGGTGTATTGAACCTTAGTCTTGCCTCTTTTCATTCACATAACAGATAGAAGTTTCTTTGGCTAGATGGGCCCAAGGGTTTCTAGAATCAGCTCAGGCTTTTATGACATCTGTATGCTCACTTGCTCCATGCCTTCCCCATTTCCTGTAATGCAGCAGACCACTCCCCCTCCCCTGTCCTGGCATAGATATACACCCGTTCTCACGCAGCCTTGTCTCTGCCAGGCTAAGGACAGGTGGGTAACTGTTTTTAAAGAAACTTGACATTTGTAATGATGTGGTCATATTTGAACTCATTATGGCAATATTCTGCATGAGCCACGTCCTCCCCAAATAGTCCGCTGGTATTGCTTGGAGTATGTCTTTGGTTTCACTTAAAAACCTTCTGAATAAACCTGTGCATTGAGAACGGAGTGGTGCGTTGCTGTTTCAAGGCCCCTGTTGCAAGTTTCATCTAGGTCAGGGGGAGGTTAGTTTGGCTTGGCGGTAGGTGCAAGGCTTGAACACTATGTCTCTGTACATTTCAGACGGAGTTCCAGCCTTCAGGTTTTTTTTTTTTTTTTGTCTCAGACTAGTCTTTGCCAACTGCAACTGGTCTTGAAGGTTTCCCTGAAGCACTTGAACACAAAAACACGTGAACACCTTGTTTAGAGCAGCTGCTGTTGCATCCCTGGATTCAGCTAGTCTTGCTTAAAGTTGTGTAACATCAGATTTGCATGGCATTTAACCGTCATTCTAGTTTAGTTTTGGCTCTAAGTTTGAAAAATTCACATCAGGAGATTAGACATGAGAATGCATGCTGTGAAGATGTAACACACAGCACACTCTCTCAGTGACATGTCTGTGAGTGAGGGTGCCATGATGCACTGCATGGCAGAGCAGCACGTTCTGATGACCCCTGACCCGCAAGATAGCAAGAGCATCATCAGCGTTAGCTTTCCAGCGCGCTGTTGCGGCAGCTGTTGTTTGCTTTTGCTGGCAACAAAGGAAGCATATCACTCAAAGGGAAGGAACCTGTTCATTACATATTCAGCAAGTAGAAGAAAAGCAAGACTAGCAGAGAAGGTGATTTGTTTTTTGTTTACACTTTCGCGTGGGCCGAACGGAATATGTTGTTGTTGCATTTTCCGTGAAAACTGATCTTTTGCATTTTCAGTGGAAATCACTGTTGCATTTTCCGAAACAAGCTCGTCTATCTACACATGATGTGACGGAGGAGAGGGTATTGAAAGGCCATATATGGGAAAATTAAGGGCTAAAGGTCAATAGTTAATCCTGGGCGGTAACCTTACTACTATTCAACTGTCAGTACTACAAGTATTCGCAAACTCTTTAAAAGAAAAAAAACACTATCCCAAAGCAGTGTGTGTGTGTTTTTTGTTGTTGGTTTTTAATACAACCATATTGTATTCCTACCATTTTTGCATTTTAAGTTTAAATTTGGATTCTCTTAGCAACTTAACCTTATTCATGAGGATGAACAACACAGCCATTTGTTAACATGACATCCGCTTAGTTTATTCTTTAAGGAGATTAGGTTTTCATCTGTAAGGTCGCAACACCAACTTCATATTTCTAGGATTGCTCATGAGGTTAGAAGATTTTCCACTAAAATAAATATCTCATTTCTTCTGCAGCTCTTCCTCCCAAGCCAACAAAACCCATGACACCAGTAAATGGCAACGGTGTGAAAGAAGCCGCCAGCGGCTCATTGCAAGAAGCGGAATGGTACTGGGGAGACATATCAAGGTAAGAGTCACTTGACACTAGACTTCATTTCTCACTTGATTGGAATTCTGTCTGTTCTGCTCTGAAAATCTTTCTTCATGCCAGTTAGCTCATAGTGTGACTGCCCTCATCACGTGGTGGACACGTACAGCAGTGTGCAAGTCAGGTGATAGTTGACCAGTACAGTCATAACACTGCATTTGGATAAGATGAAAAGTTCTCTGGGTTGTTACTTGACTGTTGGGAGATGTCAGATCTTCCTATCCCTCCACCTGATGGTTTCCAAGTCGGTAGCCTGAGGTGGAGTCAGCTCTGAAGTGTCATGTTGCTCTTTCAGCTGCTCTGCAAACTTTTTCTGTTCATTTTTTTTTTTTTTATGTAAGCTGGTGAACCTATTTTGATCCTCTCCTCTTCTTTTGGCTCACTTATCCTGGAGGCATGTACGCTTTTTCGCAGCTGTACAAAAGCAGAAAGGCAATGCAGTGGGGGAGAGACACAGGAAGCGCTGAATAGAGAAAGACAGGGGGTGGTTTAGTTGCCATTACTTAAGGGGAGGGATAGAAGAACCCAAATCTCCAAAATGTCAAGCTGTCTGGCCAGTTTCCAACACAACCCATAAAACTCTCAGGTTTTAGCAGATTAGTCTGCTGCTTAGTGACCAGCTTTAGACTCGTTTGATGTTGGGCAAGTAGAAATTCTGCAGAAATGCTCACAGGCTCACCGATCTCTGAAGCCCTGCTATCCTTTTACTCACACAGTCCCTTCCCAGATAAACCAGATCTGCTTTTCGCTTCGCTTCAAACCTATGTTCAGTGCTTACTAGTTTCAAAATCAGAAAGTAACTAAACTTTAGGCATCAAATAAAGAAGAACTCTAAAGCACAGTGATGCCGTCTGTTGAATTTAAAATATGGACTGCTATTATGATCTCAGTGAAGAATGTGTTAAATGCTATTATAATATTACTACTATACAACCATACTTAGTTAAAGCAATGGTAGTGCATTTAGAGATTTAACTTATGAGAGATCAGATTTAAATTTTAGTTGAGTACATAGTAATGGTTCTCAGCCGTGTTAATCAACAGCATGCCTGTTGTGGATTCCTGATTTTCTTGTAGGCTTGAGCTTAGATGAAATCAAAATTTACTCTATTTATTTACAATACGTAGCCTACTCTTTACTTTTTGGGCAAAATTGTGCGTTATTCCACAGATATAAGTGTTTGTCTCGATAATTTTGATAAATAGTTATAATTAAGTCATTATTAATCATAATATATAACATGCTATAATTTTGTTGAATTTGAGTCATTGTCCAAACTTCTCTATCCAGATATTTTTGAATGCAAAAACACACCCCAGGTTTTCCACTTCACACAGATGTTACTGCTGCTTGCTCATCATGTGCATGACATCATCTGTACACAGTTGCTTATCTTGTCTTTTCTCTGCTCTTTGCATCTTTATACATCATATTGCAATGCTTTTTTTCAATTACATGACATTACAGAAGCAAAAATGCTTGTAATTTCATTTCTCAATTGCTTCTCTAATCCAAACATGTTACTTAAATAGGACACCTCCCCTAAACTAGGAACTTGCTGATGCACTGCAGCCTAAAAATGCACCTGATTCCCACAGCTCCCAGTACAGGATGTAAGAGAGACCTCCTCCCCCAGAAAGGTGGGAGCAATGCTTAGTCAAAGGCTCCTTACCTCAGCAGCCCAAAGTAGGCTAAATATACCCCCTCCTGAGGAGCCAGGGCCGGGGTCAACTGAGCTCCAGCATGACTAGGCTGTTGGCTGTCAGGAGAATGGGAGGAGGCCTGTGTGACATTCCTCCCAGACAGACTAAAATAGAGAAGGGGGCAAAAAAGCAGGAAAGTCTTTGAAGCCTGACAGCTCCTCCGCTGGTCGTCTGGAGGCACTTTTAAAGAGACAGACTGTCTGATTTTAAGACAAGAGCTAGAGGCATCGGCGTACATGTGGGTGTGCAGGACGGGGTCAACAGTTAAACCATTCAAAGATGTCTCACTCTCTCCCAGACGGCTGTAGCAGACAGTATGGTCACAGACCAGTGCCTTTGCCCTCTGCCAGACCAAATTTATTTATACAGCCAGGCAAAGAGAAGTCATGTTTTTTTGTGTGTGTGTCAGCCCTTTCCGTAGAGTATAGGACAGAGGCCACAGAAAACTTATTTTAGCTGTAATTATGAATTATTAAGCGCAAGATTTGATGTGTGGAGTATCTGTCTCTTTTCTGTGCAGGGAAGAGGTGAACGACAAGCTGAGAGACATGCCCGATGGTACTTTCCTGGTACGGGACGCCTCGACCAAGATGCAGGGAGATTACACACTAACGCTAAGGTAACTAATATTTTGGAAAGCTTCTACACCTTTAAAACCCTCTCCATTGAGCTTGCATTGATCTGTGGTCCAACGCAATCTCTTTTTTTTCCCTACAGGAAAGGTGGAAACAATAAGCTAATAAAGATCTACCACCGGGATGGGAAGTACGGTTTCTCAGACCCGCTCACGTTCAGCTCAGTGGTGGAGCTCATCAGTCACTACAGGCACGAGTCCCTGGCCCAGTACAACACCAAACTGGACGTAAAGCTCATGTATCCCGTCTCCCGCTACCAGCAGGTAAATGGGTTTAGATTGAGGGCGGGGGTATCACATTTACTGCCATCCCTTCCTTTCCTTTTACCTCTTTTTCCTCCCACCTCTCCCTCGCTCGCTTTGGCCCTAAAGAGCGTGTTTGCTGAATGAATTGTGCAGCTTGTTGTGAGTGAAACTGCAGAGGCAGCAGGATGCTTTTGGCATGAAATATTACTTTGTTTATTGCCACAGCAGCGCACCTCCTAAATAATTGCACACATCCACAATGTCGAAAGGCCATCCAGGCATTTATTCGTTTCCCCCTCCTCCTCCTCCTCCTTCGCCCTCCCGGTATCTTTCTCAGACACACAGGTGCTCATTATTTAGGGGGTTCCACAAATGTAAGCCCTCGAGAGGCACTTACAGATTCCAAGATTTTTATTAATGATTCCTGGAAGAAAATTCCTGAAAAATGGCTTTCACTTTGTAAGCAAAACCTACGGTGTGTTGCTGCGAGCAGTCCTTTTTTTCCCCGTCGCACTTTTCTTCGCTCAGCAATTCATATCAATAACAATGCATTTACTCTCACTCTCTCAGGATCAGCTGGTGAAAGAGGACAACATTGATGCAGTGGGGAGAAAACTCCAGGAATATCACAATCAATATCAGGAGAAGAGTAAAGAATATGACAGACTCTACGAGGAGCACACAAAAACCTCACAGGTAAGCCTCTTAGAACATCACTATCGGATCGATAGACAACCAACCCATTTACCCCAGTGCTAAATGCCACATGCACAAACAATTTATTCCTTTACAGAAGCTCATTGACCAATTAACCAAGTCTATTAAGAGGCACAGCATCACATCCGTTGCTTTATCTTTCCTTTGATTGCAGGAGATCCAGATGAAACGTACTGCAATAGAGGCCTTCAATGAGACCATTAAAATTTTTGAAGAACAGTGTCACACGCAGGAACGCTACAGTAAAGAATACATCGAGCGATTCCGAAGAGAGGGCAATGACAAAGAGATTGAAAGGTACGCAAAGTCCTCAATTAAGATCACTTTGGTCGGCAACCTTGATCTATGGGTTTTTACAAATCGTTCTTGTTTCTTTCTCAGGATCATGATGAACTACGAGAAGCTCAAATCCCGTCTTGGCGAGATTCACGACAGTAAGACCCGGCTTGAACAGGACCTGAAAACACAGGCTCTGGACAACAGGGAGACGGACAAGAAAATGAACAGCTTAAAGCCAGATCTCATTCAGCTCAGAAAGATTAGAGATCAGTACCTTGTGTAAGAAGAACCTTCCTTTGCACCTCATTTCGTCATCTTCATTGTTGACAGTTTTTCCTCCATGTATAAACACCCCGCTGCTTCTTTCTCATGCAGCTGGCTCAATCATAAAGGTGTTCGGCAGAAACGAATAAACGATTGGCTGGGGATCAAAAACGAGAACACGGACGAGTAAGTCAAATTGTCATTTATTACTTGAAATTTGAGATCAAATGACTTGCTCCATCATAGCATCTAACACATTTCCTTTCCAAATCACAGCGCCTACTTCGTCAGTGAGGAGGATGAGAATCTGCCACACTACGATGAGAAGAGCTGGTTTGTGGGGGACCTAAACCGAACGCAGGCAGAGGACTTGCTACTCGGCAAACCCGATGGAGCCTTCCTCATCCGCGAGAGCAGCAAGAAGGGCTGTTACGCCTGCTCTGTTGTGTGAGTATCTTAAGAAGATGTAGACATAGTGAGGTTATGGTTATGTCAATGAAATAGGAGAATGTTGATTTCTTAAGTGTCTACAAATTGTTTTCTTAGACTGTATTTTTTTAATAAAAGAAGTCATTTTAAAAGAAAATTACGTTTACGTTAACAATAGTATATGAAACGACAAACTCACATTAAAATTTTAACATTAAGGCTATTTCAGTCTATAATTTTTTCACCTTAAGTTCAGATCTAGTCTCATTCTCATTTACATTCTCTGTTCCCATCTCATCTCATGTAGGCATATATATAAAATGAGATGTATTTTTCATAGACATTTCAATATTAGGACTCTACCTTTTCCCAGCTACAAGAAACAAATCAATGTATCGATCCTCTTTGATTATTTTCACCTCTAGAGCGATATGAATGTTGGTTGTCACTGAGCAAACAGATTGCCTTAATCTTTGTCTGAGGTCAGATTCTGGTTCGAAATCACATTGATAATGAGATCTGTCGTGTTTCTGTCTGTAGTGTGGACGGCGAGGTGAAGCACTGCGTCATCTACAGCACACCCCGGGGCTACGGTTTCGCCGAGCCCTACAACTTGTACAGCACTCTGAAAGACTTGGTCCTGCACTACCACCAGACCTCACTGGTCCAGCACAACGACTCGCTCAACGTGCGGCTGGCGTACCCAGTGTATGCACAGATGCCCTCAGGCCCTCGGAGATGAAGACTCGCCCCCCCAAAATTAAAAAAAAAAAAAAACTCTACACTCATGGGAGGGAGGAACAGTTTCTGAACAAAAAAAACATACCAACAACTACAAAAAAAACACTTGCTGCAACACGTCAGCCACCTTGGAGTTATATATTTTTACAAGAACAATTTGGAGGGCATTCTTTCTAAAGACTGCTTGATTTGCACAAGGAAGTTTTAAATGTTTGTGAATGTGAAAAAAGCAGAAGGAAGCAGAGGAGGCGAGTTTCAGGTGACCCGCGCTGCTACCTAAACTCCAGCTGGGACTTTTTACATGCTCCATTTTAGCTTTTAGCTTAAGCTTTTTTTCCTGCCTCGATTTTCTCACATCTTTCTGTTTTGTTTTTTTTTCTTTTGTTTATTGTCTTTGCAAAATCCTTAACTATATGTAAGGCAGGAAAATATTTAGTTTGTTTAAATGTCTCCATCTCTCTCTCTAAGTGTTTCAAAAAGGCAAAAACTGTAGCAAACAGACGACTGACACTTTCCAGAGTGTTCTCACAGTGACTGCTGCTGAACGAGGGGTTGTGGGATGGTTTGGGAGGGCACAAGTGAAAATGTGTTGTAGTCTTAAAAACAAAAGCTTGTTTTAACACTAACCTTAGAGGTGTTTTTTTTTTCCGGTTTGGCTGGATCAAAAGTTTTGTCCTTTCCTAAGCAGTTAAGATCGCTACAGCTCAGTGCAGAGACCAAAGTTGGCATGGGGAGGACTTTTTTTTTTTTTACTACTTGTGATAAAATTGGCTTGTATTAATTGAGCGAAATTATACTTAATACACCTAGTTTGCAAACTACTTAAAATAGTTTGGATCTGTGTCTTGTGAACAGAAGCTCCATGTTTTTTTAAGAACCAAAATCGCACGCACAGACACAGTCGACATAAAGCACTTATATAGAAATGACAACTGACTGCTGCACCAAAATTGACAGAAAACAAAAAACAATTACTTGTTTTTACCTAATGTGACATCGTAATACTTAATTGGATTTGTGTACCTGTCAAACATGGTCAGAAGACATTCTTCAGTGTTAGAGCAAATGTGCTTTAGTACGCAACTTGAAAAAAAAAGTGCAATCCAGCTTTTGATGGTAGAGAAGTGGTGTGTCAGAGAGAGAAACAAACTGCTCTCAGTGGCATCAAAAAGCGATAATCACTTGAACCTTTTGAAGAATTTCCTTTAAAAAAAAAAAAAAAAAGCCCCTTTATTGCCTAGTGCTTCTCTCTTTAGCAGGTTGACTCATTCTGTATCAGAAAAGAGATAATACACTTTTCATTGTTTGGCTGCCTGTTGGTTTTAATGTCGCACAATAAAACCTTTATGAAAATATTCAAAGCTATATGCACAATATTCACTGTCGGTACGTCAGTTATTATCACTTCCTGTTTTTGTTGGGCTTCTGGCATGCAGGTGTCCAGTTTAGTATTGAAGTTCACATTATTTTTTTGTTTTCTCTCTCAGTTTCCCGTTGTATAAGACTGTTATATTCTTACAGGTCATTAACCAGCACAGACAGCCCTCACTCACCACTGCAGCTACCCATCTCACTCAATCCACAGCATGCTGCAGTAGAAAAAGCAGGATATAGTAAATTTAATAACATTATTTGTCTAAACACTCTAATGGCAATTTCTAACTATTTTATGTTTTGGCAAATTCAAACAACTGTACCATTTTGTACGATCTGCTTGCATCCCATTTACGTTTAGGTTTGGGTGGAAGTTTCGTATGAATCCAAACAATTGCCAAATCTTAAAATAGTTGTGTTTTTTCATGAAGTTGTGTTGTTGTGTCTGAAGTGATCTGCATTATTTGAGATGGAAAACTCTTTTGACGGATGGTTGGTGGGTTAGTTTGGAAACAGATAGAGGATTCAGTCAGATCAGCTGTCGAGATGAACTTACAACCTAGAGTCCTAATGAAAACCACATGCGGACAGGGAAACTGATGGAGGTTTTTCCCCATCCACTGTTATTTTCAGTTGCTTTTCATTTGCTATTGCAAGTGGCTGTGGTTTGATTGGGTGTTACTGGCAGAACTCGGCGTTCTTGTCTTGTCTGCTCTAGCATCGCTGTGGCACGACCAGAACACGCTAGCCTCAGCAGGTCAGCTGCTTGATTTTAGTTGCGTGTGTGCGACCATTCACTAATATGTCTTTGCAGCCTTGGTGTTGCCTTTTTTTTTCTGTGGAAAGCTTTTGATTACTGTGTTCTATATCATAGATCCAGCTTTATTTTCATTTTATTCTATCCTCCAAATGTTTTGAGTTTCAGATTCCTGTTTTTTTTGTTTTGTTTTTGAAGCTGGGCCCCAGAGGGGCCCTCTGTGTATTACTTGAACTCTTGCATCACTCACCATTGAATGTCTTTAATAATACATAGATACATTTATTAAAACACAGGAAATCCCTTTTATGGCATGAGTGGATTGACTACAAAACGTATAGACTGGAACTCAACTTGTGTGTTTTGTTGAAAGTAAAGGGGCTTATTTATGTTCACAGAGCTGATTATTGGAGTCCAGTATAGCACACATCATATTTGAATAACTGTTTGAAGAAAAAAAAATGTTTTAATCACTTTTTTTCTACGTTTATTAGAGTTTTCCCAGGCGTCGAGACCAAAGATTTAAGTTTGGTTTGTTTTATTTTCTTGGGTAGTTCTAGTTTTGAAGAGATGCATAATTTTCTTCCCTTGTATTTCAATTGCCTTGCTTTCATGCAAACTTAATTTTGTGTCTTAGTTTTCGGGTTGCTATTGCTAGCCCCTCACATGTCTGGCAAAATAACAATGTCTTTATTACTGTCCGTATATTGAAGGGTTCACTGTGGATTGGCTGGGGGTCCATTTTTTTGCCATTTAAAAGAAAAAAATTCTGATGACAATTTGTTTACCGAAATGAAATGTAGTTTTGTTAAGCCTCAAATTGAACAGTCTGGCCTAAAGCTGATTCATTTTTGCACTCACTTGTTTGTAAAAGATAAATGCTTTTTTTGTGTGTGTGTGCGTGCCATCACAGTTATTCCTTGTCATTAATTTGTCCGTTAGGTCACTAAACCACCTCAAGTTACCAAAATCAAGTGTTTCTATGCCTCTTTTCTTTACAGAATAGTCTTGCGTTCACTCCAGCTGGAGTCATTGTTGCTTTTTTTGTTTTTTTGTTTTGTAAAACTCATTAAAGAAAACAGACAACCCTATACCACACAGAAATGTATGGTTTGTTTAGGAAAAAAGAAAAGCGACTGTCATTCTCTGCAGGGCAGAAAGCAGTGGGGTTTGTTGGTTTTCTTTGTTCCTATACTCAAGAAAGCATGAAATATTCTGTTTTTCTTTTTCCTTCCGAAAGTTTTCAGGGACATGAAAAGCATTGCATTGGGAATTCGTATGAGAGACATTTACTAGAGTGCATTTTTTTGTATTGAAGTGGGAATGGGGGAAGCGCACACATTATAACAAGCCGACAGAATCAACAGTGCATTGCTTCAAAAGCTCAGAGGGTTTGGACATGTACCAAAACAACCTTTCTTGACTCATAACCGCTTGAGTTTTCAGTTAGACTCTGTACAAAGCAGGTGTTATGACTAGAAGACCTGGCTAAGGTTATTTCCGGACTGTTAACTAGCACTGGCTATTGCCCCCTTGTGCAGTTCTGCAAAGTTTTATTTGCAGTCAGGTTTGAATATGTTGTGATTCTCATTGGGAGTCTTTTGTGTTCTTACCACAGCTGTCCCACCATGATATCCAGCACATTTCTTATATATATATATATATATATATATAAGAAAGTAACAGGTTTTCAAAAAAGGAAAAAAAAAAAAAAACTATCACTCTCCTTCCCACTTTGACATACGTAAAACCCAGCATGCTTCTTTGGTACTCTTGACTGTTGTTTTGTGTAATAAAAACAAACATACAAAAAAAAAAGTAAAACACAAAAAAAAAAAAGATGTGGAACAAAAACTGTTAATTGTCTGTTTATGGTGTAGTCAAATATAAATTTTAATATAGCTTATGAAAAAAAGTCTGCTTTTTCAGCTAAAATAAGTTGGAGCCCTTTGTTGCAGTGACTAAAAGCAAAATGATGTTCACAAAAACTGAGACAGAGGAGCTGAAGCAATAGACAACAGCGTGTTCAATACCGTTTGCACAACCGACTCAGTAACGTATAAATGCATCTCATCTGAGACCTTTAAACTAATGTTTTCTTCATACTCTGATCATCTTATTGACTGAATACTCACTTTTATTCTGCATAAATATAAATATTTCCTTAACACCAGCAGTGTTTTCATCTCTGGACTTTTATAGACTCAGCTTTAGCAATAAGCCACGGGTTCTCCACGTCCAAAAAACATACATACTGCAATGAAAATAAACGTGTTGCACCGGCTCCAGTCCATTTATGCTTCTATAAACAAGTGTTTCATGTCTTATAAGACAAGTTATGGCACAAAAGGACATGAGATACTTAGCTCTTCATGTAGAGAACAAGAGATGTCAGAAATCCTCTCTCTCAGTATTTGACTTTCATTGTTGCTTCTGACTTACTCTTCAGTTACGATTTCCACCACAACATTTTCTTGTATCTGTTACAATAGTTTGTATTGGTTGTAGGCTCTCCATTTGTTATGAGGTGAACTCGTGTATATAATCAATGGAACTCCACAATATTCAGTTCTCTTGCAGAATAAAGAAAATATTTTGTTCAAGTCTCTGTCTTTGCGTATTTTTCAAATGTGTGGGTTCAAGAGTTTCGTTTTTGGTTATAGCCGATAAAAATGTATACGATTGGTTTTAGAATTTTTAATATATGTAAATGATTTATGAAGTAAACACACTTCACATTTTAAAGGCTGCACATTTGCAGCGTAAATTGTAGTTTACTGATTTTTGAAACAGGAAAAACAGGCAACATAAGAAAATACAAGTTAATGTACTAAGAAACTATTTTAGCTGTATGTTAAGACGTCCCTAGCAAAAAATAAATATACTAAAATGTATTTAAAATACAATTTTTTCATGCTAAGTATGCTACAAATACATTTGCATAGTTTTGTACTTAAACTGCAATTGTACTTTTAGTACTGGTAGACAAAGTCTGCTAAACTTGAACAACTAATTTTGTACTTAATTCACTTCTGATTGTAAGCTTCATCTACTGAATTGTCTCCATCACCAGATTAGATTGGCAGTTTATGGTGTTGACTAACCATACCATTCTAGTTTCTGGTGTCATTAGCTACCTAATAATAAAAACTATTTCAAATTAGGAAAATAATCTAAATGTCCAAAAAAATAATAAAATAAAATACAGGGACACAGTTGTGAAACTTGTTAGAAGAGGTGTATTTTAAAATTGACCTGTTCCTTCTGTCAGTACAAACCGTTCTTATATACGTGTGCGCGAGCGTGTGTGTGTGTGTGTGTGTGTCCTCACAAGGGAAATAAATTATTAAAAATTCTGAATGAAGTTTATCTCAAAATGTAAAAATGCAAAAAGGTTTCTGTAAGGGGTAGGTTTAGGGGTAGGGTTGGTGTAGGGCAATAGAAAATATTGTTAGGTCAGTATGAAAACAATAGAAGTCTATGAAAGTCCTTACAAGTATAGTAAAACCAACATGTGTGTGTGTGTGTGTTTTTCTATTAAGGTGGGGATTTAACTCTGAATACACACAGACTCATGGGGACTCGTGTCATGGTGGGGACCTAAATTGAGGTCCCCACGGGTGAACAAGCTAATAAATCACACAGAATGAAGTTTTTTGAAAATCTAAAAATGCAGAAAGTTTCCTGTAAGGGGTTGGTTTAGGTGTAGGGTTGGTGTAGGGTGATGGAATTTATGGTCTGTACAGTAGAAAAAGCATTATGTCTATGGAGAGTCCCCACAAGGATAGCAAACCAGACGTGTGTGTGTGTGTGTGTGTGTGTGTGTGTGTGTGTGAAGCATTGAATTAAGCTCTGAGGACAGGTGGTTTCAAAGAGAAGGAAGTAACATCATAATATCAAATAATAAATCAAATGGTGCTTTGTGTTAAGAATAATCTCAGATTAATTTCAAAGTAAATATACCTATTTTTTAAAACAAATGGCAGGTGAACCGTTTTGCCCCATGTCTCAATCTGCATTTGTTTTGGTAGAGAAAGTCTGGTATTATTCCTGGACCAGATCATTTGGCCTTCATACATGTCCAGACTGTTCCGACCTGCTCATGACTCTGGATCAAGGGCTAAGCTTTGGCTAAGTCCTCTGAGCCAAGTCTTTATCAGTCAGCACTGTGATACACTTTGTGCTAAGACATGTGTCACATTAAACACAGCTGTAATTAATGATAAACAAAAATATCAAATTCAAGGCATTCGTCCAGCTGCATGGATCATCTTCACTCTGTGATCCGATATGATCTCTGGATTTGTTCAGAAGCTACTTGAAATACTATGAAAACAAAAGGCTTCACTGGATTTTCAGGTTCTCTGCACATTACACAGCCTCAAAATTTACATGTAGTACATTTATCAGATGCTCTCCTTAAAAAATGTAAACCCCTACAAAATATAAAGTTATATTTTTATAACTTTTATTATAATAGCAAGGGATAGTAATTTTCACTTGAACTATCCCTTTAAGCAGTTTTTAAGCTGCTAGAATGGACAGTGTGCATAATGCATACAGCAGACCCAGAAGTCATTGTGAGTGTGTTATCTGGCCCTGGCAGGCTCATTAAACTTGACGTAAATCATTGGAAATGGAGATGAGAGGTGCTGACAGCTCATATTCGTTAATCTATAAAGGCCAAGGGGCAGCTGATCTTTACGTCCTTTATCAACTGCACTCGTCCGGTGGGAGCGTGGGGTCATTGGGAGGGACGGAGTTTGAGCCCCCTGAGTTACCTTGCTAGAACTTTAGAAAACACAATAATAGCAAAATCAATAGCCTCCTAGTCGTGCTGTTCGATAATACCATGAGTTGATAGTTTCAGTTATTAAAAGATGAAGTTTCCCTCAGACCTCACCCCAGATATTAATCTGTGATTTGATTGTTTTGCTGAACTCATGAAGTTTATTTTTTTTCCCAGGGCTACTTCGGTTGTGTAAATTTGATCGCTTTAAAGAAACGATCGCCTTTCAAAGACTGTAACCTTTGAAAACTGCCACCAAGGCATTTTTTCCAGTTCTGTCAGAAATCACTGCGAGACACATTTGAGTCATCTCACCTCCCAGCAGACCATCGCTTTGGGAATTTACCTTGCCTTCACGTCTACTTTGGACGTTCCCAAGACGAAATGTCCTATGTAGACCATTAGCGTCATCTAATTCACATGCGGTTGGCTGGTTAAACGGCTGAGTCAGCTGAGCATCCCAGAAAAATCACAGCAATGCTCAAATAAACTGCAAGAATAAGAGCCCATGGTGAGATTTTGTTGACGTGTCAATCAAAGATGGCACACCACAGCTCCAAAAATGCAAAAATGTTTATTTCATGTTCTCACCACAGGTGACGTTTTGAGCCGTATGGCTCTTCAACAAACGGTCATCATGTCTGATGAAGAGCCATACAGCTCAAAACGTCACCTGTGGTGAGAATATGAAATAAACTTTCTTGCATTTTTGGAGCTATGGTGTACCAATGTTTCCTTCTTTTTATTGTTTACAATAGTTGAGCATGAGTTTTTTTTTGTTTGTTTGTTTGTTTGTTTGTTTTTTTAAATTTGGCTTTGTCTCATTGCTTATAAACAGAAAACAGAGATAGAAACACTTCAGCCAGTAATGGCCTAATATTTCATGTTATCTGTGATTTTGAATCAATGATCAAAGTTATTGCAAAGTTTAATCAAAATACCACAATATCAGTGCAACAATAACAATCTTAGGGGAATAATTTTACAAAGTTAAAGTCTAAAGGTCTTTTCGCACGTTAAAAATAAATACGACCTCACGTCGTTTATATACTGCCTCCGAAACTTAAGATTATTATAATTTAAAGCACAGCCACCACAAAATCAGACTTTAGCAACTCGTTTTACTTTGAGAACATTCAGAGGTTAAATACAGGTTTGAAATCATAACAAGAAATAGTTTGACAGCTATGATACTGTTTTTGAAATCAAATCTTTGCATAGCTATGAAAGGAAACACTGGCATCTATAATGCCTTGGGATTATAAAGGGTTGATCATAAAAAATAAAGCATATACATAAACCCAAATAGGAAATAAAACATCAAAAAGCCAATTGTCCAATTCTCTGTAACTGTAATTTAATGACGCATTTTTTTTTCTCAGTAATTGTAACAGATTACAGTTACATTTACTCTGTAATTAAATTACGTAACGCCATTTACTCCCCAACACTGAACAATGTATATACAAGATTCATATTTTATTACAGTCCACAGTCATAAAACTCACCTTGGCATTCAAAATCAGAAACTGGTGTTGTGCAATAAATCTTGACTTCATGCAATTTCCCAATGGGATACTCATATTTCTGATTTGTCTTATAGCATTTCAAATTAGGTTTGTCCTTAGTTTGTTGATTGGAGGTAAGCATCCAAACACTTAAAAAAGGATGGAGACAGTGATAAAATGGGATCAGGATGGTGCAGATAATCAGTTTAGTTACCTTGTAACATCCATATTCTTTATGGAGTGATACATACCATGATCATCCATCAAGCCATCCAAATAGTTTCCTGCTGATTGCAATCAAATAACTCAATTATCTAAATAGTCATTGCATCATCCTTTTACCTAATGGGTGCACATTAGATCTCTCTTTCTCTCTGCGTACAGCCCACAGGCAACATTCAGTCCTAATGAAAAAATAACTTCATAGTTTTCCATGCCTTGCTCCTTCCATTATTTCATATCCATACAAAGTTTCCTTCATTTCAAATTAAATGTTGACTTTGTTTTGGTGCCCAGCCGAGGCAGATGTGGACTGTATAAAGACAGTGTGTGAAGCTGCTGTGACCGTTCAGCGACTTCCTTTCTCTGACAGGTTATGGGTTTTGGAATTCGCTGCCAATCCTATCACATTTCCCTCTGAGCGCTTCAAATATCTGGCACCGGAGACTGACATGACTGACTGAACTGTATTTCTCCACATCCCTCCGTTGGTTGTGCTGACTAGTGTGCTGAAAATGCTGCCTATAAAATGCATGGAAAGCAATAGGAATATCAATATTGGAGACTAGCCTAGTTTCACTATAAGTAGACAGTTAAGTAGAATTTAACTGCATTTTGCAGTATCATGATAGTAGGAATTCTGTTTTCAAAAGAGTGGTTATTGTTAACTACAACTAAAACTACTAAACATCTGTAGCAAAAATAAAGCTGACATTAAATAAATGATGAATAATAGATTAAAGAATAATTGATGCTATAAAGAAAAAAATAATGAATAATAAATTACATAAAATATTTAGAAATATAAATATTTCTGTTTCTAATTATAAAAAACAAATAACTAAAAATGACAAAAGCACATACATTTGATGTACTTAAATTACGCTAAAATTAAAATGAAAACTGAAAAAAAAAAAAAATAAATAAAAGTATATAAATAATACTAAAAATAACACCATTTAAAAATGTGTTTCTTCCAGTAACAAGCCAATAACTCCAAACAATTAACGGTGTAGCACAACAAATGTGTTATTATTATTATTATTATTATTAATGTGCCATCCTAATTGAGATAACTGTGAAAAATATTGTCTGATTAAATTATTAAGTGATTACTATGACACTCACCAGTTTGAGCCTGTGGTATAAACTGACTTTAACAGTTTTTAATAAAGATTTTACAAATGTTTTCATAGATATCAGACAGTGTTAACAGAAAGTATATGGTCACTGCATGGCCAGTTATTGTATTTTAACTGAAATCATGATTAGCTGCATGATTAGCATAGCTAGCTCATTCAAAGTAGCTTCTCTAGTATAGGCCTACTAAACAACAGGTAATAAATAATGCAAATAAAATGATAAAACAAACAATGCCAAAAAACTTTTTCCTCAGACTACCAAGGCCAAGATGATAGTTTATATATTGATACTGGACAGTTTTGGTTTGACTGTATTTTTGGCATCCTCACAGATCAGCCATTCAGTCTGTTTCCCCAGAATTGAGCTCCGTTGAGTGAGAGCTGCTGACTCTGCAGTCAGGAAGCACAGGTGACATGTGTCAGACTGTTCTGGCAGCCCAAGGCCTCGACTACTCCCAGCTAAGAGAGGAGGCGCTGTCTGCCAGATAGCAGTAATGATCTGAAGCCTCTTCACCTATAGCTCTCATATCTCTCCAACACCATGACAAGGATCTTTCCAGCTCCAGACAGACAACCTTCAGAGAAAGGTCTGTGCTGAACCTTGCTCGACGGGATGCAGACCCCCGTGTACTGTCAGCTATCATAAACAAGGCCTGAGTTCTGATTAATGTGTGTTCGTAAAACGAAAATGACTCACTGCTGATGTGACTGAGGGCAATCAAAGTTTACATGCATTAGCATCCGTAAAACGCTAATAAAATGGCATGTAACTAAAGCTGTGATCATGAGTCATCATCACTCTGGGCAAAGTAGCACAAAGTTTCCGTTAGAAGACATTACATAGAGTAGTTCACCCAAAAACATACATTTTGTCATTTGCTTGCTCTGATGTCATTTCAAGCCTTTTGTGGTAAACAAAAAGAGAATTTCTGAAGAATATCCAGGCTGCTCTTTTCCAAGTCAGTGGGGACGTGGGAACAGCTTGTGAGTAAACTTTTATAACTTTCTAAAATTGTAATTTGGAATGAGCTATAATTCTGCTGGGAAAGTTTCTGCTGGCGAGTTTTGATGTTTTTAGAGGCACACATTTCCTTTCATCTACACTTCATCAGGTTCTGGAGTTGGATGTTGTCTAACCATAAATCCACTGAAAAGAGACTGATTAAGAAAAACAGAGAAAGAGAGTGTGTAAAGGGGGTGTAGAAAGCGAGAAAAGGGGAAAGGTGGATGTTGGTGTTGGCAGAGGAGCTGCAGATGTTGGCAGGAGTGGAGGAAGGTGGTGGAGGAGTGGAGAAGCAAGCCAAGCTTTGCATATATCTCCAGTAAAAAGGCACATGTCCACATGTTTGGACAAGACAGGAGTCTGTGACCCCTATGGGGTCAGAGGTGGTACTGCAGTAGTAAGCTAGTAAAGTGGTTATTGTCTAAAACTAATTTTTGTGAAGAAATGAAAATATGCATTAAACAAAAGTTTACTCTTATATATTTTATATATAAGGTATATTAATTTAAGCTAAAGTTAAAAGCTAAAATATAATGTGCATACAGTACTCTTTGGGGTCTGTTAAAATCTTTAATTTTTTAATCAAAAATAAAGTAAAAACAGTAATATTGTGAAATATTACAACTTAAAATAACTGTATTTTAATATTTAATTCATTATCATTGTTAAAAACAGTTAATATTATTGTGGAAACCATTATACATTTTTATCAGGAATCTTTAATGAATAGAAAGTTAAAAAGAACAGCATTTATTTCAAATGGAAATCTTCAGTAACAGTAAATGTTTTTTACAGTTTCTTTTGATCAATTTAATGCTTCAGTGTGGAATAAAAGTATGAATTTCTTTTTTTCTTCTTTTTTTTAAACTCACCCCTTGATAGGTCTGTACATCAATAATGGCTATTTTAATGACTTTGCAATGGCTTAAACAAAGCATGCATATACTCTCAGAAATAAAGGTACAAAAGCTGTCACTGGGGTGGTACCTTTTCAAAAGGTACATGTTTGTACCTAAAGGGTCCATTTTGGTACCTTAAAGGTGCATATTAGTACTTAAAGTGTACATGTTTGAACCTAATAGGTACAAAACTGTACCTTTTGAAAAGGTACCGCCCCAGTGACAGCTTTTGTACCTTTATTTCTGAGAGTGAACAAAATGTAACAGGAGGTCTCTGCTCAGTGAATTGGTATGAGAACTAGATGATAAGAGATGTTCAGAATGATTTTTTTAAGAGCCCTTTTGTGAAAGCACTATACGTTTGTTCTCAAGACTGTACCTGTCACCTGACGCTTCGGTGGAAAGTGGAGCACTATCCTCTGTGACAGTGTTTACATAAGGGTGGTGCAGGGTGTGTGAAAGAGGGTTAAATTACAGGATATGTGGTCAGGCCACTAAAAAAAATCTGCAAAGTAATGTTTATAAATATAGCAGTGACCTACAGGTCCCTTTCAATGGCCTTCTTTTAACCCTGTGTCTATTACAGGTCTGTGATGTTGGCTTGCGGTGCAGTGGGCAGTTTCTGAATGAGGGCTAGTGTTCTTCTGGATGGGGGGAAGGACTGTTACACTTTAACGGCTATGTTTGTCCACCCTGTGCTCAGGTTAAAGAAACTCCGGCATATTTGTTTAAGCCGTGGCCTTGTTTTTTTGATGCTACGACCCAGACCGCATGTTTGAAATAAGCTCTAGTTTCTCTGGCGGTGGCTGAAGTGGACAGGAAAGCCACAACATTATGAGAACTCTGCAGCAGATGTGCAGCTCCTATTTCAATGGTTTAATGAATGTTTATTTAATGTTAAGACCTGGCTGTCTGTGCTTTCACTGGCTGGATTGCAGCAGTGTGAAAAGACGTGCGAACAGTGTGACTGGAGATTAGTTCAGGTATTTACACACTGTTGAGTGCTGCAAACTGACACATGAAACAGAATATGTGAACTTTTACAGCACTGAAAACAAAGGCGAGAAATTCTTATATGCTGTTTTGGTGCTCAAAAACATTTCTTATCAGTGTTGAAAACACATGAAAAATTTAGGTAATAATATCAATACTGACACTAGAAAGAGAATACATGAACTGTACACGGTAGCAAATTTTGAGGTACTTGACAAAAAAAAAGGACCTGGCAAAAAGAGAAAATAAAAGAGTATGTATACACTATACACACACAGAGAGAGAGAGCGAGAGAGAGAGAGTATACAGTATAAATGTGTGTGTGTGTGTGTGTGTAAAAGAATTTAAATGTCATATTTGCGGCATATGTTTTTAAAAGTCAGACAGAAGAGAAGACTTGAGGGACTCAATGTCTCAGAACGTTTAAAGACTGATGTCAAAAATAACATAAATCAGCATTTAGCTCAGTCATATTATGTTATTATGTATAGCATGACATTTCACGGTATTGCTAAATGTCACACAATGAGATCACAAATTCACTCTTCACTATAAAGGAAAAACTGACTCTAGAACTAACACCGCACAACATAACATGAATTTTAAAGAGCTGACGATAGTTACTCAAACTTTCCTCTGTGATACACTAATGGAAGACACAGAGATGTCGCTTTAGCAATTTTCCTTAGACTAAAATACTAACAAAATAAAATAAGGGAAATGGCAGTGAAGGAATGGAACAATAAATAAGGGTAGGGTTAGACAAACACAACGGAAGAGGGACATTTACTTGAAATATCCTCACATGCAAAATGGAAGGGTTTCACTTTTGGAAGGACGTGTATGTCGCTTTGCCAAGGAAGAGAGATTATTTTGTTTTGCTTCTCACTTCACTAGGCTTAACATCAGGCATTATGAGATAGGAATACAGAGAAAGAAAGAAGATGGAAAAATAAAGTTTGGTGGTCTAAATGTGTTACTGAATCAAATCAAATATTTTTAAATTCCCCATTTTTAAATTTTATTTAACCCTGTAAAAGCCTGATATGCTAAATAATGGTCTGATTTTTGACATGGAACAGTTTTATTGAACCTTAAAATAAAAAATAAAAAAATAAATAAAATAAAATAAAATAAAATAAAATAAAATATTTTGAGCATCATATGTGACCCTGGACCACAAAACCAGTCTTAAGTCGCTGGGATATATTTGTAGCAAAAGCCAAAAATACATTGTATGGGTCAAAATTATCCATTTTTCTTTTATGCCCAAAATCATTAGTATATTAAGTAAAGATCGTGTTCCATGAAGACTGGTTTTGTCATCCAGGGTCACATATTTGATTCATCAGCTTTTATGGCTCATATGTGATATAGGATAATGGATATCATACTCAAAGAGGAAAAAACACCTCATTTTTATGTAGAAGCCCAAACTGAGTGAAAATATGTATTTTGGTGCAATTGCTTATATCAATATCACCAAAAAGTAAGATGAAATTATGTAGCTTGTAATGTAAATCAATGGGATCTTTATAACTGTATAGGAGACTAACATAAAATGCATATAAATATTAGTATTCATTATGTATCTCCCAATGATATGTCTTAGTTGTCACGAATCCGGTTCGAGGTCTTCCGTCCACTCGCCATCGGAGGTCGCCCTTCCATCATATTGACTTTTGCACAACACAGACTGTTGCACGTCACACTGGACTGCATTTCCCATCATCCATTGCACTGATCACACAGCTGTCACAAATCACACGCTCACCTGAAAGCTATTACACCCACTCAGATCCTGATCTAGTTACCGAGTATTGTCTAGCGTTTAGCACTCTCCTAGTGTTAGCTACTGTACCAAGCCATTCCGTGTTTGTTTCCTGTCAAGTCTCTAGTATTGTTTCTGGGTTTGTCATCTCTCCAAGTGATAGCTGCTTTACGGAGCCTTTTCCTGTCTTAGTTTCTAGTTTCCAGTTCCTTGTTCTAGTCTTAGTCTAGTCTTGTTGCGTTTCCTGATTTCCTAGTCCCTGATTCTTGCCCATATATTATGGATTAACCCTTTGCTTGCTGTTTCGGACTGTGTCTGCTCCTCGCCTGCACTTTTGCTCACGTTATCGGATTACCCCTCTTGCCAAGCTCTCTGGATATTGTCCGCCGATCAAAGAACCACGTTTGCCCTAGGATTACTCCTCTGTCTTGCCTGTGCCATACCTGTTTGCTGTTGTTCAACCCTGCCTGTATTTTGACCATGTTTCATAATAAAAGCTTGCACTTGGATCTGCACGTCTCACGTCTCGTTCGCCCTGTTACATTAGTAAGATTGCATATCATAAATACTATACATATATAGCTTTTATATATATTTAAATGCTTAGTTTTATGGTCATAGTTCTATAGTATTTATTACTAGACGGCAAACATATTGTGTAATGCAATACAACAACGATTTAAATAAGCATTCCTCAAAAGCTGATATATCATAGGCTATTTAATACATTTTAACATGATTTTTCTAACAGTGACGTATGGATAATCAAGTAAACCTAAGTTGCAGTAAGTGTTCATCCTGAAATATTACTGAAAATATAAGTTATTCTTACATTTACATTTTTCAAACTATACTAAAATGCCTTCTTCTTGTTAAAGTACAAACTATCAATCAGATGACAGAAGACGTAGTAGATTCATTCAAAATTTCATAGTAAATATGATCATTTAAATTTATAGGCTATAATTTTTATTACTAGTACACCTGTGTGCAAGTATAGGTGATAAGTGCATATTAAATAAAAATAAATAAATAAATAAATTGTATAAGTGTGTGTACATATCTATACATAAAGTAGGCCTACATGAAGTTAATATTTAAATTCAAGTATATAGATATATATGAGTAACATTTGCTGTACAGTGATCTACAGAGTTTCAGATTGCATTTAAAAGAATTCTGTCTGTTGACTGAATTCATTAAACTTTTAGATGTGTGTTCTGCCTTATACTGCTGTGTAAATGTATTAAAGAGCAACCATCCACATCTGAGTGTGCAACCGTGTTTGTAGGCATATGATAAGACATATCAGATATCTGTGTTTGTACATGGCTCCATGGAAGCTAGGAAACATACTGGACAGTATATGCAAGTGAGTGTGTGCGTGTCAATCGTCAGCTCTTTCTAGCTCCCCCACTCCATCACTCCCTAATGGTGGACCCCACCCCATCAAGTAACACTACCTTTCCTTCACTCACACTAATTATAGCTTGCGTGTACACACATATACACACACAGCCCGCCACAATCTTCTGTGCCCTGAAGGAGAGAGGGGAAAAGCCAGACCTGCATGAGTATTTTTAGACCCTCAGCTTAACAGGCCTATTCTAACGGAAAGCATTAAAAAAAAATTGAAAGAGGGAGATTTTTCTTCAACAAGTTCTGCTGGAAACGAGGAGCAGGATGGAGGAGAAACAGACTAAGTTTCAGTTCCATCAACAAAGACACACATTGTGCAAACACATAATGCAAACATCATCAAACACGAGGCAAGGGACAGAGTGGTTTACGAGGTTTTTTTCTTTGTCACAGTGTTTGCAGTCTCAGCCATATGACTGGATCACTGTTGTGCGTATGTGTGAGAGAGCGAGAGACGCAGAAAGGGAATGCATACAGAGACAAAAAGTTTCACTGTCTGCGCCTGCTGAATCACTGGTTACACATCTCCGGATGAACCCAGGCCAATCCTCTGGGCCAGAAGCCCAGCAGTGGGGTCTGGAAGTGGAGCAGGGTGAGCTGAAAGGCTCCATACAGCAGTGGAGAGTGGCTGTGTTGGTTGGAGCCGGAGCCCATTGAAGAGCTCAGCTGACCCCACACATTCAGTCAGCCGGGCGCTCCTGCCCTTATCACACGCCTAGGTCACGCCAACACCTGATGCCAGCACAATACCGCTCTCTGTTACTACCGGATTGGGTTGTGTGTGTGTGTGTGTGTGTATGCGCGCGCACATGCATTAGCATTATTGGGTTACTCAGCCATTTTCAAAGTTTGACCATATGTGTGTATTGAGTGTGCTGTATTGATATAGAATAGGTCTGTGGTATGAAAAAATATTAAAGGTATAGTATATTATTTGGAATGTTAAAAACCATTCATTCATTACATTCTTTGAGCACACCCTAAATGACAAATTATCTGGATCGAATTTTGCATACATTACTAAATTCTAGTGAAGAAACAAACAAGGGGGTGAGAGGTTAACATTTCCAAAAAAATTAAAAATAAATACAAATATTTCAGTCAAACCAAAATTTATTCAGACACCTTCAACATTTCCCACATTATCACAGTTTATTCGCTATAATTTAGAAAATGGTAATAATGTCAGATAACTTTGACAGAAAGGTAATGAATTACGTTGAATAGCTGTCAGCTGTTAAATTTAAGGACACAATTATATAATATCAATTTAGGTCAACCAATTACTAAGCAACGCTTAATTTTGTTCAGTTTGTGGTGTAAAAAGTTCGCATTAGCAATTAAAGAAAAACACATGGTTAGGTCAAAGTGTCTGAATAATTGTTGGTCCCAAATTTTTATCAGTTTTACTGGTAGTCCATTAAGTATTTTTGGGTATAATATGTCACAGTTTACTTTATTTTGCTATCCTCACGTACATAAATGAACTATGTCCTGCAACCACTAGTAAAAAATATCAAAAATTATATCTGGTGTCTATCTTTTTTTTTTTCTTTTTTTTTAATGCAGATACAGTTCAGATTGTTTGAGCAAATCTAACTAATCCAAAACAGCCACACTGACTCAGCCAATGGCAGGAGTTTGGGGTGGGGCTATCCAATTGTCCAACCAATGACAGACCAATGGCATTGTTGTATAGTAACATGTTAACATGTTATAGTATAATATCAAGTTAAAGCGACAGAACCTTTCTTTTCTCAGCATTCAACACCTGCTCATTCACAAAAATTTGGGTTTTTAGATGAACCTGGAACTATAGGAGACATAAGTTGGTCATGGCAGTAATGAAAGAAGGACAAGTACATTTAAAAAATTAATTTCTCAATTGTTTCTCTAGCCTGAATTATTAATATATAATTATTAATGTATAATACATTAATATGAGAGAGAAATACTAATTTAGCAAGTCTGACTGAGAAGCAAGCATGCAATTAAAATAAGCCCAATTTAGTTCATATTCCAATTTAGAAGGTTTATTCAAGCTGAGGTAAACAAGCCAAGAGCAGTGAGTGGTTTTCTCTTTTTCATGTCAATATTTTTTGACTAATATTCCCTGTTTACCAATTTCCTATCTATATGCAATCCAAAAGCTTCTGGTGATTAAAATTCCATCTGCTCCCTTTTGTTTTATGCCAGTATTGGTTTTTAAAGCAGTGGAAAGTTGATTCTGGACTCTATTAGCCCCAGAGGAACATGTGTTGTGCACACTGATAAAATAGAAAAGGATGTCCAATCCAGACATTGACCTAAAATGGAAAAAAAAAAAAAAAAAAAAGTTCCCAGGTTAACATCTTAGTTATTTCTCTAAAAATACCCTATAGGATAAATAAAATTAGAAACTACAAAGACAATCATTAACACATAGAGCTACAAAAAAAGAAACAATTAAGATATTAAAAATATCTGTGACCCATAGTTTTGATTTAGCCCCCATTTGCGTGACTAACTATAGACAGATAGATACATACATATATACAGAGTCAGAGAGCATTAATCACCTGAAAAAAACCTCCACTTCTATTTTCCACTGCCGTGAGAAGACTTTCGCCAGACTCCTGGAGTGACATAAACTATTTTTCCCACTATGTGCTTCCAAATTTCCTGCTCTTTTTCACCCCGGGTCTGGAACTCGATGGGCGGCCATGTTCAATCCCAGCTGGAGCTCAGAAACCCACTTAACAGCATATACCACACACGCAGAAATGCACAATGTAAAAATTAAAGAGGTGACAAGCTAACTTTTGTCTGTTACATGCTTATGAGACTATATGACCTGTCTGTCATCTCTCATGATCAGTCAACAAAAACTGAAGTCTGATCATTTCCAGATTAGGCTCTGTTAAACGTTAAAAATGCTTTATAATGTTAAATTGCTATAATTACATATTTTTCCTAAGCAATTGCAAAACTGTTCCATTAAGAAAAGGTTTCACTACTGAAATATGGTATCTCTCCAAAATTTTCACTCCGCAAATGAGATGCACTTAATGCTAGTTTAAACTACTATTATTCCTTTGTCAACGTGTCAGCAGGCTCTTTATGCAAGCTCAAGGATGAAGTTATGCAAGCACCAGGAATGGATATCTAGAAAAATGCAGACCATCTAGCCAATCACTCAATTCTCTCTCTTTCCTCCTTTTGCTTTTCTGATTCTCAATTATGTAAAATATCCAAACTGCTGCCAAACACAGGCCATCCCTTTTGCCCAACTCATTCCACACAGACAGTAAAAAAGATTGATAATCAGTCTGCACACTATCATTCTGCCTGTACCCTATTGGCTGTCTGGTGAGCAGCAGGTGTCCTATCAGCGTAAGTGAGCTCTGTGTTTAGTACGGATTAGGCTAGCGGGGCCAGGGATGTTCCCGGGTAAGATCCACTCAAATCCAGGCCAGTGGATTAGCTTTCACTCTATTGGAGTACACCAGGGCTCTAGTCTTGGCCCCTTGTTTTTTCTGTCCTTCAGGGTTAGGAGGTAAAAGCTGGAGCCTTCTTCTCCAGCCTATTAACCTGACTCATGATGGTGCTGAGCATATTAAAGAAAAAAAGGGTACTTCAGAATACAAGTACAGACATGGTATTGTGTGGCAGGTGACACTTACTGAACGTGAAAGAGAACAGGGTGTGGGCATTTAAAAGTCAAGGGCGTTAGAATATTTCACCAAAAAAATTATATACTTTACAAACCCTCTTGATGTTACAAATGCACAACATTTTCTTTTTTCAGAATATCCTGGCCAATATTTTTTATATAATTGAAGTAAATGAGTAAATAAACTAAAGCTATCAAATCTAAAATGCAACATAAAACTAATCCATACAACATCTTCTGAATTCTATGTTTTCTGATCCAAACTGATCGAAATAGTTATTCCTTGCTCACCTTGGCAGTTGGCACATTCATGAAAGTGCATGAAAGAGATAGCAATGTCCAATGAATGAACAACTTTTACAATAGTTTTATGGTGCTTTTGTATATTTTGTTCTGATCCATTGTGACTGCATAAAAGAACATTCTGTTCACATTCTGTGTACCACAGCAGACAGAAAGTTAGTTTGAAAGTCATGAAAATAACAGAGAAAAAGAGAAAGTAGAATAACTGAAAGTCACATTTAGCAAATAAATGAAAGACATGTTTCTTAAAGGCTATTCTGTAAAGTTAGCACAAAACTAAGACTAGTTACAGTGTTTGATGAACTGGCCCTATGTTTATTGTGACAGTGGAATCTGTGAGGCTTTCAGTCAAAATTAGCAACAACAGGATGCCATTTCATTAAAACTGTTCCGCTGCTGAGGCGACAGTCAGGCGCACAATCATCTGTTCAGTTTTAAATGAGGTCTTGACCCAGGTTTCTGCACACTATTGAGCCACTTGAATCCTACGTACATACACACTCGGCAGTAACACATAAACACACATTTGTTTCTCCAAACTGTGACAATTACACACAAATATATGCATACAGCTCATACACACAGCTGTCTATCATGCACTTACTATCACTTCCACCCGTATGGTCAAGTTTTACAGCCTTTATGGCCTCACGTTTCTCTCTCTCTGTCCTCGTCCACATCCTCCCATCTCACACCAGCAAAGCCAACCAATAGCATGCTTCGGACAGCCTGCATCTTAACCAATCAGCTTGCCGTTGCTAGGTTAGAGCCACATCTATATCCTGTCCATGAGTTTCTGTACGTCATAGCCCAATCCTAAAGAGACAGAGAGACTGATAGAGTGAGAAACTGAAGTGCACAATTACGAACAAAGAGGGTAACTGAAGATGAGGTGGTTTGTTTTAGAAAGAACTTAATTACACATTTTTTCTTCATCTCGATGAACGATTCTAATGATTTCTTAATCAGTCGGAATGAATCAGAGATTTTGTGCCCAGATGGAGCTGTCGTGCCAGAACTATTTTCCCGTACCGCTCAAAAGCAGGGACGGTGGCCAGGATGGGACATTTTTCTAGTGTAGATGGGTATTGGCATATTGTGCCACACTGCTGCAAGCTGAGGCAGACACATGTGATACATAGCTATGTATACTTTATTAACACAATTTGAATTTTTTAAAAGCATTCCCTCACAATTTAATGTTAAATATACATAAGATACAATAAATTATATTTCACTCCATCTATACTGCAGAAGGAGCTGAGTTTGATAGCCACTGAAGCTATTTCAGCTATTGCACAAATATTCATGGTGGCATATTCTGCAAACCGTTCAGTTGTTGCATAAGATTATCATGATGTCCTGTTCACAGAAGTACTATGACCTAATTTTTTGTTATATTACTAAAGGCTAAGATAAACTTAAAGTTTGAAAAATCATCAAACTAGGACAACACTCACAAAAATAGTGTTTAGCTTTTCACATACAAATTAGTTTTGCAGCATAGAGTTTACAAGACCTTTGGTGAATAACATTTTTATTTCTATTGTTTTCTCTCTCTTTTTTTGCAACATTTTTAGCTGCATTTTTACATGTAAACTTTTTAATTAACTTGGAGGGGGGGGGACAAGAAACAAAAGACAACAATTCACATATGTTAATAAAATTTAACAAAAAAGGGGAAGTTCTGTACCACTTCAGTCCACATATTACAGTTCGAAGACAAAAGACAACATTAGTTTACATATATAAGACCCAATTCATCTCTTTTTTTATTTTTTTTGGAACATATTTTAATACACTTACAGTATTTGTGCATAAAAATAGTTCAAATATCTGATGTTTATCAAGTATGTTATGCAATGGTTATGAAATATTGTGGAGTTTAAAAAAAAGTCTCAGAATTTGAATGCTTGCTACTTCAACTCCTCTTGATTCCAGCTTCTTTCTCTCCTACACTCTCAAGTCAACTTCAAAAAACAAAGCACTAATAAGACCCAAGGAACAGTTGTTTCATAGCGTCAAAGGGAATAGTAGATTTGGCTTGTGAAATCCAGAAAACTTTATGGTGCTCTTTTCACCTTTCTACTAGAGACTGACCGTGAAAGGGCCTTTTATTGACTAAAGGTCATTGCACACTGAGTCCAAAATGTTCATGTGCGTTTTTCTGTATTCCTCATCCTTTCCTATCCAAACGCAAGCTACGAATGCGAAAACGCAGAAAATCGAACCCGATCCAAAAAAATTTATGACAGACGAAAGTTTCGGAGGCAGTGTGTAAACGTGATTGACACAACGTGAGGTCGTATTTATTTTTTAACGTGAGAAGATTTCAGACTAAGTGTGCAATGACCTTAAGACAGAAAAACGTGTCAAAGTGTCACAATATGGTGAAGATTCAAAGATGCACTTGTTTGGCTGCATGTGCAGTGACCTATTTTCTATAATTCGAAGCAATATTATTAGAAAGAAGAGGTTGCCAGTTCAATGAATTAGAAATTAAGTAACTTTACTCATTAATATTCTTTCCAAATGAGGCTTTTGATCAGGGTTCATGCAGAGGACATCCAGACCTCCTCTACAGAAGGGCAATTAGTTTGGCAATGCCCCCTGGTGGAATGAGTACGGAAGGCCTCTCTACACGGCGCCCTCTTCATTAGTGCAGTTATGCCAACTGACTCTGGGTCAGCTCAACCACAAGAATTGTAAAAAATTCATGAGGCTTTTATGAGGAAGAATAGCTGACACTGGCACCGAGCTTCTCTGCTGTCTCTTGTCGATCTGCCTTCATCCCACTCACCTTCTTGCCCTCTCAGAAAGTGTTTAGAAATAAATGAAGCTCTATAAGCAACCCCCCTGTGCTTTCTACCTGGATCCAGGTGGATGTATGTGGAAAGCAGCTCCTGTGCTACTGCATCATGTCCCGTTGCTCTCAGAAGTTTCAGCACCCTGCCAGGCCTCGGATGGTGGGGTTCATGCTTAAAATGCACACTTGGAGCCCAAGCCCCCCCTCAAGGCCTGACAGCTAGCCGTCTGGGCCACAGTCAACCAGAGTTCAGCCTTTTGAAAAGTACTGGCAAGGGATCGGACAACTTCCTGCCACACAGAGATGAATGAGGCCAGTATGTCTCTCTGGCTCTGCTCTGGGTGTAGAGAGGAATGCAGAGGACCTCACGGGCAACACCTGGCAGTAGTGTGGTGTCAGTCTGACCCAAATGTGGTCAGGCCCAACGGAAAACTGAGCGAGTTAGAGAGTCGAGGGAGTAAGACGAGATGCCCATGACTCAACTCGAGCCTCACCTAGACAATTAAGTTTTTAGTGGTTTGCTTCTACTTTGTGGAGCACAGGTTTTAATAAAGTGCATTGGTGCCCACCCATTTTTCAGTTACGTTGGTTCTGAAAGTATTTTTTCCATAGGGATTTTAAATGAAGTGAATCACAACATCACAAACTTATGTGAAGCAAGAAAGTACTTGAAAAGGTACAAGACTGTGTAACACCACAGTGATGGAAAGAACTAAGCAATGTGAATTACATAATCAAATTAAAAAGGATGGAGAAATATAAAACTATTCATTTAAAGTTGTTGATTATATCTATAAAAAAGATATAGTTTAAGTTTATTTAAACATTTAAGTATTTTGACAGCATAGTGAGATCAACTGGATTGCATCATTTGTGGTGCTTCATGGGAGTGGATTTTCCTTGTAAGCCCTTTTGGTTCAATTTGCTCGCCACATTGATTGCTAGAATTTTCTGTACACATGGGTAATGTAGTTTTTCACCACAAATTCAACTGTTAAACAATTATTTGAAAAAAAAAAAGGATAGCATGATCCATTAACATCAGTTAACAACCTCAGAATTCACTTTCTTTAAAGGTTTATAAGTTATCCTTAAAAATAAATTTCATAACACATTTAAGAAAAATTATGTAATAGATAACAGTAATTGGGAATTTAGCTCCATACATTCACAATAATACACCCACACGCGCTATTATAGCCGGATTGCGCGTCCATTGTGTCACAATATACGACAATGTGTTCTCAATTATGCCTCTTTGGTTGATCATATCCATGCATTTCACATACTGCCTCTCATAAATCATCCCACATAAAAAAAAAAAAAAAATCTCATTACCAGCTTTCCGATTCATTGCATGACTCACTGTTCATAAAAATTCCATTCAAAGGACAAACTCAAAATCTGCTGTTTCGACACATTGTCACCTTTAATTGGCGCTTTGTAAATTGTTGAATGGGGGACATTATTTTGTGAGGTCACTGACTGCATGTTAAATGACTAAAACTGTTGTTTGTCAGGCCACCTTAAGTATGTCAATTTAGAAAAACATGAGCAGGACTCTGGACTCTTTCACAGATTGTGATGATACTTTCTCACAGTAATTAGCTCCGTAAACCTAATTTTGAACATAGATTTTTACTTTTAATTATTAATCTTGTATCACCTAAACATTAAATAAATAGCTTTGGGGTTGGGGTTTTGAATACAGGAATTACATTTCAATTTGACATTTCTTTCTAATTGTCTCAATCCATCTCTGTAATTTTCGCCTCTTGTATAAAGTCATGAAAACACAATAGTGGATTTTTTATTTTGCTCTTGGAGCAAATGAGAATGCAAAAATTACATTTGCTCTGGTCACTCTCTCCCATTTACCTCTAGAAGTTCATCCAGCAATGTGATAAAGGTCCATATGGTGCTGTCTCAACCTCTAATTTTAGAGAAATACTTTCCTTTAACTTACGCTACTAACAATACTACTTCTGTGACCCATTTTAACCAGTTTGGGATTGAAATAGCTGTACACGGAGCTGAATATAATGGATTTAAAAGCCCATTACTTCAGCCATGAAATAAGGTGGTTTGACTCAGAGTTGGCCGCACTTCAGAGGAAGCCATATCTCTTGTTGTAGTGATTCATACCCCACCTTCCACTTTTGGGTTAACCACAAATTAGGAATCTTCAGGAGAGCACGCAAGAGGCCAGAGAAATCCATAAAGAAGAATTAAGTAAAAGGTAATTATTCCTCCATCAGATGCACAGGTAGCCAAACTGCTGGAGCCATGGGGCTTAGAGGTGGCACCGTTCCAGCGTTATCTCAACTCACATGGGAAACACTAGAGAAATAAGGGAACAGGCTGGTTCTTTATCTGTAAAGAGAGCTGAGGTCAAAGTGAGAAAGCAAAAGAAAAGAGGGATTGGCTATAGATGTTGTTTTCTCTCTCTTGCTGTAGCTCCTTCCCCGCAATATCTTCAGTTACATTTCCCGCAGCTTTTAAGGAGCCCCATGTGTTTCCATTTAAATCCAGAGTTACTGCGTCTGTAATTGCTACTGAATAATTAGTTTGGGGTGTTGACAGAAAAGCAATACATACCGCAGCAATAAGACTAAGTTGTAAAGCAAGGTTGCGGTTAGGAGAGACTAGAGATACCTTTAACCCTTTAATCACCAAGACTGTATTTCAGCAAGTGATAATACAGGGGGGGGGGTCAACCGTGGGGTTAATTAAAATGGATACGGAGAGGTTTAAATGATACTTTTCTTTTATGGGCAGTAAAAGCACATACATGCTGAGCAAAGGAAACCAGTTGCAATTACAACATGAAATGTGGTTTTGCGACATCGAGGGACTTATCTGCACACGAGTAAACTATAAACTGTCGACGTTAGCACTCTGTGGAAACTAGTTTAGGCAAATGCACTCATTGCAAGCCTTTGTGAGGTCTATGTATAACCCAAAAGCCTCCTGGACAGTCAGAGGTCTGTTCTCTTATCATTTCCAGCCAATGCGCTGCATCTGCAGCACACCCAGATTTTGTCTTCGGGGCATTAGATAAAATAAGACGGTTATTAAAATGATATCTCACAAGGCTAAGAGTTCATCTGTCATATGATAAGAGCTCACAGAAGCTTGCGTAGATGACTGGTCGGACCGTTGAATAACCATGATCATTCATTAGACAGCAAGAGAAGCATTGTACGCTTAAATAATGCTCACTTAACTCTGTGTGTTTTATAGGGATTGTCAGTAACACTTTATTTTAGGGTCTCTTAACTGGTTGCTTATTAGCATGCATATTTCTAGAATATTTGCCATTTATTAGTACTAATTAAACGCATATTAATGCCTTATTCTACATGACCTTATTCTAAATCCCTAATCTCTAAACTTAACAACTACCTTACTAACTATTAACAAGCAGCAAATTAGGACTTCATTGAGGGAAAAGTCGTAGTTAATAGTGAATTAGTGTTCCCTATTCTAATTATTGTCTATTCTAATTAAAGCAGCAGACAGATGCCCCTATTATGAAACATGTTAGTGAAGTCGGATGGGAAGTGCACGTCACGTCTATCAAATCAACCCTTTCTAGGTCATCTCCCCAAAACCTGCTCTCTTATCAAAGTTTCACACAAATCCTTGTCTTTTATCTGCAAACGCGTTCGTCTGGTGTGCACGGTCTTCGTCATGGCAACGGCTTCTATCTTATTTCATGATTTTAATTATCCCCTAAGAGACTAAAGCAGTTTGTCGCAAGCTCGTTAACAATTCCGCGGAGGGATCAGATAACCCTTCGTTCTCTGTCTCTCTCGTTCTCACTCACCCTGTCCAACTCCAACTGCTTTTCTCTGCCCTGTCACATTTTCCCCTCTCTACTTCTCAAATCAATGTCACGCACAGGCAGACAACTCAAGAGTCAAACTGCGGTCACCACACTCACTTGCATCATTTGAAAGTGAAGGGGGTTGAAACTTCCTGTGTATTTCATATCCCAGCTTCTCAACTTCATAACTTCATGAAAGGGCAGAGAGAGGGAGGTGGAAAAGTTTTTTTGTTGAAATGTGAAGACTTCTTGAGGAGAAGGAGAAAAGATTAGAAAAACTGCTGTTTAACTAAGAAGAAACTTTTAACTAGATAACTTTATGCATTAATTTTTACACAAATCACCAATATTAGAGCAGAATGAGGGGAAAAATGCAAACATTTTTTCCATTTTAAAAATGTACAGTTTGGTCCAAATGTTTGAGATCTAGTGATCATGCTTGCTATTTAATCATTTAAAAAAAAAAAAAAAAAAAACTTTTTCTGCTACTGAGGTAAAACTGGGGTAAGGTTAGGGACAGGTTTGGTGGTATGGGTAGGTTTAATGGTGAGTTAACCAATAGAGGAAGGGTCAACAGTGTAATAATGTAGAGATGTAATTACATGCAGGGATTTTTTAAATACATGAACAAAGTAAAAACGTGTAATTACACAATAAGTGCATTTTATCAAATTATTAAATTCAATTTTAGTAAATAGTAGTTGAAGACACTTAATATAAAGTGGGCCCCAAATTTGAGTAAAAAATTTAATGTAAATGAATTTTATTAATTTACATTAATAAATAAATATTAATAAAAGTAATTGGTGTCACGCATTTGATGAAAAAATATTTAAAATATTTACGCTGATATTTAACTTATTTGATTAGTACCCCAAAAATTGTGTAGAATCATATATATATATATATATATATATGTGGTACCTTTTCAAAAGGTACATGTTTGTACCTAAAGGCTCCATTTTGGTACCTTAAAGATACATATTAGTACTTAAAGTGTACACATTTGAACCTAATAGGTACAAAAGTGTACCTTTTGAAAAGGTACCGCCCCAGCTTTTGTACCTTTATTTCTGAGAGAGTGTACATATATATATATATATATATATATATATATACACACACACACACATACATACATACATATATATATATATATATATATATATTTGTTTTTTCTTTTGTTTTTTGTTTTTTTAAATCATATAACTTCAATTCCATATTTAAATAAATTTTGATTTTGAATGTTATTTTTTAATGTTATCATATTTTTGGAACCCACTGTATAAATACATATTATTTAGACTAAATTCTAACGTATTTCACTGGCTCAATATTAGGGCACAAAGAAAATCAGAAAACAATCTAGTCCTCTGTTAATATCTACCTTGGTGTAACTATAAATACACCTTTGTGTTCACATTGTAATAGTTTTGGCATTTTGACATTTGCATGAATCATTTGATTAGTTCTATTCAATACAAAAACACAGGCATTATGTCTAACATGACAAAGAATCAATGGAGATGGATGTTAGCGAGCTGCAGGGGGACATTAAGGATAATCTTAAACACAGACTGTTCATAAATCACAGATGGATTTGATAATCAAATCATAGCGCGCTAATCAATTCAAACTCTGTTTTAGCTAATATAGTCTCTCAAAGGCATCTCAGAATCATCTCAAAGGGCAAAAGGCCACTGAGTAAGCATGTATATGTGTGTGTGCGTTTGTGAAAAGTGAAAATTAGATAATTAACATCAATGTTACCTTATCTCAGTCTCATATACATCATGTGTCTTATGCCTTTCTAATGTATTCTGTCTTTATTTATGTAGTTAACAATAAATAGGTAAAAAAAAAAAAAAAGGGGGACTTTAAAGGAACCAGAATATCAGTGACTTGAGCTGGGCTCTTTTAACCTAGCAACCACTCAGAACATCCCAGCAACTGCATAACAATGTCCTAGCAACCACAAACAAAACCCTAGCATCATGGGGTCAGCTTTTGCATGCACAAGCACCACAAATGTATTCAGCTCAGGCAATTTAAACCTTCACCATCCTCCCCTTACTCTCACCAACAGAGAGAGCGGATGTATTGTTAAATGAGATTTATCCCCCCTTTACCAGTCTGCAGATACCCTGCTGCGGTGCAGGTTTTGCCGGTCCGCACAGTGGCACTGATGGCAGTAAAGTAAGTCATTTCTGGACGCATTGTGACAAGTCTCAGGGTTCTGGGTCGCTCTCCTGGGAAGAGCAGGAACCTCAGAGAAAATGTCAAAATCCACCAGGGACATGGAAACAATGACATATCCTTTTAACTACACAAGCACTCATCTTAATTACACATACTGTTAGATCTTCTCCTATATTTAATTGAGACACTCGACGATTTTATACAAAAAAAAAAAAGAATGCAATTACTGAAAGTTAAGGAGACTGACCATATCATTGTCTCAAACACATGAAATATTTATACATTAAATAAGATAAGTTTGTAAGCTTCAATTTAAATACGATAAATATTAATATTGTTGCATTTTAATGCTTCATTGTAGTTTGTACGCATACGTTATTAGCACTAATAAAGAATAGAAAGCAAATATATTTTTACTGAGTTCTGTGTATGAATTTTTAAAAGACACTGAGCTTTAAAGAGAGTTTGCAAATATTCATGCATTTGTAATGAAAGAAAAAGAGCAAAGAAATGCTGCCTTCCAACTCTCTCCTCTTTCTCATGTCTCGCTCAGCTCTTCCAGTGCTGATTGAAGAGGTGTGCCTGCGTATACTCAGCCTCCATAAACATCCTCTCAGAGATCATTTACTGGCAGCATATGTGCACACACAGCAGAGGCCGTCTCAAAGTAACACACAGCAGAGCCCCGAGCTGTAGCATACCACAGATACTTCAGAGAACAGGACAGCATTGAAGAGGGATAACCGTCTGTGCAAATCATCAGAAAATTTATCTAAGACAAGTCTTGCTCTTCAATTCTTCAGTCTTCACTTTAAATACTGTTTTAAATATGATATTGCATATGATATTTGACAAAGGTGACAAATTAGAATATCTATGTCTTTTTGTCTTCCAGGTCTAGAGGTCACAAAACTGCTCAAAAGTTTGGGCTCGGTGAACACATTTCTACTATTTTGGAATCCCTGCATTGGCTTCAGTCAGGCTTAGCATTGATTTTAAAATTATCATGCTTACCTACAACACTAAGATAAGTTGACTTAACTTAAAAAATTGAGGAAACCCGTTGCCTTAAAATTTTTAAGTAAATTATAGTTAAAAAAATAAGTTAATTGAAGTGTCAATGTCCAGTTCTCTACTAAGCTACCTGCTATAGCTCAATAAACTCCCCACTGGAAGAGTTTCAGGACAAGTACGGCGGATACAACTCGAGTCGCTTTATAAGCTTTTATTGTGCGCACATACACAATAATCATCCACGAACTAGATAGCCTAATGCTACTGCTGCGCTAGCCTGTTAGCTAACTGGTAGGTTAGTTAGTTAGGTTAGTTGGGTTAGGTTGTAAACCCGCAATGAAAACATAAACACAAATATCACCAGAATTAGCTAATGAAGTTACACAATCATATGATATCAATCTTTTCAATCTGAATTACTACCAATGCCAGTTTATAGTCACTCACCGGCAAGGCGTACCAGTCCTGACCATCAGTTGAATGAAAATGAAACTTAAAGGCGACGCGCCAGTACACTGCGTCTAATTAAGCATATACAGATATACAGTGTGGGGACCAGGAATAAAAATAAAACAAACCTGTAACCTAGTAAGATTATAACATATATGAAATATAACATAAATATGCCCGCTTTTGGAATAAGGCAGTAAATGTACACAATTATACCCCAGCACATAATAAAATATCCATCACTTGTTTTATATATATATATATATATACACACACATACATAACAATAATTACACCTACTGGAAAGTTCTACAGTCAAGTTCACTTAACTTTTTTTATTTAATTAATATGTAATTAATCATTTTAAGGCAACGGGTTTCCTCAATTTTTTTAAGTAAGAGTTAACTTATCACTTTTTACAGTGAAGGCCCTGCATGGATTAGCACCAGTATATCTGACTGAACTTTTAATTGTCTACTCACCAAGGCGTAATCTCCGCTCGTCTGATTCTGGCTTGTTAACTATTCCTGTAACTCGTTTACGGTCTATGGGTGATCAGGCTTTTTCATCTGTGGCACCAAAACTCTGGAACTCTCTCCCCACTGAAATCAGACAGGCTGAATCTTGTAGTGTTTTTAAATCCTCTCTTAAAACATATTTTTTCCAATTAGCATATTTGTGACTTTTTTCAATGTATTTATTCTGTATGTTTTGGTAAGCACTTTGAGATGCAACTTTGAAAGGCGCTATATAAAATAAAGTTTATTATTATTATATTATATTATTTTGTTTTAATGTAAAAAGAAACATTAAGATATTTTTAATGACTGAACAATTCATAATAATAATTCACAACAATCTAAATATTTCATACTTAAAGTACCACTACTATTAAAAATGCATAACTGAAGAAAGAAACATCATGTTACCATGATGGAAACTTGTTAACATCAGTAAACCATGGTGCCACCACAGTAATTTTTAGGAAACAGTATATTTAAAAAAGTGTATTTAAAGATGTATTTGCTATCAAAAGAGACATATTACAAGCCTTATAAGACCTCTGAAAAACAAATCACTGCAACTTTTACATAAGCCTTTAGATTCATGGTTAAAGATCCAGTCTTGTAATTGAAACATTGCAGATTCAAATCCCAATAGGATGCTCCGGGAGGACTGCCTCTACCATGAGTGTACCGTAAATTGTTTTGAATAAAAGTATGGGCTAAATACCAAATCAGAGTTATATAGTAAGCTTATATGGGGCACCAGACCAAAGTCACACGCTTGCGTACAGTTCACCTCACATGGGATATTCTCAGTCTCCTGTATCACGTCACGGAGAGAAATCCTATCTCTAATGCCAACCTTACATTAACCCAATGTTATCCTTCATCCTGGTGCATCCTGGTGAGTCAGAGCTAACATGTCCTTATGTCCAGCCTAAAGGTGTTGATCTCTGTACTTTCTGACAAGTAAACAAACTGCCTTATGAGCTTCTTGTCCTCAGATGATCAGACTGTGGGGGCTTACTAATGCGCTAACGTATAGCTAAAGCCTCTCACACTGCGACCCGTGCTTAAGCTAAGGACTTCCTCTTGATGACTATCTAATGTTCCCTCATAAAAGCAGAAGGAAATTACATTGAAAAGCATGAATAAATATCAGTCATTTTCTTCAAGGGCATTGAAACTCGTCTAGCCATAGAAGTGATTGGTATGAAAGGACCATGGTAGACTTAAACTCTAACCTTCAGGTGTCAGCTTTCTCAGACAGCTCTGGTCTCAGCTCATCCCTAGACCCTAAGCCGCCTTGCTGGCATGATGCAGATTTAACTCCAGCCGATTAGCCTCTTAGCTTGTCTGTTAACGTATACTGTGTCAAAGACCGTTAGAAGGATTTCGATTGTTCCAATGTACCAGTAATACAGTGATTATAGTCTTTAAGAAAGATTTGTGTAGCTTGGTTACAGCTGATCTTTGCTTTGTTATATTCTAAGACATTCAGCAACTTTAGAGAGAAAACTTTGTACAGGTAGAATGGAAATCTGTTGATATATTTTCCACTGCCTTACACACAGACATAAATAAGGGACATTAACTCCCAAACCCAAGAAATGGCATACCCAAACTAAAATGAATATCTTCATGAAACCTTTGGACTACAAGCATAATTAATGCGGAGCTGAAGTGAAATATTTTCAGGGTTGAACCATGTGTTGCTAATAATTTTCACTCGTAAAATAAAGCTTCCAAAAGGGGGTTTCACAGCGATGCCATATAGAAGACCCATTTTCCATTAGAAAGAATCTTTAGTGCAATGGAAATGTTCCATAGATGTTAAAGGTTCTTCATACCACAAAAAAAAAAAGAATTTACTTATAAGTATATAAAAAAGTAAATCGGTTGTTTTAAACAAGTAAACAAAAATGACAAATAAACAAATAAGTAAATAAATTTTTGACAATTATTTAAGATATAATATCAATTGTGGCAAAGAAATATCGCACTTGTTGATCAAATTCCATTTTAAACACATCTATATATGTTAATTGATAAAACACTGAAATGACAGGCCGCTTGTCCTGCTCATCTAAACATTTTCCACAGCAAATAGATCTCCATATTTCTCAAAAGCCCAGTTATCCACAGTGCAACCAAGTGTATTCTGGGGTTCTCCTCCAGACAAATTCACATTCATGAACAAATATATTCCCTGAATAGCATCCTAATTCAGTCTATCATACAGTAATTGTTTGTATCTGCATGGCCCTCCTTTTCTTATTTCGTGACACATGACAAGGAAAAGGAGAGAAATGTCAGTGGCAGTCATTTATTCACCCATCTTCCACTCTTAAATTGCTAAGTGTAACAGACCTCCGACAGAATTTCAGCAGAAAGAATGGGTAGTGACAGTGTGACAACCCTGACCAAAATTCGAGTTGTTTTTGGTCGGCTAGTGAGATGTCAGCCTTAGGCAATAAAAATAAACAGAAAGAAAAACCATCCCTCTCCACTTTGGATAACTTCAGCAAGTGTGTTAGAGGATTGTTCACAGCTAGTATCTACAATAAACAGGCCTACAGTGTAGAACCAGCTGACAACCACAGGGTAGCAAACAATGAACAAAAAGGATACAAATTAAGCTACTCATCAAGGAAAGGTCACCAAAACAATAGTATTGCCAGGAAACTATATAACTGACCGGTAGGCCAATTAGACACTGTAGCTACTGTAAATAGAGTTGAGTGCTTAATCCTATGTTTCTTAATTTCTATAACGCAATGGCCAATTCGTTTTTCATGCTGCTAAGAGGTCCAAGAGGTGGCCACACTGGTCCTCTTAGCAGCATGAAAAACGAATTGGCCATTGCATTATAGAAATCAACAGATATGTCTCTGATTTGCTACAATGTACAATGCTGCAAAAACAGAGCACACATACATCAAATATACATTTGATTCTGACTTGAGGCGGCTGCCGGTTACTTTCGTTTTGTTGTTTATGTTATTTAGTTGCTTCTTTCCTGAGTCTTGAACTTGGTTACGTTTTCCTTAATACATTTTTTCCTTAATACCCATTTTTTAAGTCTCGCGACCCAGGGTTTGAAAGCCACCGTGCTACACTATGGTAAACATGCCCCCATCCCAACTATTTTGACACCTGTAACAGAGCATTTTCAAATTTGAAATGACCTAATTTTGTGCATAAAATTGTAAAATTTCTTTTTTAAACATTTGTTATCTATGTTCTATTGTGAATAAAATATTGGCTCATGTGATTTGAAATTCTTTTAGTTTTCATTTTATTCAAATTTAAAAAAACGTCCCAACATTTCCGGAATTCGGGTTGTAGATTGCCAGCCAATACTTCTGCCAAAAACAACTAACAACAAACAAGCTGCCACTAATCACATTTCTTGTTCACAAGACAGGAAAAGTTTACTATGCTTAGCAATATCAACCATCTCGAGTTTAGTGTGGCAGAAGTGACTCCTTTATTCTGTACACACAAAAAAATAATATTTTTTTCACTCAGGCAAATAAATGTAGTTGTCAATCATGTTAAGTGTGTACATTATTCTATATTATTAAAACTTTACTAAACCTTTATTATGAAATAATCTATAAATCTTGTTTTATAATCATTCACCCCGCTATGAAACAAAGTCTACTTTTCACAAAGAAGCTATATGCACCTGGATGTAAGTGATTTGGTTGTCATGGAAATGACTCATCTCTTTAGAGATCAACCAATATATTTACATTTACACATATTCAATAAAAAACAGACACCTCATCTGAAAAACATTCTCGCTGGCACTCTGTAAATCACCTACTGGGATTAAGTACAAAATAATATATGTTCAGACAAACATTTTACATTTTATTACATAATGTTATAATTTGTAATATATTTTATTATAGCATAGACAGCTTTCAGATTTTTCTGTCACTGCTAAAACAATTCCATCAATGATGGAAAATTTTCGGTTAACGTGACCTCTGATATATATATATTAGAGGGGAAACTTTCTTTTGTAAGCATTTAAGACCATTTGATGCAGACCATTTAAACTCACTACCAGATAAAAAATATAATTTTTCATCATGTTAAGGCAAAAAGAATAACCTCTGCAATGATATCTCCTATTTTCTGAACAACTGGTCTCTGTCACAATAATCGTTTCATGTTTTTCACTTCGTTTCATTGCTTTCAATACCGAGGGTGTTCAAAATGAACATCACAAAACCATCCCTTAGTAAGACTGTTGGTTTGTTACAGGGGGTAAATTGTCAGACTAATGGAATTACTGACTAATTATTTTATGTTATAAATCCACAGCCTTTGTCTATACTGTCACTTCACCTCTAAAAAAGGATGGAAATAAAAGGGAAAAAATCTATTACTATAATTGCTAAGACAGCGATAAACCTCAGAGCAGGGCGAGAAAGAAACAGATATGAAAAGATGAAGAAAGATGATTGTAAGCTGTGACAGGAAGAGTGTATTGATTGGCTTAGTGTGTGCTCATGGCTTTTAATTTCCCTGACTGGCTTTCCACCCTCAGTCTGTGATGGATGAGAGGAGGCTTCAATCACAATTCACAACCTGATGAGACACGTACGTGCACACACACTGACAAATCACACATACAAAGAAAAATCCATGCTGTAACACACCGCATTAAGAAGTTTGCCAGAAGTAACTGCAGTGTGCTGACTGTTGATCGAAAGCTACTGCAATTTTAACACAATCTCAGCTTGACATGCATCCACATATGCACACGCAGCACAAAACACACCATGTTACAGGGCCCCTTAATAATAATAATAATAATAATAATAATAGCGATAAATCCCACAAGTCTTTGCCATTTTGATTTATGGACAGTCCTTTATTAGTCCAGAACAAACATTTACATATATGAATAACATATGAACCTATGAATAATTAACATATGAATAATTAAGAGGCTCATTTCTTGTGGCCTTCTGATGAGGGTTGAGGTTCCTGCATCTCTAACCCTTCCAGTGCTCACCGAAAAAAAATTGGGCAGCATGACTTTCAGCATAGCATTCATCAAAACACCTTTTCTGCATTTTAATTTTTTAGAATCAGTGACACATTGGATGAGGTGATCTATCTTGTTCGATGGACTGAGGCAAAGACACGAAGACATGAATTCTGATGAGTGGCGGGATGTGTGGATATGCACGGAGAGGCTGAGGTAATTAGAGGTCTTTTAGAGTAATTATTCAGTCATAACAGAGGGGATCTGAGAGGAGATGTTTAGTCCAGACCTCGCATGTGAAACACTAACAGACATACACTGATTATACACCATTACTCTGTACCACTCACGCTGCAAATAATGTTTATGCTGATTTCTGCCTGTCTATGTGTGTATTTATGACCATGGACTGCATAATGGACATCTTAAATGAAGATTTGCATTTATTTAAAAGTTTTTACTGATACCTTTGATCAATTTAATGCATCATTGCTTAATAAAAGCATTCATTTCTCTAAAAAATCTTACTGACTCCAAAAGTTCAAACGGTAGTCTGTAAATATAGCTTGGGCATTTGGTTTCTAAATGAATTTCTATGGTTTCATGCTCTTGGCAGCCAACAATTCACTGCACAAAGCACTGTGGTCGTACCAAACCATGTTTATCCTCATTGCGATTCTGGGTCATATTTTCATTTTTGTTCTGGGTTTTGAAGATGTGAGCACGTCACGTCATGTCCATGTTGGCAAATATACATGTTGTGCTCAAACTATGTCAACAACAAAAACATAGTATGGGAAGCATTCGCTCCTAACCTTTAAAACTGTATTTATATTTATACAATTTATACAATACAACAAAACATCTTTAGACAGGCAACTATTTACTCTGCTTAATAATTATGTTTTTCCCTTCTCTCCACAACTCAGATCTGCAATGCATTTTTTACCTCAACAAACAGCCAGTTAAGTAGCACAGTTTTAGGCAATGACACCATATGTTGTTCAAGATAGTGATGTGTTTTTGGCCTCTGTTGCAAAATAGACTCAGGAGTACTGTATCAGGGGAAAATAAAGTCTAAATTAAATAACACAAAGGTCTGGGGAGCATTCACCATTTACAGATCAGCATCAGAAGGTTTTGTACAGTGATAATCCTAAACCTTTTAACTCAGCTAACTTTATTCACTTCGATGATCAGACGAACCTCTCTGACCCACCTACGAATGGTAAGTGGATATAGGGTGGAAGGCTAATTCACAAGGGCAGTGCTGTGAAGCGACATTTCAGGACAGAACATTGGTATAAGGAGTGACAGAGAGGCTCACGCGGAAACTTTGCATGCGGAAATTTTCAAAGATTAAATATATATATATATATATATATATATATATATATATATATGTAACACTTTATAATAAGGTGTCATTTGTTAATTTTGGTTTATGTGTTAACTAACTATTTATCTTTGTTAATGTTAGTTAATGAAAATACAGTCATTCATTGTTTGTTCATGTTAGTTCACAGTGCATTAACTAATGTTAACAAACACAACTTGTGATTTTAATAATGCATTAGTAGCCTAAATGCTGAAATTAACATTAACTAAGATCAATAAATGCTGTAGAAGTATTGCTCATTATTAGTTCATGTTAACCAATGTAGTTAACTAATATTAATTAATGAAGCTTACTGTAAAGTGTTCCCAAAAAATAAATGAACCTCCCAGTCCTTTGGCACGTTCATTTTAGTTTAGCATTGGCTTTTGATATAGGCGACAAAAAAAACAAAAAAAGAGTTTTGAGGGTGTTTTGTAGATTTCACCTCCAAAAACTATTTTTGTATTTTTCGTATATTCCCATTCATTTCCTATACCGTTTTTTTTTATACCATGAACACAATTGACTATTTTTATTTTTGTTTTATTTATTTATTTAATTTTGTGTGTGTTCACTTAGCAAGTACAACAAAAGTCTTCGAGTTTCATACCATTGTGATGAAGCTACGGTTTATTTAATTTTATTTATTTTAGTCTAAAATGACTGAACAACATTGCATTTGTCAGTCCTCTGTCGTGTGTGTCATGTGTTCCCGCCTCTTGTTTCCATATTTGGTCATGTTCCGGTCCTTGTTAAGTGTGATTATTAGTTAAGTCTTGTCCAGCTGTGTTTAGTAATGATCAGTGATTGTCATGTGTATTTAGTTCCTGCCTGTTTAGTCAGTTGGCGTCTGGTCTACTCGTTATTCCCCGGTGTTCCTGTCCGTGTGAACCTTGCCTTGTCTTGCCCTGTCCTGATGTCCTCATTAAAGACTATTATTTTGAAGTTTATCCTCGTCTCCGTGTTCCTCATTCCTCCCTGCTGTGTGCACCGTGACAGCATTGTCCCCAGTGCTTTAATTGTGACATGGCACAGGATATGCCATACTGTGTAAGAATCCTTACTGTAGAAACCTTTCCCCTGCCATCTGCTGGTTAGGGGTAAGTGGATAAGGTCATAATCCTTTTATAGTCAATACGTTTAAAAAGAGCAAGACTAGGGGAGATTTCCATAACAGCAAAATGTGTTACTAGTGTCCTAGAAGATTCTGCACAGCTGGAAAGTGATGAGGTAATGGAAAGAGACTGGACGGATAAAAGAGAGATTATGACAAATAAATGATAAAAGCAGGAGGACTGAGAGAGTAAAGGACAGGAAAAGGTTGAAATGAGAAATTAAAAAGTGCAGGAATAAGGGTGCATTGGTAATGCATAAGAATTGGCTTTTTTAAAGTCAAGTTTCAATTGAATGGATTGCTGCAAGCTTAGCCCCCTTTTTTTCTCCTGAAATTATGTATTTTTAGAGTTGAACAGCTCTCATGAGCAGCAAATCAAATATTCTGTGTAATCTGTTTGTATCTTGAGAAACGTCACAACTACATCCGACTACAGATACTGAAAAAGTAAATCTGTCCTTTCATTTGTTATGAAATATTCACCTAATTCAAAATTCTCTTTTTTGCGATACACACACGCACGCAGACCTCCTGCTCATATGTTGTGTAACTATATATGTGAAAAATCACATAAAACTTTTTCTCTGTTTGTGGGAAAATATTGATCGCCCCTTTCATTTTTCACCCGGGGCAAAATTGAATTCTCTGCCTTGAAAATATTTGCCTCCCTTGAACAAATCAATTAATCTGTCCCTCCTGACTTACTCTCTGACTCCCTGAATTTTTCGCTCTGTTGTCTGAAGTGGCCAGCACTTAAGAAAGCATCTGCCTAACCCTATTAAGTTCTTCTGCAAAAGCCTGTTCTTTGGACTCCATTCAACTGTAAAAGCGTGTTGGGAATTTATCCAATAAACTCCTTCTCCCTGACATCTTTACAATATATTACGTAATGAGCTGGGCACCACTGCTTCAATTACAAACCAGTACAGTGTGTTTAACTTATTTGAACAAGCTCTACCTAAATATTCTTGAAATCTCTCCAATCTTAAGAGGATAACAGAAATGAAGCAATGAAGAAAGGGAGTGTAGAGGGGAATTCTGGACACTCAGAGTGCAGGGGCTTTGTTCTCACATCTGCACTTACACTTTTCACCACCGGGGGACAGTGAGACAGACAAATACAGTCTTATACACCTTGTAATGTGCAGCCTTTTATTTTAATTCAGTTTTTATTGACATTTTGCTCTACATCAGTTATACAACATATGTGAACATTTAACAATTTTTATTGTAACCTGCTTATTAACTTCTTGTCTTTATACAGTAGCTATAATGAATAATAGGCCTGCATTTATTTCTCAAAAACAATTAAATAATATCATAATTAATATGCAATCTCCACTAGGTATTAATCTGGGTTATTTAATTAGCTTATTAACTTATTATTTAATTCGTTTTTTTATATGTGCTCCATGCAGCAATGACTTACATTGATAGAGACAATAAATAGAATAGTAGAATAATAGATAGAACGACAGGTAGTAATAATAATAATAATAATAAATTATTGTTATTACTGTTATACAAATAATAATAATAATGCTAAATGACTAAATGTACATGTAATAATAATAATATAAATTATTGTTATTAGTTATAATAATAATAAATATTCAAATAACAAAGATAATTACATTTAAAATAATTAAATAAAAAGCCGCCATACTGGAGAATGAATCAAATGAAATTGATACTGAATAAACTATATCAGGTCTATGTATGGCACATGTCTCAATCAAATACTGCCCTCCCATGGCTTAACCGTGTAACCATCAATACAATGCAAAGGGGATTTTTATTCTTTGTTGATTATATATTTTGTTGCTAAAGGACGCCCAGGTGTGTCTTAACTGTGCAGTCTAACACAACCAAAGCACTAAAAAAAGACTAAAAATAATTGCAACGTGCAACCTGGAGTCTTGGCTTCACTCTTGGTGTTTATATATTTACAGGTTAGGATACAAGATATATAGATCACATATAGATTCATTATAGATGAATGTATAGAGAAACAACAAGAACTTAAACTTTCTTTTTCAGTGCTGAAGTCTGAACTTAGACCTTCATTATAGATAGGCAGCCAGACGGGATTTTCAAAAACACAGAGCCTTGATGAATTATTAATAATATCAAGACTGCAGAGTCTTGGGGCAAACACACGAACACTGTTGATTCTCAGCTATTAAATTTTAATGTTCTATCAGCACTGTAATGTAGAAGATGGTGTGACCAGAGAGAGGAGAAAATAACAGAGAGAGAAAATAAAGGACGCATCAGTTGAGTGTTAGAGGCCACGCCGAATCTCAAGAGATACAAGTGCGGGAACATCTGTGTTTCTGGGGCTTGAGAAAAGAAAGGGAGCAGGGAGACCACCTGCAGGTGTGTTTGAGCATATGTACATGCAGGTGTGTATGTTTTGGAGGAGTTCCTCTCTCACCTTTCCCCAGGGAGCTAGGCTCTCATGCAGGGAAGACAGGATCTTTTATCTTGGCTGATGTCCCAATCAATCAGAGTGACAGTGATGGAGACCCCAATGGCCAGACCCTCATATAGACCCAACTCTCCCATCTGTCATTATTAACCCCTACTGAGGGAGAGTTTTGAGATTTAACCACAACTATTCAAACAACATGAGAGAAAAATAAAACCATTTCATAAAGATTAGTATCTGCAAACCAGTTCAACAGAGAAAGATACAGCAAGGAAAATGATTTTCTATCCAGAAAGTTCACCTAAAGTTGACAAACTTTATAACTTAAGTTTTTTTTTTTTTTTTTCCTTTCAATAATTGATTCTTATTGGTCAATCGTGGTATTCACGCTGTCAATTATGACTTCAAACACGGCGCTGAGTGCAAGATTGCGGTCTTACAAAATCAAAGCGATCTGGAATTTCGAATGAGGCGAAAATTTTCTCAAACGGATTTGCACGTTATGATTTACGTTTTATATATTTTGAATATTAGGCTGCTTAGTTTGAATTGACCTCTTCTTTTCCCGTGAAATTTCCGCGCCTCAACTGACCATTCGACTCAAGCCTGAGATTTCCTACACACGTTCTAATTTCATGTCTTGTATTTTTTCGTGAATTCTTTATCATAACATAATAAAACAATTTAGCTAACTAAAATCAGTATTTCAAGACTATTTCTTTATTTATATTAAAGTGAAAGTACGCGCGACGAAACAAAAAATCTGAATCATAGACTGAATCATAAGTGTGTGAATGAGTTCTCTGCGCGCACTCTGCTTAACAACGCAGTGCCAAGCGTAAAACACAGACGACTTTGGTTTTGTGGTCTTCCATTTGAAACCTCAAGAATACATCACCCAATGTTTCTCACCCTCTACACAATTTCCTTATTGATCCATATTTGATAATAAACCAAATGTGCGGTACTTCCCTCCAATGAAATTCCAATGTGGGTGGAGTTATCTTGCTTGACGCGATGAAAAAACAAACGACCAACCAAATACACACACCGCCGTGTATCATCTGAATATAACCTGATTTTCCTTAAAAATATATATAATTATAGCTAATTAATAACATAGTGTTTTGTAAATGACTTGCTATCATCCTCCAATGAAACTTTTGAATTCACATTTGAATTCTGAGACAGAATTTCACAATTCTGTCAATATTTAAATCATTTAGTATCATATAAAATTCTATTAAAATTAACTATTGAATCATTCATGTTCACAATCTGCAATATACTCAGTTTCTGTCAGGTGCAGGCCTTCTTAATGACCCACCAGCCACAGTTTACTCTTTACTGCTATCAAAATCCACAGGCTTTCAGACCCTTTCTTTCACCATTTCCTTGGCATGCAGTATTAGGTGAGCTGAAATCCCAATACCCCACCCTATTTCTCTTCTCCACGGGCTAATTTATTGCTCTCAGCAACTGAACTTTCACACTATTTGTCTGGCAGGCAGCATCAAGTCTGCACACTGTACAGGTTATGGGTGTGTGTGCACATTCATCACACAGAATAAGGCTCATTAAATGTGGCGCGTGGTACCACAGAGAGCAATTAGCCTATAATGCAGCTTCCACCTGCCATTCTTCTATGCCATACTATAAGCAGGTAAAACTAATTGTTAACATCTAATATCAGATCAAACTGTTGAAAGCATTTATTATGTATCCTATTATCTAGTGCACCTGAGTCAGTTTGGAAGGTTAGCGTTCAACATGTGGCTCATGCTCGTAAATAAGATACAATGATTCATGTACCTGCATGCGGACTTGTCACATTTAAATTGAATCAATAGGCAGTGAAACCTTTCCTTCCTTTCCATTTCTTCGAGAAAACTTGGAAGTGAAAAAAAAGTGAGAGGATTGGGGAAAATAAATTCTGAAATAGGGGAGAATTATTGCCCCCCAGAGGCCCTGCCCCCCTTCGCTTTTCTTCTGAAATCCATTTGGCCTGGTCCCCCCATTAGGCTGGCTGTCAGGCAGTGGATGCTGGGATGGGCGGCTGTGTAGAGAGAGGCAGGAATGGAATGAATTTACCTGGTCATGTAGAGCGGGTGTCAGAGAAGCGGCCAGCAATCCATCAGTGGCACCAGCTTCCTGTCAGAGGGGGGAGGGCCGAGAGGAAGAGACACATTGGGTCATCGGAGCATCTTCATTCTCTAGCAGTTCGCGTGCCGTGGGGAGATGGTAAGCGAGGGGGTGTGTAGAGCAGGTTTAAGTGTGCACATTTTCACAATGTATACTTTTTTAATAGGCCTGCTGATGGGAAACTAGTGAATGAAGGTAAGACAAGAGTCCAATTATCCCCTATGGTGGGCGCCTTTTAAGCAAGCAAGCTAACCTTCAACCCCTTTGTCTTTGCCCTCAGGGCATAACAGCTCTCGAACATACGCTCAGCCCATCTGAGAGGCCCGGGAAAACACACTCACCAGAATCTAATAGACTTCATTACTTTGTCTTGTCAATGCCTAGCGTTGGCATGCTATGCCTATTAACATGGTGTTTACGTCTTGTGCCGACTGTCTTCTGCATTCATTAAGGCAATGAATTCCCTGAAACAAGCTCATGACAGGTGGGTGAGCAAATACCTAAATAACTGTCCATTAGGGATCCATTTAACATGCCTAAAGTAAGGGGAAATGAGCTGAGAGTGAATTTTTCAATGCTCTTCTTTATTTAATACTCGCTTCCTATGCAACATTGAGCAGATTTAACTGCATCATGCAAAATGTCACTCATTTTTAATATGGTATTTTTTTTTACTAAAGAACATCCAAGTGAAGTGTTTAATAGAGCTTTAGAGAGACCAACTACTTTTACATCTGTACTCGAAGTACAAGAAGAAATATACTTTTCTATTTTTCTTGCTTTACAGTTTCACCTCTGTATATAAGTATTATACTTTTGATATTCAGTGCTGTAGTACTGTTTGTTCAAGCAATGGCAGACAGGCATGATTTAAACTTGCTTGAAGTCGTTTTTGCAATTCCATTCCAGATGAAAAGCATTCTGTTGAATGCAACACTTATTATTCATTTGCTGTTAGCAACATCTGTTTGGTAGATCCAACTTAATGTCTCACATGAATAAATACAAGCCACATACTGAGTTACTTAAAAAAATCTTTATTATTCATAAGGTAGGATTAACAACAAACATGCGTCTTACCACATTAGAAAATTGTAAGATATTGCACTGGTTTAACTCTAGCAGATTTTTTTTCTTTGCCCATCTCTATTCACTTGTGTCTGTACAACCACATCGTCTCCTTTAGTCTTGGACAAAGCATGACTGACACATGTACAGTGCCCTAAATCCATAACACCACTGAATCACCATTGACTCCCTTGTTACTGAGTGTCAGATCTTAAAATACACACAATATCTAGTCATTGTCCCATCTATGCATCATGTCTAAGGCAGTGGCCATTGCACACCAAATAACTTCAATTATTTTCATATTAAAGACACTCAGAACACCAGACTTAAAAATATTTACATAAAAGTAAACCATCCCATCTGTGCTGCCATTTGGGTCAAACACAAACACACACAGACAATAGGAGAGGGCAGTGGTTGGACATCGAGTCTAGAAGCGTGTTTATGGTAGGCAGATATAAGTAGTGCGTGTATGTGCTCCAAAGGTGTTTTCGTTCATAAAGAGCCAAGCTATACCACAGGTGAGAGGTGGCGGCTAAATTTGCTCTAGACGGTATGTGAGATTACATTTCACTAGTGCGTGCATGGTGGCATGTGGCTGCGGGACATTGATGGATGACCACCGCAGGCTTTCTGACACCAGACTTCACCTCAACAAATAGCCCTACCATCATCATCATCCCCATCACGTACATGAGAAGGCAGTTAGCGTTCACTTTTACAGCCCAAGGCAGCGCACGACTTTAGAAAAGGGAGCAGAGATTAATTTAACATTTACACACTGTTTTCCTTTTTTGTTAAGAGCACAACAGGTAAAATGTGAAGCAGGTCTTCAGAGACTACATGTAAAAAATTAGTGAAAAACTAAATACTAGGCTTATCGATTGAATGCAAGAGTTTCTTAATGTCTTTACACCCTGTAAAATCTCAAATGCAATGCAGCCAGAAAGGAAATCACTAGTGGTCTGCCATCATCTAAGCTACAAAATGTGCCTGAGCACTCGCACTACACATATGACACATTATTTAGACATAATGCACTAGTGTGCCGTTTACAAATGATCTCTCAAAACACATGTAAACATTTAAGGGCAGTTTCTATAAGCCCTCCCAATTTAGTTTAAATGGAGATTCAAGTTTGGGTTTGAGAATGATAACTTTGGAGTGGGATTCAGTTGTAGGTCATCACTTGTGGACATAATGGTTAAGCGTTGTTCTTAACTATGTATTTACGCCTTGACCACTGGTGTGTAGGATCGATCAATGTTCTCTAGACCCAACAGGTCAAACACTCTAATAATCCTGACTGCCCACAGATGCATTTCCAACTTCATCCAAATGGCATTCTCACCACAAGTGCATTTTTCACTGATCATGGTGCCCAGGTTAATTAGGTTCGTCAGGAATTAAGCTTCAGGCTGCAATGCGATCAACAGCTCCATTCCTTAAAGAAGTGTGCAAGACATCCATTCACATTTTATATGGACAAAACATGAATAAGGTTATAGCGTAACTGTACATACCATCATCATGTGACTCAATCACAATCAGTTATAAAGACCAACTAAAAACACTTTAATTTTCTATGTGGGCAAGGTCAAAAGGAGGGCAGGAGTGTGTTGGAAAGAGCCTTTACTTTAAGGATCGACTTGCTCTTAGCAACTAGACCTTTTATACAAGTGGCAAGTGTTGAACATTGAGAAAAAAATGGATTGGTAAACTGAGTGGAAACATAATACAGACAACTGATTTTGATTATAAATGTAAAATGTGGTTAAAACATAAAAGTTCCACAGGTTAACCTTTAAATACATTAGAGTGTTAACACATTATGTCAAGATAATATGACAACGTACCACAGTCTCTCTTACTGGTCAAACCCCTCAAGACCCCATCTGGGATCTAACCGGATACTGTATTTATTGGTTTTCATATTATTGACACACAAAATAAAAAAGGGTTTGTGCAAATACATCTTTGCCTGGTATATGACGAAGGGCTGAATCAGACAGAGCTGATATGGCAAAGATAGGACACCAGTCAAAAACACACTCCCACTGTTTAGGGCATAAAACTAACAAATAACAGACTTTTTTAAATATGCATTATATAAGAACCCACACAAACGAACACTCAAACATGCTTCTGTACACAGGCACACTCACTCACACACACACACACACACACACACACACACACACACACACACACACACACCAGAGACAAGTCTGCTGAAATAAGAAAACAAAAAAGCAAACAAATATACAGAGACAACAGCTAATTGGTCCAGATATTAAAATGAGAGAAAATAAAACAGGCAAGCTGAAGAGCAAGAAATAAAATGGTCCGCTTGAAATTCTGAACAAAGACAAAACCAAACAAAATCTAGACATAATGATGTGCAAGTTACAAGTAATGTCGTTAACTAAAATGTAGCTTGACATAACTTTACTGGGATCTGAATGATGGCCAAAGATCACATGATTTATTATACAGAGTAATTCCAAATAATTTCTAAAAACATGTTTATTTCTTATTAGAAACATTGAGCAACATGTAAAGAGGTAATTCATGGAATTAGTGACCATCATTCTCCCCATTATACATCCAAATTTCAGTTACCATTTACAACATTAGTGATGGCTGTGCCAAAGGGAAAATCTCAGGTTGTATTTTCATAGACATACATCTCACAGCTGTCCGACACAATTGAAAGCTGACACAAGTGAAAAGTGAGAAAGATGGAAAACGCAGTGTGTTTTTTCTTTATATACTACAGGTGTGATGAAATCAACTTTGTATGTTTGTGAAAATTGCTCGGGATACGCTACTCTTATTGCTGCAATATGTCTTCCTCCAAAGATGAACAGGCAGAAAGAAATACAAGTGAAATGCTGAGGTGTTGCTTTAAGGCACAACTATACCTACTACAAGAGAAGATTATTAAAGTAATATAAAGATAATATGAAGAGGTAATATACTGTAAGTGGACATGGTTTCTGTCTCTCAGGCCCAGACCCAAGAAATTTTCCAGGTTTTCTAGCTGCTGAGAAAAATACTCAAAAAGAAGGAACAAGAAAAACAAACAATTATGAAGCCTCAGTTATATAGTAAATGGCAGAGCATAAAACATTCTGAAATTAAGCTGTTGAAATCATCTGTAAACACCTCCATCTCTTCCTCTGTCTTATCTTTCCACAGTCTTTTCACAGGGATATTGACATTAAACAGGACAACTGCTTTGTGTTACAATGTGTATTTGTCTGTCAAAGCCAAGTTAAATTAAAGCTGGAGAAAATGGGTCTTTCTGCAAGGCTGCTACGTTGTCTTGTTGGATTTGTCTCGTGAAGTAGTGGAACTAGGCTTTGCTTGGGCCTGAGATTGTGCTTCAGACCTAGGCCTTGGTGTGGTGCCACTTCTCGGAGTCCCTGGTCTATCCTGATGTTCTTCCTCCGCTTGGGAATTTGGAGGAGTTGGCCTTTTGGAAGTCCCTGGGACCTCTAAAGATCTCTGAGAAGTTGAGGCTGGCTCAGATTTGGATGATGTTTGTTTAGAGGGAGATTCAGTCAGCCGTGGAGACTGGGAGCCAGAAGCAGCAGATGAACTCAAGCGGTCAGGAGAATCAGGACGCTCCAGACGACATTCTTTTATCTTTGGGTGGGTGGGATCTGTCTGGGGACGCTGGTCCTTTGTCCGCTCCGAGGCCTCTTTAGTACCTGGGATATTGAGTTTGACAGGACCAAGCACACTCTTAGCCACAGTGGCCAGCTGAGACACAACTTTGTCCATTCCACTCTCAGAGGTTGATGGAGAGGCTGCAGCAGCGGCAGTAGCAGCTGCGGCAGCTGCAGCCTGTCTGCGATTGTCAGCCTCCTTCATCTCCTTGGTGATGCCTCCAGTTGGTGTGGTAGCAACAGGGATATCCCTGTTCACTCCAGAAGCAGTGCTAGGATCCATTTTAACACTGGTTTTGGACCCGGGCTCAGAAGTTTTGGGGGTCCTCCGGGGATCCAGTGGAGGTGTGGTGGGTTTGACAAATGGGTCTTTGCTGACAGAGGTAAAGGCGCTACCATGGGTGGAAAAGGTGCTGGATAGAGGGCTGGGTTGAGGTGGACAAGGCCTAACACTGAATTGAGAGTCCTGTGCCTTTGACTCTTTCTTTTTTGACTCTTCAGCTAGTGTTGAACTGGAGCCTTGGGCCACAATAGAGGTTGTAGGATTCTGTTCTGGGGGCTTGGCCATACCTTGCATTGACAGTGAGGCTGAAGTTTGTGTCTGAGATTGAGTGGTGCTTTGGCTTTGTATCTGCAGTCCTCTGCTGGGCTGAGGTAAGCCTGGGGGTGCAACCGTTGAGGGCAACAGTCCCAGTGTTGGTGGAGCTGCTGGTCCCATCCTGATTGTATGGGGAGAGGCCATTACAGTAGTAGGCCTCAAGACATGGCTTGGAGGAACATAGCTTGTCCTACGTCCATCTTGGCTATCTTCCGACCCTTCATCTGTCTCATCCTCTGAGGAGTCCACTTCATGGATGGCATCCTGCTTTTGAAGAGACTCGCGACGCTCAGCACGATCCTGGCGTATGGCAGACAGCTTGTCTTTCAGTTTACTCTTCCCAGGAACAAGTCCCAGAGTTCCAGTTCCAGACTCGGGACCTTCTTGCCTGCCCAGTTTACGAACTGAACTTTTCTGCAGGCTGCCCTTTTCTGCGGGAGACACTCTTCCTCCCATTAGAGTCTCACCGGCTGACTCCTGCAGGCTCTGTAGACTGGGGTCGCGCTGCAGCATCTCTTTTTTAAAATCTGAATGTGAGGTATCAAGACTGTGTTTGCGGCTGGCACCAACTGGCAGCTTTTTATCAGCAGCAGAAGATGGAGAAGGAGAGGAGGATGAAGAAGAAAGAGAGGCTGCAAGCTTCTCAGCTGATTGGACACGTTTGAGCAGAGGAGATCGAGGCGGGTCTGCACTCTTTGGGCGGGATATCTGTCTTACTAATGGAGGTGAAGAGTGGAGTTTGACAGGGAAAGACTGGCCTATTGAAGAAGTGATGAGTGAGTGGCTTGGCAGGGGTGAAGGAGAACGCTGTGGGGAGGTGCTCTGAGGGGTGGGCGATGGTGTACGAGCCAGAGGGGATAATGGGATATTGCCTGCTGACTTCCGGCGGGGGGAGCGGTACTGGCGCTGTAGTTTGGGAGCCAGACCATGCAAGGAGCTGGGTCTGATCTGACCAGAACTGGCAGGAGAGTTTGGCACACTCGAGCTAGGTGAGCTACTTTGGGAAGAGTTCCCACCAACTGCATTAGAGAAAGAGAAAGTTTAAGGTTAAAGATTAAACCTTTAAAACGAAATATGAAGATGAATGAAACTACTTAAGACAGGATATTGATTTCATAATGGGGAACTAATTACAATATTGTATGTATGACAATGTTAAAGGAAATGAGAACATGACATTACGTGCATCAAAATCATATTGGCATTAGTATGAAGGCTTTACCTGAGTGGGCAGAGTCGGGTGTGGAACGACAGGCCTGTGTGGGTGAACGAGGGGACATGTGCGTGGGAGACCCTGGGACACTTTCACCTGATGAGACTGAGCGGTTCAGAGAGGACAGGCTACGACTGGTGTGGAGAAGGGTTGCCTGCTTGGTGATTTTACGAAACAGGGAGTTTCTCTTCTTACTGCAGTGGATATACAAGTATATACAAACCATAAATGGGACAGCAAATGTAAGTCTGAGGAACTAAATGGGAAGAACTTTGTGTGACTTAAGTATTTGGATTTGATGGTAAACGTTAGACTTCACCTATCTTGTCCTTCTCTGGTTTTGGTTTTTTTGTTGCGCCGGGCCATTTTGGACTTGTGGCTGGTTTTACGTGCAGGGCCAACTTTAATAGATGTATTCTCAAAGGGTGTAGCAGAAATGGACACCTTACTGCCACTCTGTAACATAAAAAGAAATTAACCTGAAAATCAATAATTTCTAAAGCAACAATGTTCATCACATTAGGGCTGCCAATGTACCTTGAGAATGAGCTCTACAACTTCTGTATGCACAAGTCCATGGACAGGCTCTCCATTAACATGTGTGATGAGATCTCCCTCTCTCAGTCCAGCCTCATGAGCAGGTCCCCCATCCTCTACGTGCTGCAAAGCAAAGGTTAGAGCACTCAAAACCACAAATTGGTGTACTCTAACTGCATCATGAAGAATAACAGAATCTGCCATACTTACCCAAACCATGTGGTGCACAGTATAAATGTCTGTGTCTCCCATGTAAACCCTGATGGCACGCAGGGTGAAACCATATTTCTTGCCGGCTCGGTGGATGACAATGGCGGGTTTGACACTGGAGACAGCTGGGGACAGGTCTCGGCTGGGTGAGGAGTCACGTGATGAGGGGTTAGATGAGAGAGAGTGAGGGGACATGGGACTGGCCAGAGGAGAGGCACCGTGGTGATCTGACAAGACAAGAAAAAAGAAATTGTGCTGCAGTTAAAGTGTGACAGTCCACATACATTTTTTCTAAAAGATAGAGACAGCCAATCCAATCAAATGACTAGTAAGACATGGTCCATGTTGGTCCTGGTACAATATCTCTATCAACAAATCATAAGGATAGCAGAAGAATTAGGATTTTTAACCTTTCGTCATATGTCATCCTGTTGTTTAAGGACCAACAAAAGAAAAATTTTTGCATGGCAAAATTACAATTATCATTGTGACTGTTGACCTACCAGCAGGGATCATAAGTGAGAGGGTAGTCGCTGAAGCTGACTTGATAACCTTGTTAAGTGGGCGTGATGTGTGTTTCTCTGTATCTCCTGACAGCAGTCTGTGGCGAGCTCTACGAGCTGCCAAATCACTGATGGCTTTAGGAGTAGAGTTTTCAGATCCTTCAGCACTGTAGCGAGAAGCTCGATCCAACACGTCACCAGAACTACCAGCTGAAATCACACAATGAAAAATTAGCAGAGATATGACAACAGAAAATAGCAACCTATCATAATGGCCCAATATGGTGTTATTTGAAATAGTAATTTTTTTTTTTTTAACACATCTCAAGTCTAGAGCCTGTCTTAAAAATATATTTAACAATTTTCAACTAAAGCTAGAAAAGAAACTAGTTCCCAGAATAATTCATGACTGACGTGTGACTGTGGATTGGCTGATCTGGCTGGAAGTGGAGCCTGGTGTGATTGGTGATTCATCCAGCCTGAGCTCTCTCTCCACAGGGAGCTCTGGTATGGCCTGAGGCAGATCTTCCCCACGAGGGCCCCTCACTGGGGTCTTCCTGCCCCCCACACCACTATCCTCTTCGCTGGAAATGGCGAATCGAGGCATTTCGATGATGGCCGAACAGCAGCGCCGACGTACAGTCAGAGGCGGGCTGGAGTCGCTCTCGGTGTGAGATGACTCGGAAACAGAGAGTCGCTTCCTTAGGCTACAAAAGACCAAATGTCCAGTTCATTACACCATGTTAAACAAATGGCGATTGTATTTTTAAAAAACACATGACTATAAAATCTATGATTTGTTTATCAGAATCAGGGCTTGAAAACGAAAAAAAAAAAAAAGTCAATCGGTTTACTCCAAGCAGAATTGATATTTTAATGTTTCTGTTCCTGCGTTCCTCTGTATTATTACCGTTCCGAAACCGGTTTGAGTAGAAAAAAATAATGGTTAATAACGTTTTTTTTTTTTTTTTTTTTTTAATGGTCTTCGCCTATAATAATAATAATAATAATAACAACAATAATAATAATAATAAAGTATAGTGTTTTCTTTACACAAAAAGAAAAAGAAAGAAAAAAAACAGGAAGAGATGGTATCTTAACCTGCTGCGCTTAGTCACAGCCAACATCATCTTTTCTAGATTTGCCTAAATGTAGGCTACTAAACAAAAGAAAAAAATCTTAATGCTTTAAAGACATTAAAGTATTTTTTACAGATAATTAACTTGTATAAAATTGCGTTTTGAGGGAAAAAAAACAGGCTAAGTCGTGTCACATTTTATTAGGCTATTACATTCAGAAATGATGTAAGCTAAAATGCCGGTGAATCAAAATGTTTACAAACATTATAAACACAGTTAATAGTTTCTCTCCACAACAAATCCTCTAAACTTAAGGATATAGCCTATAGGCTATAAAAATGTCAATCCAAAAACAAATTACAAGGTGAAACTGATGCCTACCTCTCTCATTCGGCACAAATCCAAATGTTTCCATATTCGCGACGTATTTGGATGCTACAATATTATTTATTATAGGCTTTGTACTTTGATCGACATCATCCCTCACATCTGCCTATATCAGCACAGTGAGGCGGTGGTCACGCTGAACGCAACAGATTGGACAACGGAGCACTTTAACTTTTTATAGGTTTCTTTAACTGTATTTTATTTTGATAATGAACTGGCTGCAATGTCGCAAAAATATGTTGTGTCTTTGTGCGTGTGATGCACCAGCGCAAATGCTGATTGGTTATACAGATGAAAGATATTCAAAACTGTCAAGCTTTTGCAAAACAAATAAATCTGTAAAATAAATAAAACTGTAAAGCTTTTGCAAAATAAATAAAACGAATTTCTGCCATCTCCTTTTCCTTTCCGAGAACTTTGGAACACGTAAGCGTAGGCCTAACTCAGCATTTTTTTTCCTTTCGTTTCGTTAATCTGTCAATGATTTAAGTGAAATATATTTAGTGTATAGGCATATATATTCCTTTTTATGTAAGCCTATAGTTTTATTCCGTTTTCTCCGTTCACAGAAGCGCTGCAGGTGCATAAGATCTGTTGAATCCATCTATCCTCGGATAAACTACGCCGGTGCATTTCCATTGTGACTTACCTATGACGAGCTCACAGCTGAGCGCGCGAGCATTTCACTCGCTGGACGCATCAGCATCACATTTGCATAGGCCATACTATTTGAATTCCTGATTGGTTGACAGCAAATTTCAAATATTATATGGAACGATAAAATAACGTTATTTATCCGGTTAATGGCCATTTCAAATTTTTGATTCTGTTCGGAACTATAACATTTTATTTCGTTTCAGTTTCCGGTTCTGTTCCAGTCAAATTTCGTTTGTTTCCGGTTTTTGTTTTGTTCCATGAACCGGTTCAGAGCCCTGATCAGAATCGTTTCAGGTTATTCACTCACATCTCAGGTGAGCCCACCAGCCAGCTCCGGTCTCGAGACTTTAGACCACTGAGACTATCGATACGCTCTCCTCCCTCTTCACTAAGACTGCGCTTCGTGGGAGGAGGGGTGCGCTTCTCCTCATGCAAGGAAAGACGCTCCATACTACTATATACCTGAAAAAGGCAGACCGACAGTTAGAGATGGAGAGGGGAAGACAGATTAAGTTAAAAAGGCAAACAGAAGAAAAAGCAATACTGAAAAGCAGTACTTTTGCTGTTGTTAAGAGTGTTATCATGTGTTACTACACACCTTGCTGAATCGGGGTGAACAGGAGGAGAACTGACGGATCTCCAGATGGTCATCATCATTTGTGTCATCCTCTTCCTCCGAGTCCACGTGATGATACCGATCTGAACGTGCTAAAGAGTTGAAGAAAGAAATTTCAAATAGTGTTTTAGAGAATGTAAGCCCATGTGGTGTGCATCTGTATTGCAGGTAGAGAATAAAATGTCTTGTTATAAATTTCTCTACAATCTCTGCAGCCTGAATACGTACTGTCAAAGTAGCTAGTGTCATCCTCCGACTCCAGCTGAGGAATGAACTCTGCCTTCTGCCTCAGGAGACTGTTCCAGTCCAGATCAGTAAAGAAACGGTGCTGTTTCACCTCAAACGCACTCCCTGTGAGACAGGGAGAGAGAACATCTCTTCAAATATTTCTCAAAAACAGAGATATAGGATAGCATTTAAAAAAAACAGTCTTCTTTCTGTTCAGGTTTATTAATCTCAGCAGATCAGTCAAGTCACTCTTCTAAGATTTAACCAGGGAAGAGATCAAGAAGTCAGAGTCTGTGTAAGTAAGTGCGAGTCTGTGTGCTAAAGGACCTGTTCCCAGACGCTCCAGAGGGTTTTGCCGCAGTAGTTTGGAGATGAGATCTTGAGCATCTGAAGGCAAAGCTTCATCACCTTCTGGCCAGATTATCTCATCTATTGAACCACACATACAGAATCATATTTGTGAAAGTATTCTCAACAACAACAGAATTAGGTACACAGAGTATTTTGATTTCAGAGTTTTTTTGATATCTTAGATTACACAAGAACAGCCTGAATTTAGGAGTGTATTAAGTTTTTCAAAATTAATTACAGACCGGTAAAGCAGATTACACTGATTAGGAAAGTAAGACTAATAATGATAATTGACTTCACATACCATACAAGTAAAAAGTTTGGGCACTCATGTTTGTTATGCATCATGTTTCTCATGATGAAATTTTTAAGAATATAATATTTTTTGCATTTTCTTTCCCAGATACGACACTAACCACTGATGACTTGTCCAAACAGTTCCTCAGGTGTATCCCCAAAGAAAGGAGCACATCCCACAAGAAACTCATACAAGATGACTCCCATGGCCCACCAGTCCACTGGCTTTCCATAGCCCTGCCTCAGAATGACTTCAGGCGCTATGTATTCAGGAGTACCACACACCTGATGGAGAGAGAAAGAAAGAGTTTTTGAGACCCCACAGTTTCCTTTTAATAAATCAATAAATAATGCAAGAGACAAAATACTAAATCTCTGTACCTGTTTGTCCAGAAATTCTCGGGCATCTTTTTCAATGTGGCCCTCATATAGATTGGTTGTTAAGCTCATTAAACCAATCTTGGACAGGCCGAAATCTGTCAGTTTGATGTGTCCCATTGAAGTAATCAGGAGACTGTTGAAATACAGGCCATTCTTTATTCTGACATCAGTGAATATGAAAAGGCCATCCATTTATCTAAAAATCTGTCTAAATCAATAACAACTGATCTGTTGCAGCCTAAGAAGCATGTTTTTATATTCTTAGAAAGTGAGATGGAATTTAAAGGATAAATGAAAACCCCTTAAATCAACGACAGAAAGTCAACTACAAACACTGTGGTTTGGTGTTACATGTGCTTACTTGTCAGGTTTGAGATCTCTGTGCACGATGCCGTAATTGTGAAGGTATTCCAGTGCTAGAACAGTCTCAGCAAAGTACATGCGTGCCATGTCCACAGGCAGAGCCCCAATGTGCTTCAGCAAAGTGGCACAGTCCCCACCTTCAGACACACACAAACACTTTAAACTACAGCATTACTCTGTGGTGTATCCTATAGTGAAGCCCTCCATGAACATAATCATCCTCCACAAAGTGTGTTTCTTACCCTCCACATACTCCATAACCATGCAAAGATGTCTCCTTGTCTCGAAAGAGCAGAACATGCTGACAACAAAAGGGTTCTCTGCAAATGTCAGGATGTCTCTTTCCACAAAGGCCTGCTGGATCTGGTTTCGCAGGATCAGGTTCTGCTTGTTGATCTTTTTCATGGCAAATCGCTGACGGGTCTCCTTATGCCTCACCAAAAACACAGCCCTGAGTGGAGAGAGGCATGTATTACTACTGAGCTTTTAATGGCCTTCTAACTCTATGATTATTAAAAAGTGGTAGAGAACCATTTAGATAATTACACATTTCAAAGGTCTTAGGCATTTTTAGTCATTGCTGCAGTAATGAAATCCTACTGTCTTACCCATAGGCTCCATTACTAATGAGTTTAATGGTCTCGAAGTCTTCCTCACGTGGAGTTTTAGTTTTGGGTTGAGGCTGAGGCTGAAGTGGTTGTACGGTGGCTCCTCGACTCTGCATATGAACACAAGCACTTCGTCTTAGTGGAATGTTATTACACAGAATCAACAGAGCCATTGAAGACTTCAATTCTTTTAAAGACTCAATTCTATTACTCACGTCTGTGGAATCTGTCTCTGTCTCTGGCGTTTCAGGGTTACCACTGTCATAGCTGCTCAGCTGGGCCATTTCTAGAGAGCAAGAGTGAAAAAAATGGAAAGAAAGCAAACCGATGTCATTGGAAAAACAACATAAATGTCATTGTAGTTCCTGATTTAACACAACAAACCTAATAACAGAGTTGCTTCATACAATCCCTAAAAGTTTTTGGACACTTATGCCACATTTAAAAATGTGTCAATGTATTAGATAACAAAACATTAAACCAAGTAGCATTTATTTCTGCAGATGCCACAGTTTTATTTTTTATTTTTTTTGTATCTCATACAATTTTTAAGTGTAGCCTACTGTTCAAATGCTTTTGAGGCCACTGTAAGTAGCATTCTTACCCTCAAGAGGGTCCCTGGTGAGGCCCAGCTGGCTGATGATGTATCGAGGGATGTCAGACTTGATGCCCTTACCTTCTTTAGCATGACCTTCAGCAGCCTCTAACAGGTGGTAGAACTCTTCTGGATCAAACTCCTACAACACACATAGGGAGAATTAGGTTCACATGATATGAATATTAAAATCTGACATCAACTCAGATTTGGAAACATTAACATTAATTTATTTTAGAGATGTTCCTCTGTAATTACATTAAGGTACTTGAAAATACATGTTTGTACATTTCTGATGCTGTCTGGAATATAGATCAAACATCAAATACTTCTGAACAAAATTTTCAAATTGTTATAAACTTATTACTTGTTTCTTAAATCCTGATTTCAGACAAATATTTATAAACATTATATTCATAGGACTTCAATATTTTGTAACAGGCTAAAAGGGTCTTCTTATTCAGGGTCATTCACACAAAAAGTTGAAATAATTCTACAGTATTTCAACAAAATATAATTTAAAAATTAAACACTGGAAAGAAAATATGAGCTAGCCGCACAAACAAACACAAGGCCCAGCACGGGCCAATATTACTGTCATTAATTTAATGAATAGTTTAGAATATTTTTTGTGTGCTTATTGAGGCAGGTTTGTGTCCAGGTGCCACACTGAGGTATTTGGGACGCATTGTGCCCACATGAAGCAGAATAGTTTAACAGCTCATTGCTCTCTCAGCTGCTGGTCCTCCATCAGTGCTGAGCTGTACTGTATGTTGTCATACTACTGAAAGCACCATATTACTCAAAATACACATGTGGCCACAGACATGGAGCCCTGCTGCTTTGTGTGGTAGTCAGCTTTTGTATTTACATGCATTTCTATAATGTCTGGTGTGATATATTTTTTTAAAAATACAGCAAATCCGACAAATCACTGTGCATTTTGAAGCTTTACAATGTGGCCTTGATTCAACATGCACATTTCCTAAAGGCAAATCTAGCATTTTAATTATACGGTACTAAGCATGTGCTTCATTAAATATGGAAAAGCAGTTTGCTCTGAAGCCTCAGTACAAATGATGACCAGATTAGAGTCCTTTAAATTATCAGTGCTTACCAAACACTCCAGCAGACGGGCGGGTCGGGCGATGATTATCATCAGCTTTTTAACCAGCTGGGTGACAAATGTCACCTCTCCACTTTCTGAACGCTCATGAGCCTAGCAACAAACAGAAAAAAAACTATATTTGAAAATAGCATACTAACATACTAATCACAATATTCAGTCTGTACTTTTATGAATTGAACACCTTAATGATCTACATTTGTCAAAATGAGCAATACATATTATATACAAATTAGAGCAGACTGGGTGGAATATTATATCCTACAATTTAATGCTTTTAACTTGACCTTCCGCTTTCACAGTGACGAATGAGTCGGAAGCAATACCACTGGAGATTTTTGACACTCGAAGCACTACAATAAGAGATAGTTGAATGAGGTGTACAAAGAGAGTACATAAAAAGGAAGAGTGTAAAGCAGCAGAAAGGAGAGAGTTCATCAATAGGATAGAGAAGACCTGTTCAGAGTAGATTGTTAAACAGCCGGCTGACAGTAATAGAGCCATCTCTGACAGACAACACTGCCACCTCAGGGGATGTCTAATCAGCCTCTGAATAATTTATACAGGTAATGAAACTGCCAGTGAATCACACACACTCAGTATAATAAAAGGTCTCTGCACTATGAGTAAATACACTATAGACAGACAGAAGTACTAGCAGTGAGAGATATAGTATAAGGGAGGGATCTGTTTTAGCATACCTTAAACTAGATGAAATGAGATACTCTATACTAAGTTATACATAAGGTCAATAAGGTCAAGCGTAGATAAGGTCAACAGAGGATTCTCAGGATTCCTCTAGGGACAGACGTCATGGTGACAGCCAGGTCAAAGCCGGTGACCCAACCTTGAGATTGGCTCCTGTGGTTTTTAATGATGCAACCATGGAAGACTGAATGAGACTGGTCAGACTGGTCATTTAAAAAGGTAAAACTAGTCTGACCTTAAGACAAATGTCCAGTTTAATAAATGAAGCCTTTAAATGAAGATAAAGACCTTATTTGAAAGAGAACCAAAAGAAATAAAAGAGAAGATGAATGGAACTGTTACTAAAACATCGTTCAGCATGAATTAGGGGTGCATGCTATACCTGTACCATATCAGTTATGAGCCAATACTAATGATTTTGTGTTCATTTATTACTATTGGTCAATATTAAATATATACTGGCAGTCATTTAATTGTGCACATTTTTTTCAATATAGTGTAGAATTATAAGCACGATCATATTATCAAAATCAATATTATATTGCTGGTATCACCCAGAATGTTAATAACTAAATTCTGTGTTTTAAGTGTAGTCAATAACTATAACTCTGACAAATATTTAAAAAACTTTCTACAGTTCACAATTTGATTACATTAAACAATAGCAGGTATCAGGCATACAAATATTTTAGTCACAGTCCATGTTTTGAGTGGTAAATTTCATACCACTGGTGTGTCCACAATTCTACAACATAAAACAGCAGCTATCAGACTATGACCTTGACTCAATGCAACTCTGCAAAGTAAAAACAATCAGGAACTCAACTGTTAGATCCACATGGTTTCTGACCGCGCTCTGCTCCCAGCGCTCTAAAATCTTCTGAAGAACCTCCTCTTCCTCCAGCCGCCTCTGCCACGAAACACGGGACATCCTCTCAGCGAGCGAGGAATTGTTAAATGGAGAAGTCGGGAATGCTTTTCTGAGCGCACCTGCTGAAGATGCGGTGTATACCGCGATCCCCGTCTGGCCCACCTGTCACCATCGGCTCCCAAACAAAATCAGCCAATTAGCACGGGCTGGATGATGTCATCCCTACTCGCCTGAATGCCAAGTACGGCTGCGGTGATGGCGCGGCGACTGCATGAGATCACGTTGTGCACATTTTCGATTCTGGCAGGCAACAGCTATGGGATGGTTATGGACAACCAACCAAAATAGGGGAAAACCCGACCTGATCCCTCCCTTCCATTCTCACTCCCTCCCTTTCTCTCTCTCCCGCCCCGCACCCTCCTCTTGGGTGCCTGGGATACTCATCCGTCACCAGTGGTGGTTACTGGAGTGTGAAATTAAAATCAGGAAGATGCTGCACCCCCACTTCTAACCCTACACAACAAACACACTCTGGTACATTCCTACACACACATGATTTGTGGAATCGGAATGGGACCTCTGGGAGTCATAACGCTGCCCCCGTGACACTGTGACTGAGCTAATCAAGACATCAGCGACCTGTATCCTGACTAATGCAGATGTGACAGGTGACCACAGACCCAACAGAAGAACGAACAATCGTCAGGGAACCAAATTCACATGAGATAGAGCTGTTTATGACAGCCCCGTTGTCTAGAGATGACCTCTGCCCTGATGTGATGACATCACCACTTTGGCAGACATAGATTTATGTTTAGGCATCCACAAGAAAGACCTTGCTTGACAAGGAGTCAATACCCTTGCTTTCCACATCTTTGCATACTCACATCTTGGTGTAGCTTCTCAAGGTTCTCCTGTAGTTCGTAGAAATAGCGGGAAGTGATGAGACCCTCACGGGATTTGTCCAGGCAGTCCCGAGCCAATTCTATGACCTGGTGGTGGATGAAGCTCAGGACACCGTCAGCTAAAGGCATGACTTTTTCAGGAGCTGAGGTGGATATGAAATCAGCCAGCCGTTCCTCCATCTGAGCAGTAGCCTGTGGGACAGAAGGGTCCTGGTAAGGGCTAGGTTGAAACAAAGGCCAAGCCATGGAGAAATAGAGACATCCAGCCACCCACACTTAATTGTTAGTTTCATTTATTTATTCAGCATACTTCTGTGTTTATAAATACACTTTCTCTCACCCACTTTTGTTACAGATTCTTTCATTTAAAAATGAAAGAAAATAAGTCTATTTTTTAATATTATGTGTGTAGGCAATAATAAAAAAAGTGTGCATTATTTTTTTATTTTAATTTTTTTTACAGATATCAAGCAACAGACACTGATTTATTTATTATTTCTATTTATTTACTGTCTATATGCATTAATGCTAATTAATGTCTTGCTGTATTTATTTTAATTCATGTTAAACATTGTTTATTTATTATTTATTTTTTAATATGAATATTAATTAATATTTTTTTCTCTTTCTCTTCTGTCGCTATGTGTATCAATGCTCTGGCAATGCAACGTGAAAAAAGAGGCACTGCCTCATTGTGTGAAAATGAGACTATCCAGTATCCTAGCAAGTTCATCAGTTTTAGACCTCACCTTAGGGAAACGCTCCTTGTAGACATGGTTCATCATGACGATCTCATGGTCAAATGAAATAGGTGAGCGTCCCGGGCTGAAGAAGAGAATAAAGAAACAAAAATAAGTGGAGAAATAAATTTAAAAAAATGGCACTTTGCTGTTTTTCTTTTTTTAAACTAATCATATATTTTCAACACTAATGTCCCTCTGCCTTCTTGCAGATGTTGTTTGGTGGCCTCTACCTGTAATCTAACATGGGTGATAAACTGGAACACCTGCATTTTCTGACATACCCAACCTCATTCATGTCAAAGTAGCATCTTCAATCAGAATCGCTACACAGGGAATACTGAGACGCACAGCTTGTGTAGATAAGCGAGTATGTGTGCGTTTCAGTCAGGGACCGATTACAGATGCAGCTGGGACCGCATGAGTCACTCCTATTAGTAAAGGTAAGCTGGTCATGTGACCTTGAGGATGAGGTAATGCTGTAAGTCATCAATCGAAGGCTTGTGCTCCATATTAGACCTCTTGATTGAATGAAAACATACTAACCATAACACATCTGATCAACCTCCAGGGTGCTGTTGAGAAATGTGCCAACACACACGTATTATACAAAACCATGATCCGCACTCATATGAAACAGTCTTTTCTTTTCGTTTTATTCTACATTCATTACCAGTAGGACAAAGACACAAACGTTTCGGCTCAAAGGCCTTCCTCAGTGTACTAAACAATACAAATCCTCCATCCACTTTTTAAATCACCAATTTGACGTCATTGTTCATCCACCAATGTTCATTCATTAAAAGCTTACGTACTCCAATATACAGCAACTTGCATTTAAATACCACACCACTGCATTACAATATACTTCTTATTCAAACATAAATTACCTCGGAATCAATTTATCACTCTTGTATACTAACAGTTAAAACAAACCATCAGCAGTCTTTACTTTTAACAATGGAAAATTCAATGATTAAAATCATCAGCCATGCATTGTCATTAATAATCACTTATTTTTACACTGAATGTTTGAGATCTACTCCACAAAATATTACATATTGATTTGACCAATTATAATTCATTAAAGGAAAACAGAAAGATCGAACTCCTCGTTCATGCCATTTGGAGTAAGTGGTAGGTTTATGGATCCAAAATGCTTCTCGTTTCAATAATTCTTTATTTATATTACCTCCTCTGTGTGATTCAATAACTTCCTCTATACCTACACATTCCAATTTACCTATCGGTAAGCCCCTCCCCTCGAACACAGGCTAGCCAATGGCAGTCAAGTATCAGTTGCACGGGGAGCGGAAGTCGGACATCTTTGGGTTGTAGCGCCATAGAGAAACATGGGACGATCTGAAGCTCACATCACAATAAATATTTTATAAATCCCTCCATGGAATATTTAATTCCCATTTGGTGGCCTTCTGTGTCCAAAATTGTGCAAAAACATCGTGGGACAAGGTTTTCACACTGTAGCTGTCATTGAAAGACAGTGAGCAACTCCGTTTGTTTGTCCGAGGGAGCAACAGTAACTAAGGGGGGCGGGGCTTACAGATAGGTCAATTGTTTGATGTCATGTCCGAGTTCATTAAAATGTCTAGCTACTTAAGAAGTTATGTCTTCTTGTCGAATACCTGACTTGTGCTCATTGATTCGTAGTTTCAACTGACGCGATGATTTACCTATATATAGTTTTTGACAAGGACATTTTAACATATATCTCACATTACGAGTTAAACATGTACAACCAGATGTAATTTTAAAGCATTTTCGTCTTATTGGACATATAAACTCTCTACACTTTATCAATTTTCTGCAGGCAGCACAATTTCTGCACGGGAAACTACTTCGTATAAAAGCAGACTTTTTCTGCCTTACTACATCCGAGTTGGTCAGCATATCTGATAGGTTACGTGATCTTTTAAAGGTAAACAATGGGTGATACTGAAATTTGCCATTCAAAGATGTATCAGATGATAATATGTGCCAATGTTTATAAATGACTGATTTTATCATATTACTGTGCTCATTGTAGGTCACTGAACAATTTACTGAAAAATTTTGTTGTTTTTAATGGGTTTATCCACACACTTACACACTAATTTGGCTCATCTATAGGCATGTCAGTAACAATAAGCGACGGGGAGAAATATTCTAGTCAAATCTTCAACTTACTCTAGAGCCATTTCAATCAAAAATTACGATCCGACCACGGCTGTGGTAAAGGTTAACTCTGACAGAGATTGATTCGCAGCCGAAGGGAGCTGCATTAACAATCACACTGAGAATATTTCTCCTGCTGAGTGAGGTAGAGAGAAAAGACAAGGGAAAATGTAAAAAAAAAAAGAAAAAAAAAGAAAAAAAGAAAATGCCTTAGAGCGATCCTCTACTTTTATTAAATAAGGAATTTAGTGTGTGCAAAGAATCAATGTGAACCTCCTGCGGTGCAATAACATTCTGCATTTAGACAGATGATAATTAGTGAATGTAATTATTTTTCTCTGATGGATATAGAAATGTCCTTGCAGCCCCAAAAATCATCATGTTTTTGAGAAATGACCTTGTAAAAAGATTCTCATTATAGTTTTAAGCCAAATGGATTTAATTGAAGTAGATGTTCTGTTCAGGATCATACTGGAAATAACAGAGGACAGGACAGCTATTCATATGCGAATGCTTATGGGACAAAACAATAAAGACTGTTCACTTATTTCAGAAAGCATAAAAAGAAAAATAGAGGAATAAAAGGAGAGGAATATATTTGAACACATTCCCAACTCTAAAGCATGAAACTTTGACATACCTACACAATCTGATAATTGTGACTGTACTCACAATTCTGACTTTTTCTCTCACAATTGCAAGCTTACATCTTGCAATTCTGTCTTTTTTTTCCTCAGAATTACATGATACAAACTTGCAATTCTGACATTTTTTCTCAGAATTAGCAGTTGCAAGTTATAAAGTCAGTATTGCATGATATAAACTCATATTTGAGTGAAAAAAACTCAGAATTGCAAGTTTACATCTCGCAAATGCGATAAACTCACAATTCTGAGAACATAAGAGTCTTTTTCCCCCCTCAGACTTGGACTTTATAACTCACAATTTTGAGTTTATATCTCCCAATTCTGAGAAATAAGTCAGAATTGCGAGATAAAATTTTTGACTTTTTGTGTTCAAATATGCCCATGTCCTAATATACTGTAAACAAAAAGCAGTCTATAAAATGTCAAATGTAGCATGTTCGAACATTCAGCATTCCTAAAACCTGAAGCAGACAACATCCAATTTTTCATTTCAATTTTTGGCTTTGATTAAAAATAGTAAAAATAAAAAAGAAAAAAAAAAGTGAAATTTTACAACAATTTATTTAAAAGCATTTATTTAAAATAGAAGTCTTCTGTAGCACAGTAGTGCATTATGTCCGTATTCTATTCATACACATACAGTCATGGCCAAAAATATCGGCACCCTTGCAATTCTGTCAGAAAATGCAACCCTTCTCTCAGAAAATTGTTGCAGTTGCAAATGTTTTGGTACTCAAATGTTTATTTTTTTGTTTGCATTGGAACAAACAAAAAACAACAACAGAAGAAAAGTCAAATCTGATACAATTCCACACAGAAATTATTGGCACTCTTAACTTAATATTTGGTAGCACCCCTTTTGGAAAAAATAACTGAAATCAATTGCTTACTGTAACCATGAATGAGTTTCTTACACCTCTCTACTGGAATTTTGGACCACTGTTCTTTTGCAAACTCTTTTGTCATTCAGATTTGAAGGATGCCTTCTCCCAACTGCTGTTTTGAGATCTCTCCACAGGTGTTCTATGGGATTCAGATCTGAACTCATTACTGGCCATTTCAGAACTCTCCAGCGCTTTGTTTGTAACCATTTCTGAGCGCTTTTTGAAGTGTGTTTCGGGTCATTGTCCTGCTGGAAGACCCATGACCTCTGGTGGAGACGCAGCTTTCTGACACTGGTTACTACGTTGTGCCCCAAAACTCTTTGGTAATTATCAGATTTCATGATACTGTTCACACAGTCAAGGCATCCAGTGCCAGAAGCAGCAAAGCAACCCCAAAACATCTTTGAACCTCCACCATGTTTGACTTTAGGGACTGTGTTCTTTTCTTTGAAGGCCTCATTTCTTTTTCTTTAAACAGTGCCATGATGTCCTTTACCAAAAAGCTCTACTTTTGTCTCGTCTGTCCACAGTACGTTCTCCCAAAAGGATTGTGGTTTTGTCACATAAGTTTTGGCAAACTCCAGTCTTGCTTTTTTATGGCTTTGTGTCAGCAGTTGTGTCCTCCTGGGTCTCCTACCATAGCATCCCTTTCCATTCAGATGGCGACGGATAGTGCGAGCTGACACTGTTGTACCTTGTGTCTACAGATCAGCTTGAATTTGTTTAGAAGTTAATCAGTGTTCTTTACCCACCATTCGAACAATCCTTTGTTGTAATTTTTCATTAATTTTGCTCTTCCATCCACGTCCAGGGAGGTTAACTACAGTGCCATGGGCTGTAAACCTCTTGATGGTATTGCGCACAGTGGACACAGGAACATTAAGATCTCTATAGATGGACTTGTAGCCCTGAGATTGTCCATCTCCACAGACAACTCTTTACACTTCTTTCTTTTCTCCATGCTCAGTGTGACACACAACACAAAGGTTGAATTAACTTTTCTCCATTTTAACTGGTTGCAAGTGTGATTACTATATATTGCCCACACCTGTTACTTGCCACAGGTGTGTCTAAATATAAATTACAGGAGCATCACATGATTGAAAGGCTATTATTTCTTACAATTTTGACAAGGTGCCAATAATTTTGTCCAGTCCATTTTTGAGTTCTGTGTGAAATTTTATCAAGTTTGTCTTTTCTTCTCTGTTTTTTTTGTGTTGTTGCAGTGCAAACAAAAACAATAAGCACGTGAATACCAAAACATTTGCAATTGGAACAATTTTCTGAGAGAAGTGTTGCATTTTCTGACAGAATTGCAAGGGTGCCGATATTTTTGGCCAGGACTGTACATACAACATACTTTATTTATTAAAGTATTTGTAAAGTATTTTGTCACAGGAAACGGCCTTACATCATCATGTTTAGGATATAATAAGGGAATAAAGACTGTAACCTCCAAAAGCACCCACAACATCATAGTGTTGAGAGTGTCGAGTGTTGAGATAGATACTATCACATGAAACAAAAGGCAAACAAAGGAAGGGACTGCCAGAGAGAGAGAGAGGAGGGGAAGAGAGTGTGTAAATGTGTCACAGTTGACCTCTAAATCCCTCCGAGGAGCTGGAAACCAGGGAAATCAGCTAGTTAATTGGGCGTGACAGAGTGGTCTGCACTAACACAAGTACACACACAATTGGATGACATCACCAACAAAGCCACATACACCATCATAGTCATTTTATATTATGTGAAAGTGTAATCAAAATTAACGTTAATTTCAAGAAATAAAAAGCCAGCAGGAATCAAGAAAGTGTCCGATGTATTCTGTCACTGAGGTATTTATTAAAATAATATTCTAATCTCCAGCTACTGCTACAAAATCACTTGACATATGGATGATGGATGGTGACCACTGTACATTGAGCTCATTACGCCTTGAGTGTGTGTCTTAAGAGTGAGTTAAAGATGTAGAGAGAAAGAATGATGGAGAACCGTATGACTACGGCATGAAGAAGCTTCCCTGTCAATTCTCTCTGCATGTCTGCTGTCCAGGGCATGAAATTAGCATAATACTGCTCCATTTCCTCATCTCTAATTAACCAGTTCTAGCTTTGACTGCAAATCCCCTCTACCTCCCCCTCCGTCCAGTCGTTTCATCCTTCTCTCCCTTCTTTCAACAGTAGAAATGGATAATCCTGGGAAGTTGTAATCTGTAAGATGTGGCAACAGCAAACCTCTCTACCTCATCCAATATTTATGGATATAATTCTGGAGTTCTGAACCCCCTGCTGAGTGTGTCTAGATACTAAAAGAGGCAAGGCCAGTGTTTCCTGAATAAGTCATCTTAACTGAAAGAGAGAACGAGCCAGAGGGGAAAGAAAGAGAGGAAGAGAGATGTGTTTACAGATAAGAAGCTCATGAAGGAGGTCTCTTTTAGAGCACTGAGGAAGAAATGATTCAGTCTGTCAGCACTGTTAGACATTTCTGTAATTTCTGCAGTTATTTACTATATATCACCCAGTATGATACTAAAAATCCCCTTTACAGTAAATAACTGTAATACCCTTTGCATCATGGGAATTTTCTGTGACGTCAGACCCCACATACAGAGACTCTATTTTTTTTTTTAAATTGCTGTATACTACTGTATTTGCTGTAACAGCCTCTTTGGCGTCTGACTACACTGGACGTGTTACATCGCTTGGAATGATTGGAAAATCCGTTTGTACTTTGTGTCAGAAACAGTGCGAGTGATTGGAGAACATCTGTAAGTCAGAAATATACCGGGGCATCACTTTACTGTCCGCATCCACTGTAGATAATATATATAATGGGTTCTATATTGTTTTTTTTTAATCGGCGCACCGCGGGTTTTTTCCCGGGGATGAACCTGCGAGAGTGGAACAGTTCTGGAGAACATCTACGCTTTGTGTCGATGCACCTTATGAGATAATAAGACCTGCAAAGCAAGGTAAAATATGTACGTTTGCCTGTGTGTTTGTGTCAGATTTTTGCACACCAGTTTAACCTAGTAACATTTACCCGTCAACATGGCGGTAACAAACTTTACTATGGTAAACTGCTATGGTACTATGGTAAACTTTACATTTGTCAGCTTATTGAATTAAGTTACCAAATTAAAATTATTTTTAACGAGCAACGCTTATCTTATATTAACATTCGGTTAACTAATGTGAAATTTTGTTCAGGTGTTAGTAGTTAATGTTGGCCAGTAGCCTGAGAAAATAAAATCGTATGTTAGCTAAGTTAAACAAGTTTTATGGCTAGCTGCCTTTTCTAGTTTTAGAATTAGTTTGCTATAGTTTTTAATGGATTTTAAGATTTACTGCATTTTTTTGTATCTGTGTTTTAAAGGCAACTGCAATGAAGCATCAAGAAAGACATGAGCAGGCCAGCCACCCCGAGACTGATAATTCATGGTAAGAGAACAACTATGTTTTTGAGAGGTTCGTGTGTTCTGTATGGGGTTTGCCTTTTAAAAGTGTGCTATTTGTACTTCTTGTTTTTCAGAGAAGACATTTCTGTCACTAACAAAGTGGAGGGTGAGCAAAGGTGGTGGCCACGTTTTGGAGCAGCACCTGGGTTTTGCAGATGGCTATGTATTCTTTGGCTGTTTGTCTTTTTCCCCATTATGTTTCTGTTGCCTAAAGATTCTTTGTGAGGATGAATCCAGAGGATACAACATAGTGCACTGCAAAACGTCCTAAGACAGGAGAAATGGTGAAGTTGCACTGTTCCAGCATTGGAAGACTGTATTTTTAAGTGTTATACATGCAATGTTTTAAATAAAGCATTTTATATTTTGTAATTATTGTGTCTGTTTTAATTGAATGCCAGTAGTACCTATGTAGAGCAAAAATAAAATGAATTCAATATAAAAATTAATCATATCTAATGAAACCTATATTAAAATGAATGAATTACAGTAGTATACTGATGAATTTACTGTAAAACAGTACAGTTTGCTACTGTAAAAACCCTCTGAAAATGTCTAACAGTGAGGTCCTGGGCAGAAGTGTGAGTGACTCCTATACAACTCTTCTGCAGAGAAAGTTGATAAGAATAATCAAAAAAAAAAAAAAAATAATATATATATATATATATATATATATATATATATATATATATATATATATATATATATATATATATATATATATATATATATATATATATATATATATATATATATATATATATATATATTATTAAAAGACTTATTTAATGAAGCCTATTTCAGGACTATGCAGTTTTTATTTATGGTTTGATAGCCTGATATATTTCTTTGATATTATTTTCAAATATGCACATTTCCCCTCTATCATTCACACTAACCAAGATGAACTCACACTAACTTATAAGTTTGTTTTTTTAGTGGTGGTGATTCTCATTCTCTCATTATTGTAGTACAGTTTTTTGTTTTGTTTTTAAATCACAGCATTAAAGTAAGTAGAATTTAATTAAATCAGAATAAGGGCTGTGACATTTTTGGGATATTATTTTCGCAACAACTGTGCACATGTTCCATCATTCTCATCAATCATGATGAATTTGCACATTTAACTTTTTTTTTTTGTGGTAATTTTCATTATTCTCTGTGCCTTTTCTTATTATTATTATTATAATGTTTTCTTTTCTTTCTTTTTTTTTTTTAAATCAAAGCATTAAAGTAGTGGAAATTCTTCAGAAATTTAGGGCCAGATTTACTAAACAAGGCAAATTAACGCGAGAGCGCAATTCCAAAACAGCGCCGGTGGGCGTGGAAATTTCTGCGAGTGATTTACTAACAAAGCGCAAATTAAAGAACACAGACACATCTCATTTACATATTGACCAAAGCAATATATTAAGCTCAGCGTAAATTAGTGCAGTCAAAAATAAGTAGAGCTGATGCTCATCAGGTGCGGGTGATCTACTTATGACACAGCTTGTTACATGTAATAATGACCAAAAATGTATGTAAAATGGCCAAAAAAATGAAGGGTTGCAAGAAGTTTTAATAGATCTGGTACTGTGTGACTCCTCCTAATTTAGGGTTCCAAGTCATCCTTTATTTTCTGAAGCAAATTTAAAAAAACATGTTCTTCTGGCGTTCCAAATAAATTAATATGTGTGAAAAAATCCTCTCCCTTGCTTCTACCACACGTTTTCTGCTCTCTGCGGTGCCTCCTCCAAGCAACAATTGCAGCCATTTCAAGTGCAAAATAGTTTAAGACGTGCTTTTTTTGGGCGCTAAATAACATCCAAATACCAGTAATTTGATGCCAAAAGACTGGCCCTTGGTATTAAATCTGAGTATAGGCAGTACAGTAAATACTATCTTTTAAAAATATTTAGCAAAATGATCATTTTATAACTTGTATACAAGTATACTTGTATGTAAGTTTCTTTTAAAATTCAATAATTACAGATGCTTTGCTTTAAAGTAATCAGAACTGGTGGACTTAATTCATTAAATTCATTTCACAACTGAAAAATAGTAAATTTCTCCTGCAAACAAAAAGTTTTTTCTTTTCTTTTTTTATTTTGGGGTGAAATATGACTTGGACACATTGACAGGCAGAGAGAAGCATAAAGAAAGTGTGAAGACAGAGGAGTGAAGAGGCATCAATGTGAAGGGCACAACGGCTGAATAACATGTCTGCTACCTTGGAGGAATCAGGAGTCTAGAGAATGAGGTGTGGCAGTTTCCTGTCAGAGCTCAAGATTTGGCCTTTAAAAGTGAATGAGTGAGAGCCTGAGGGCCCAGCTGACATCACAAACTCACAACATCATGTTCACTTGAAGGGCAACATTTGACTGCTGCGAAATGGGAATCTGTAAGTATTTGTACCTGAGACTGCGGGAGCGCGGCCGCATGGCTGGAGATCTTCTCCCATCCTCATCCGTGATGCTCTCCGAGCTGAAGTGTTTGGTGAGGAAATGCAGCTCATCTGCAGTGGGCTGGAAGGGCAACTGGTGCAGCTTCTCCTGAGATGAACATGATGACTGTGAGAAGCAGAGAGGGAGGGATTACAAGGATAGAAGGCATTGCATAGGCTGCCCTGACTGTCAATCAACTGCCTTTGTTGGCATAATGTTGTTGATTGTTCATTTGATTCTTGGCAGGACATTTTTCCTCAAAACATTCAGGCCAAATGGAAAAAAATACTGAGAATACAACTTAAAAATTTGCAGTAATATGGCTTTTTTAAATAACCAAGTAAGAAAATGTTAGGATACTAATTATATTTTGCATTAAGGAAATGAAGCCTAATTTTAGGAGCATTAAGCCTTTCTGCATTGTGACATTATTTAACTTCTTATTACTTTAACACCAAAAGAAAAAAAAAAGAATTCTCATTACTATAAAACATAATGATAATTGCCATTAAAATAATGTCACACTGTAAAAAAATCTTAATGACCCTAACAATAGGCTCTATTTCCATTATGATATAATTTCTTATTTCTGGACATTTCCTAAGAGTTTTTGTGAGAATCACCCAATTAAAAAAAATGACATTTGTTCTTAATCAGTAGATTTTTCCCCTTGTGTTTAGAGTTGAATAAAAGCTCTGCAGCCTTTAGAATAAAAAATTGGCCCAAACAAGAAAATGTCTTTTTATCTTTCTGCAGAGACTTTAATGGGGCTTGTGCGGTTTGAACTGATTCCCCAATGAAAGAAACAGCCAGACTGAGTTACAGTCAATTTTCGGGGACAGAACTCTTTTGAAGTGAATGCACTGATATGAAGCCACTGGCTTCACTTTAGGCTAAAGGGAGCTGCTTTGTACCTAGAGTTTATCCCACTGTAGAGTCAATAGGATAAACCTTCTGGGAATGTTAAGGCTTGGGATCAAATGCAATACCAAACAGACATGCATATATCTGAGGGTTGATACAACACAGAGGGACTACAGAAAGAACATGAGCACAAACACACACACAGATACTGACCGAGACTGTTGAGCTGGGGGTGTTGGTCCCATAGCCAGAGGAGGGCAGAGAGGCGAGAGACCAGCGACGACCATCCGTCCTAAAAGGGTGGATATCGGAAAAATTAAAATCTGTTTTTTTTTTTTAATTACTGCTGATATACTTCAAAGTAATAAGGACCAGCAGAAAATAAGCAGCACTAAAGAGCTTTCAGACAAGCAATGGTAAAATATCACACAATCAGAGCAAATTAAAGTACCACAGATTAAAATGTCCATATTAAGTGACATTTGAACAATAAACAATAACGATGATTATTACATTCAACTGTGCAGTCCAATAAGGCTGGCATACAAGAGCCTTAAGCATCTGCGATAATGGCTAAGCTGCCCGTACAGGAACTTACATGTACTTTATTGCAGATACACATATGAAGCCTTTTCATGCAAATAGCACAGTGTGAATTCAATGGCTTTATCACTTTAACCACACAAAAGCAATACGTTCACTTATCACTCAAAAACAGGAACTAATCATGACTGACATTAGGAATTTAACAGACTGTCAGAGTCCCTTTACTTTGACAAAATAAAGAACTTTAATCTGTTTGACCCCTGATTGCAATGTGCATTGTGCAAAACACACACAAGACTGCAATGATTTTAATACCATATTACAAATAAGCAAACAAGCAAATAAACACACCAGTGTTCAAAAGTTTGGTGTCAGCAAGATTTCTTGAAAGAAATTAATACTTTTATTCAGCAAGGGTGCATCAAATCGATTAAAAGTGAATGTAAAGACATTTTTAATGTTACAAAAGTTTTCTATATCAAATAAATGCTGTTATTTTGGAATTTTTTAACCATCAAAGAATGAAAATTGATCTATTTCCACATAACTACTAAGCAGCACAACTTTTCACAACGCTGATAATAATAACAAATGTTTAGTGACCAGTAAATGAGCATATCAATGAATTCTGAAGGATTATGTGACTCTAGAGACTGGAATAATGACTGCTGAAGACTCCGCTATCAAAGGCTATATTTGAAATATACTGAAATAGTAAACAGTTATTTTAAAGTCTATAATGTTACAATTACAATAAATTTTTAAATATTACTAGTTGTACTATATTGGTTGATTGAATAAATGCAGCCTTGGTGAGCATAAGTGAGTTCTTTCAAAAACATTTAAAAAAGTACCAAAACCAAACTTTTGATTGGTAATGTACATAATCATAAATCGTTCTGATCAAAAAAATGTTCCACAAGAAAACCTGTATCCAAAATGTTGCCATATTTTTTATAAGTATGAAGTATTTACTTTGGTGAAAAATAAAATGATTTATGCAAAGCACAAAAGTCTGTGGAATATTTTTGAAGATTAAACATCAGTTTTAAGCACACAGACAAGCTGTTTGTATCCAGCCAGCTGAACGAGGAGGGATGATTAATAATTTATCATTCCGATACATAAATTAAGTTGTCTGATATGTTTTTAAACAGATCTGACTGTCAGCTCTAATGAAATGGAAACATGATGGTTGGTGTAAACAGGCAAGCTGGAAGCACACACAGGAAATTATGTTGTAAAGGAAGTGGGCGAATATTACCTGTCAGCCCTGTGTCCATGGCTGTATGGAAGAGAGTAAAGCATTAAAAAGTGATGCGGTGAGGGCGTGTGTGTGTGTGTGTGTGTGTGTGTATGCACTGATCTAATGTATCTCTCACTATGACCTTCAAAAACTAGAAGTTTCAGCTCTTGCTCATGTTAATCGCAGAATTTATAAACACCCGAACTGGATTCTTATTTCTAAAACCACTTGCATTATCAGAGTGCTGTACTGTGTCCATTAGGTGGCACTGTTGGTCCATGAGCATTTTGGACTGGATGACTCAATGGTCTTGCTCTATGGCTGACATTCAAACGAATCCTTTTAATTAAGCCTGGGGTCATCAGCTCTGTGTGTTCTCTCCCAGTTGTTAAAGCATTACCATCTTTTGCTGCTCAATTACCAATTCAGATTCACTCATTAACATTCTCGGTGTCATTATTCAGAGCCACAGTGAAGGATTACGAAATATTACAAATTAATTGAAAGTGGGGTGCTTAATAACCAGCAGATGAGAAGCAAACTATGACAACAATATTTGCAAGAGGAGCGAAGAGATATTACTAGCTCAAACTTTAATTTGGAAACATTTTAAAACTAGAAAGTGGAGTATTTTATGTATTAGTATTTTATTAAATGTTTTGAACTATAAGATTCTGATAAAGTGTGAGAGATTGACCTTTGACCAGTGATGTCACTCACCTGCGAGCTGGCACAAAAGAGAAGTGGGCCGCAGTGTTTGGAGAGAAATTACGCGGGCTGTCCAACGGGCTGCTTCCTGAAAGAGACCAAAAATGTGACATTTAGTGAATTATTCACAATTAAGTTCAACTATCAACTATCAGGCCAGGCTGGTACAAATAACTGTCATTAAAAGCACAGACTTCATACTTCAGGCCACCAGGAGACACATTATGCCCATCATAAGTAAACGCAATTGCCCTAAGGTTCTTACCTCTTCTATCCTGCTGATCTTTCCCATTTATTTTATTCATCAAAGCCCCTTTAAGATAACAAAACCCTTTAGAAGAGTGGGCTTCTTATGTAGGCCGCATTGAGACCAGAGGTACAGGGATAAAACACACTTTGATCACAGTCTTTTTTATTCTCCTGCACAGCTCTGAGAATAGATTAGTGCTTAGAGAGAGAAGCACTTACAGTGTTTAAGTGCTTTAGACAACAGTCCTCTCCATCAAAAATGCCTGAAGTGGAGTGATATTGCATAATGAGTGTTATTTAATGATTTGCAGACCATGAGCAAAGAATCCTTTTTTGATTAACTCAAGCTCAAATTCATATTCAAGGGATTTTGCCTAGAACAGACTCTTTATCTCTATTCCACTGGTATTTAAATGGCAAGAAGATTTCATATCCTGGGCTTGATCACTGTGTGGTACATTTTTACATCATAATTTAATATGAAATGCATAAAGAGCTTATAGATTAAAACGTACATGACTGCTATGACTAATGTTGTTAGATTAAAAAAAGAAGAAAATCTGATCTAAAAAAAACACTATTGCTAGTCATGTGTGAATTAAGGAGCACAGATACGGGTATCATCAATCAATCCAGTCAATCTGAGCAATGGGGCGCTCCTATCTGGACTGTGTGGTACGGCTTGGGTCACAATCCCCATGCATTAATCATACATTAATGCATTCGTCAAGCGGCCTATGCCAAATCTTAAATATTAATGAGAGCATAACTCTTTGTCAGGAAGTGACTGTAGGAACAGCTGCGCACAGCTGGACTGGGACACGAAGCAGTGTGGATCTGTCACGGAGATGCATTCATTTAAAGGAGAATCCCGTCACGGAGAGTGTAGGAGAAGGCACAATGGTGTGCTACACAGTGAAGCACCTGCTTATTTTTCATCACGAAGACTGTAGTGGATGAAGGGTTCACTGAAGAGATGCAGACACCCTCTCATACGATACACAGCCGAGAGAAGAAAACCAATCAGCACCCTGTTGAATTACACATGCTACGTTCACACCACAGCTGAATGTGGTACGCATGAGGTTTTTGGATGATAGTGTGAAAAATCACACAGAATGTGACATTTTCAACTTTCCTATGTGGAAATAAACTGCATACTGATCTTATTTTTTAAAATGCGACTTCAATAAGAACACAGAGGAATTCATGCTATGTTTACTACATGTTTAATTTATCCCTCCTTCACTCATAATATCAATGTACATATTGCACAATATTAAGTAATATACAGAAAGGTCCAAAAAATAAAAAAATAATAATCATTTAAAATAATAAATGCAATGACCAGGCTTTGCTTTTAACCAGGTAGCAGGACATAAAAAAACAGTGCTGCTAACACATATATAGATATCCGGTTATATATATATCATAACAAATCAGATGTTTTCCCCCACACAGTGATTAATTATTATTATTTTTTACACAGATGAATCTAATATGCTTACTGAAACAGCAGCATCACATCAGTAGTGAGTTCTTTTCTCGTCTTAAGCGTAATGACACCTCACAAAGCACTACAGTATTTAATTCTTGTGCTGCTGGTGTCATAACCTGGCAAACAACTTCCTGAAACAGACTGTAATGAGTGCAGTGTGGCAGTGCAAACCCCCTGTTGACTGTGCTCAGTTGAGTTTGAAATAATTTAGCCTCCGCTGCTTCTGTTGGCAGCCGCATTAGAATGCTGCTAATGGCTTTGAAGTGCTTAAAATGAAGCTGCATTTGGGTTAATGTTCCATTTTAGATTTGTTCATTTATATAATGCAAGCACACAACTTCAAGTGCCCAACCTGCTTGATGCAGCATGGACAAAACAAACAGTTTTTCCAACAAATCTCATGTGGGTTATATCAGGACTGAGCACTGCAAAGTACAATTTCATTATAAAAACCCTGAATCTTTATTCTACAGTGTTAGTGTGCTAACCTACGCTCTTGGTGTCTCTTTTCACACTACATGTACTGTTTGTACTGGTGGTTTAATCCAGTAATTCAGTGAGTAGATGGACTTGACAAGCAGACGTCAATGGTCAGGACTGCAGCACATTATTTATCATTTTTAAAGCCCTGCTGAACAGTGTGAGCATGATGTGTGTGTTTTGTGTGCTCGTGACCTGAGAACACACATCTAGTCATCTCCTTAATCTCTCTCTCTCCACACACACACAGAGAGAGAGAGAGAGAGAGAGAGAGAGAGAGAGAGAGAGAGAGAGAGAGAGAGAGAGAGAGAGAGAGAGAGAGAGAGAGTGTGTATGCCTGCTGGTTTTGACAGCTGATCTCTTCATTTCTCTTTCCTGCTCAGATTTTCCACAATGTGGAAGTGACACAAGGGATACACCCACAGGAGCAGCAGCACTTTTATTAAGTGTTTTATCACCAGCTTCAGCTTTATTAAAGCATTACTGTGACAACTGAAGTGTTACATAGTGCTTTGCAAAGTATTAACCATTTTTCTTGTTTTTCTGAATGACAAATCTCTGATTTATTGTACAGTATTACTCTTTCTGACATAATGAAACTGTTTTATTGTCATTAGTTTTATAATTATAAAACATTTAAGCTTAAATTACAAAATATTAAACGTTAAAGTAAATTTTACATATACAACATTCCAAACAAAATACTGAAAATAGTAATTTGCTGCCTTTTTTTTTTAGTAAAGTTTTAAGTTGTAACATTTACAAAAAGGATAATTTTGCTAACAGCAGTTAATGCATTTTAAAGCATTTATTATTCTAAGCTAAATGTTAATGTGAATTATCAAGAATAGATTTATAAACTAACTCACACTAATAAATTCATTGTTGTATTGTTCATTGTTAGTTAACATTAACATAATAACCAATTTATTAACTAATGTTAGCAAACTGAACTTAAGCAATGACGTCATAATATCTGGTTTGGTGTTTGTGGTCACTGCCATGTTGAAATACTTCAAGCTCAAATTTATTAGTGGACTGAGAGGTTCTACTGTAGCATTCCCCGTATTTTGCACCATCCATTCTTCCTTCTGTTTTAATAAAATGGCTAGTGCCCAAAGCATGAAACTACCATCATCATAATTCACTGTAGTTATAGTGTTTTGTGGCCAGTGTTAGATATTAGATTTAAAGTAAATCACATTGAATTTCAGTTAAAAAGCTATATCTTGGTTTCATTTGACCACAGAATATCTTTCCCACATCACAAATGGGTCAATATTATAGTTTTTGGCTAAACCCTGATGTGTTTTCACATCGTTTTTCTTGACTAATGGCTTCTTTTGGCCACCCATAGATTCTTTCCTTATGAAACATTTCGTAATTTAGGCCTACTCTTCTTAGGAATGCTCTTTAAGCTATTTTCACAGCAGTTCTTTGGATTTACAATCTAAATAATGATCCTTTAACTGTGGGGTTACTAATCCACATAGGCTATTGGCTATTTTAATGATCATTCAATGTTATTTTAATTTACAGCAAATATGTCCCCATTAGAGCAACTGTCATTTTGTTTTCTTGCTCTCATTGACAATGCACTCACCACACATACACAGCTACGAATCACTCATCTCATCTCTATGATGACTTAAAAGTATCTTCTCCTTACATAAACACTAGTCTGGTCTGTGTGTATGTGTAACACATGGATTTGATTATGCCTCGTGTTTTACAGGGAAAGGTTAATAAGATGATTTTCAAACTCAGAATGACGTATTTCAGACAAGATGGAAAGTATAAATCTGCCAATCCCTAAGGAGGCATACAGAAAAATTGTATTAGAAAATGTCAACTGTCAATCCATTCATAATGCCCATGAATTAGATGAGAAATCCCTACACCACATTAGAATTACTCTATGGCAAGCTGAGATTTGATGGTTGCTATGGAGATATAATGTAATATTTTGTGAACAGCTGCCACACAGCTTTCCATTTTTTTGTGCGACAAGACAAACAGCATGTGTGTGTCTTACTTGTGAAATGTGTGCAGTTTGTATGGCTCTGATCCAGACTCTAGTAAAATGTCTACAGTCTACATAGCCAGCTACCTACTAAGACAGTATCCTAAGAGAAAAGACACCTTGAAAGTGACTGAAATAATCTAAATAGGCATCAACACTTAAAGGACAACTCTGTCGATTTTCAACAAGCTTTGTATTATTACAATATCAGTAGTATATGTAATAGATCAATCTGTACAATGTTACCTACACCCAGATATCTCAGTTTGTTTTTAGCACTTCTGCAAACAAATAAATGGAGAAAACGGAGAAAGAGTAGACACTGTTGAAAATCAAGTTTGAAGTAGCATATGCTGCTAAGCTAACAACATGACACTAGCACAAACAAACTAAACAACTAAAAATGCATTTCTAATCAATATTTACTCAACTCTGACCTTCATCTTAAGTGATTTCCCCTAAGCCCATTGCAAAGAAATTTGCAATCAAAGTATCTTGTAGAGTAGCATAATGTTTCTGTCTATTCTTTGGAAGAGGTATATCTTTTACCTGGGTGTCCGTGCAGAGGTGAATGGGGTCGAGGCAGAGTGGGAGAGGTGCTGGATGTCACTATCAAGCTCTTCCTGTTGCTGGTCCGACAGCTGTAGAAAAGAACCAAAAACAAAATTCAGAATGCAGATTGCATTTATGCATATTATTGACTAAATACAGTAGATGTATTGCACTATGGTGCCAAAGCTGTTATTGAAGATGGTCTTTACATTGGAACCAAATGTAAAAACAGGTCAGAGTCAAGACATTGTAATATACTGAATCTGAGAGTATGCCCATTCAGAAAGATTATAGACAGAAAAGTAGAAAGAGCTTCACCTCTCAATGGCAGTGGAGTCATATGGTCACTGCCTAATTCAGGTCACACAAACCTGTCTCATTTTATGAGGCTGAAAGTGCACAGTAATATCTGCTCTCTTTTCTTCTGCCGTAAATGCTAAAAGCCTCCAGCTCAAGCTGACAGGGAGAAAAACGGCCACCTACAGCTCAGAACTCAGCTCAAATGAACCTTGAGACCTCCAGCTAGGACAATACAGCCTCACGCTTCATTGCAGAGAGGAGAGATGACCAGCTGAGCTTTCAGAACTGCAAGATGGAGAGCAGTGTAGTGAAAAGTAAGGGATGAGTGGTTATTGAATGTGAGCAAAATATTGACATACACGCACACACAGCAGAGCGATCAGAAAGGCAAGCTGTGGCCTTTACAAGACAACACGCCACTGCTGAATCTACAGTCTATGCCATGACAAAAATGACAAAAGAAGTTATATTCCGCCAAAGATTTGAGTTTGCATATGAATTGACATAAGCCTGTGCTCCCCGAAATAATGCTAAGACAAGACATCAAAACACAAGACAATGCCTTTATTAGGCAATATTTAAAATAACTACACTCAAAAACAAACATGACCTCAACAAAAAAAATCATCACAAAAATTGATTTGAATCAACAGTAATAATCTTTCACTGAATAAACTCGGAATAGTCAGAATTAGTCAGAATAGCTACTGAATGCCAAATTCGGTCATGTCCAAAGCAAGAACTGTTTTGTGTAGTTAGGGTCGTGAAATTTAAATCATTATTACTAATAATAATACTATACAATTTTACATGTTTTTTTCCCCCCAAGCAGAGCAAGTGAGGGCACAGCTCTTACCACCTGGCCTTTGTTAAATGTGCTAAGTCTTTAAAAATAAATGTACCGATATTCAAAGACAATACATTTTCAAGTATATGTCCAAAAACTTTTTCGGTAATGGGTATGGTGTGTATAAAAACTGAAATCTGCATCTCACGCTGAGAGAAATTGAGCATTTCACACATTTTACAGTATGTCACCACTATTCTGTGCCTTTTCCGACCATGACAATGACATTAAGTGTTTGGTAATTTTCTGGATAATTGCATGGATGCTTCTTGGTCCAAACAGTGTCGCAGAAAGTGTAAGTATCACAGCAGAGACCTGCTCCACTTTCACAGTGGCAGCCATCACTCAGTGTGTAATGGAGGTTCAGAAGTGAGTAGAGTCACAGCGGGAGACATGGAGAAAAAGGGAAAGCAAGGGGTGGGAGGAAGAAAAAAGCGAGAAACCAGGAGAAAATCGATGACTCATAAGCTAACGCTGGCACATTAATTCTTAAAAAAAGGCCTTTCTTCTAAAGCGGCTGATAAGAAAAGATTTCTTTTGGTGCTGGCTTAAAGAGGAGATTCTTTTTGGGTAAGAATGTTAGAAGTACGAAACATCAGAAAAGCACTGTGATGTTGTCTCTGCCATGTGCATGCTGACCGCAAAATGCTTAAAAACGGTAGCGGTCAAGAAATCTCACATCTCCTACTCACAGGAGAATCCATACTACATCCATTTATTCTACAAAAAACCTCTAACGGCAGTGTGCTATCATTCAGTCTGTTAGTGTCAAACCAATGCCAAGCAACCTGCAATATTAATGAGACTTCAATGGATTTATGCAGATATTAAAGAAGACCTGTACCATTTAATGCCCTAATAAAACAGGGCTCCTATAAAGTAGTCTTATCTAAAAGAGCGCTTACACTGACAGCGATCTGCTGTGACCTCAAGTCATACATTTTCAATGAGAACCGGTGATTTCCAGAGACATCAGTGATAGCACCCACTGGCGACAAGATGAGAGTCTCAGGCAGAGAAAAAAATGTATCTCTATGCAAATGTACGTATAAATAAGTCTTTGTGTATGTGTGTGTGTGTGTGTATATATATATATGTATATGTATGTATGTATGTATGTAGTTTCTTACAGGTACATTTTTCCATAAAAACACTTTTAATAAATCATTTTTCATTTATCATAAACAAACAGCCACAACCTGTCAGTGCTGTCATGAAAGCTCAGCTGAACACAACCTGACAATGGCCAAGAAGCTGTTACCCAGAAAATTTCACATTGTTTAGGTGAGTGTGTGGGTGGATACTGACATGAATTAGCAATAATGAACAAAATGAAAGTGCATTTTGGAATAAATTGAGCTTGGATATGAAACTCCGGGAGGTATGCTGCTGAAAAGAGCTGCACACTCTCATTAAAACATCATTCCATCATCAGAAAATAAAAAGCGGGAAAACATGGCAGCAAAAAGCCCCAGTACAATTTACATGCTAATAACATGAGCAGCTGTGCAGGGTTCACGCATGCGAAAAGAAAGTTATCCCTTAATTACAGTAATTGCAGAGAGAATTGCTTCCCAGTGACTTCTAAACACCAAGAAATGTCAATTTTATTGACAAGCAAACCTGCTTGTTTTCATTTTCGTCTGTGCTTAGTTTGTTTGAGTTGATTAAGCTTCATTTAAACTAATTCAAGTGTGACTGGATTTGTTGTGGGCTGTTTTGAATGACACATTAGGTTTGGTAAGATGTGTTTATGTTTGGATACAATTAACAACATGAACATGAAGTATATTTATGAATCTGGTGTCTCTAAGCTTTAGTCAACAGGTTATGTGTGTTTAACTACAAATGATGCACCTTGTGAAATAAAGACTATAAGCTTGTTTTAGATTTTCATTTAGTTCATGCACATTGTGGCTATCTGAAAGTGGGCCACCTCAACTAAGCAAAAGATAATCCACTCATACACTCACTTATCCTGGATTAGATTGTACACAACAGCACAAATACAAATAAAGCCTACATTTGAGAATAAACACACTTGCAGGCATACTGCATAGCCTTGAGTACAAATCCTGTGGATAAAAGATGCAATAGTGAGGTGTTTGTGAGAAACTGTCAGAGCTCTTCTACTCTATCCCTTTAAACTTGATTTTAGATAAGCCAGATAAGATGCTATAAAGGAGGATCTTCATTCATGAGAAATGAAGCAGTCTCAGTAGATAACAGAAGGAAATTGTAGTTCTCCACACTGCTGGGCAGGATCATTTGAACTGAACTGCCTTTACTTTGCTTTGTGTACTTAGCTGCAGAATAACACCGTGTCCAGATGCAATCTGACAGGTTTCCGGCTACAACAAGCAATTTTTCTATTCTTGCTGAAAGAGAAGACAGCGCATGACGCCACACGATCACAGCCAATCAGAACTTATCTGAGGTTTAAGTTATGAGAAGTGTGATTCTCGACCAATGGGATTTCAATGTGGATTTCAACAGAAATCAAGCTGAAAAAATGTCTTGCTGGACAGATATAGGGGACAAACTTGGATTTTACACAGAATAGATAGTATTTATTGCTTGCCACTTTGTCACACTGCACCTAGAGTTTATTCACATCTGCACTTCAAAGCATTGATGATTGTGACTGAAATTCCCTGTGATATGACAGGTGTTTAAAGCCATATGTGCCTTCTAACAAAATCTAAACACACCAATGTATGTGCACAGACTGATATCCCTCAACAGATGGTAAGTAATACATGTAGAAATGCACAAACAAACATCCATAAACAGAAAAGGTATAGTTAAAATGTTATGGAAATATAATTTCTGCTGTTTAGCATATCAAATGATTATAACCTCATGGACTGAGGAAACAGAGCGGCTTTAGGACTCACACTGCCAAATGCCATGAGCTGAATGGTGTAATTGCCATGAGCAGATGCAAGGAGCCAATTAATACTGAACACTGCAATTATGAGCAAACACCTGCTAGCCTAGCACTCCACCCCACTCAACACTGTGGACAGGTTGAAAGGGGGGAAATGAGAAAGTAAACAAACGCATTGCCTCTTTTATAACAAGCTTGACCCGATTTGAGGTTTGGCAAGCATAATATAACTGAAACAATGGGAATAGGGGTTTCAAGAGATGCAAAGCAGCCTGACAGGCTCAATGCTGACCAGAAAGCCAATTACAGCACTGATGGTTTCTGCCTCGAGCTTCCTTCCTGCAATCAAGGTACTATCAATATTGTGTCATTTTTGTTTCAAATTAGACTCATTTTCTTCTGGAAAGTCTGGAATATGGTGGTCCAAAGCTGCTACACTTATAGTTATTTTGCTGCCTGTGGCATTCCTATGTGGGTAATTAAAATGCAAACAACCATCAACCACTGTCTGAAATACAATGAATCAATGACTGAGACCTGCTCAGATGTACTTAAGGCGGCTTTCCACAGGCTGCGTGGCTATATTGAGTGCAGGAAAAGATGAAAGAGAAAAATAGAGAAATCAATCGCACATTCCATATCATCAAGGAAGAGGACAATTTAACAGTCTGAACGATATGAAATTGGTTCTGCTGAATGTTTCATGAGAGACTCAAAGACTTTTTGCACGCGCACACAGACTGAAGTGTCATGGGGAGTGACTATAATGAGAATGCTGAAGGGAGGGTGAACGATAGAGGCAGACGTGGAGGCCACAGATGAAGAGATAGAATGAGGGAAAGAAAAGAAGAAAGCATAAAGGGAGATAAATGGTCTTTAGTTATTATTATACCCAGCAGTGGCTGTAACAGCTTCACATGGGCTTAAAAAGCTACTGCTGAGAGGCTGTGAGGCCATTCTGCTCAGTTTTACATTTCTTTACATTTACTGTACACTTTGTAACATGTTACACAGAACATATCCAGACATGATACCGCTGGGAAATTCTATAGTGGAGTCATGTGAGATGATGCAAGTTGACAAGTGAGGCGTTAGACCGCAGCTAGTTCGGCAACACCCAGGAGACAGAGGAAGAGGAGTCTGGCGAGCTATAACAGCTTCATACACACACAACAAACGCTTTGTGCTTGTACTCTGTGAAGAACGCTTGCGTGAGAGGTCAAATGCTTGTCTTAGCGGAAATATGTGTGTAAACAGTTTTTTTTCTAAAGTGGTTGTAAATACAGGACAAAAAAGGTGTGATGTCAAAATAAAATATATTTTAAATAACAAAAAAGTTTGTTGAAAACAGTGCTGTTATTGTTAACTAAAATTAGAACTATTAAAAATATATTTAATTGAAAAAATAAAAAGCAATGGCCAATCCTATAAAAAATGTAATATAAATGTTATATGAAAAACTTAAGAAATGTCACTTTGGTGACTGAAATAAAATTACACACTGGTGTGTGTCTGTGTCTGTCTGTGTCTAGGTCCAGCTCAGTCTGATGGTGTCTGCTACAAGCGATGTGTTCACAGGAGGCACAAACCCTCACTGTAAAAAAACGCAACTGCACATTTTCCAGTTTACGAAACCTTTTGAGTCTCAAATACTAAAAAATGCTATTTTCTTGAAACTACATAAAAATCCTTGTCAAACCAACAAAATTACCCCAAATGTTGTCCCAACTAGTCAAACACAGTTGAATAAATTATGCAGTTGTTATAGGATTATTGTTTTGCTGTTTGCTGATTACATTTAAACTGTTTTGTTGTTGTTTATCATTACTGTTAGTTATTTGTTGTACTATGACATAAAGGGCTCATCTTTTTAACATTTGTTGATTGCCACCGTTCTTGAGGTTAGTGTGTCCAGTTTTGAGGCCTAGAGTATGTTCAACCACTTTTGTCCATTTTCTGGATATATTAGTCTTGCAAGTTGTCTTACAAACAAAGACAATGTTGTCTACTTATTAGACTAACTTATCCATTAATATTTGTCATTTGTATACAAACATAAATTTGATAATGTGGTGACTTTTTTTAACCTTCTTTTTTTCTTCCAAGAAACAGAAAGAAATAAATCACATCAATATTCAAGATAATAAGCAAAACTTGAAGCCTGCAGTTATAGTTTTATTTTATAACATTGTATAAATGCTAGCTAGAACAAAACATCTTTGTCCATAAAACTCACAGAAAAAAGTACACAGAACATAATTTGAGACACCTTTGAAAAGCGTTACAAGTCTTTTTAACTAACAAAACTGTGTTAGCTGAACAAAAAAAGAGACGTTACTTTACTCAGTGACTTGGGTTGAGTGAACAACTTGGTCCAAAGTTGAGTAAACTCAAAAAAGCTGTGCAGCAAGTTGCCTTGAAATTTTAAGTTAAGTCAACTTGTCATTTTTTACAGTGCTCTCAACACATCCACATTATATTAATAATACAAAGTTATCTTCTCAGAAAGGGCAGCAGGTTATCATAGGGATGGGGGTCAGGGTACGTGTACGGAGAAAATGAATGTATGCCACAAGATGCCAAACACTGCTGACAACTGAAACAGGCCTGTTGACAGAACCTAAACTGAATTAGGAACTTGTGAATTATAATCAAATCCGGAAAAGATCACCAATACCCAGCCACAATACACTACCATTCAAAAGTATGTAGTCTTTTAATTTTTTTGTCTCTTACGTTCATCAATGTTGCATTTACTTGATGACTAAATAAAACTGTAACACTGTGAAATATTATTGCAAATTTAAGTCATTACTCCAGTCTTCAGTGACTCATGATCCTTCAGAAATCATTTTTTAATATCCTGATTTGGTGCTAAAGAACATTTCTTATTATTCAGTATTGAAAACAGTTGTGCTGCTTAATATTTATTTGAAATAAAAATCAAATGTAGCGTCTTTACAGTCACTACTGATCAAATGAATGTATCCTTTCTGAATAAAAGTATATACGATAAAGTATAATAGTGTACACAGAAAGCATATGTGATTTTTTTAAAATAATTTATTCTCCATTAAACAAAATTTGATCATTTAGAAAAGTATCAGTGGACCTTTCCTTTACAAAACACGCAATTCAAAGTCTCATTCATACTTTCATGCATGATTCACACAAGGCTATTTCTAAATTATGACTTAAACAACATACTGTGCACCGCACCAACGTCACGGCCACGGAATGATTCAGACATTTAACATCACTGTGAGAATGACACTACAGAGATAGACACTACAGATCACTCTACAACAGTCTCAGCTCTGTTGCTATGCAAGCACTGTGCCCTCCCCTCATCTGTCTCTCCAGGCTACAGGAAGACAGGAAGAACACAAGCAGGGAAGGATGGAAAGCAATTATAGATGATCTCTGTCTAACTCAACTGCACAATTGAGCACATCTGCGTGCAAGTTTACTTCAGCACGGAAGGTCAGAGCAGAACCGTCCGCTCTCAAACATCATGTTGCTCTCCTGCACGTCTGGCCACGTCATAATTTGCGCCCCAGGCTGAAGGGCGGTCATTATTTTTACGCACACTGACTGAGAGGAAGGAACATAGTCCGATGTGCATGTGGAGGGTCTGAAATGAGCATGACCACTGAAATCCAGCAAAAAAAGATGGGGAAAAAAATAAAATAAAATCACAGAGCACACCAACATAAGTAAAACCTCAAGACAGCCTGCAGCATGCCATCAATTACAGCTCATACGACTGGGGGGAAAAAAAACAAGTTATTTGACTATCAAGAAAAGACAGAAAAGAAAACCGATGAAAATGGATAGCTGTACCTCTTGGATCGGCGGAGCATGCTTCTCTCCGGCAGGGAGAAATTGGAGAGAACGGTCCAGAAGGAATCAGACATGATATCGGTGCACTAACATGGCTGTCATCCAGAGATCAATTGTGATAAAGTGCCAGAGAAGGAAGAACAGCTGGCTAAATGAGCGTGTTTCCTCTCTGATAGCAAGCACTAGATGATGTTCCTACAGCTGCTGCTGTTGCCGGCAACCTGTGACACTACCAGAGCTATCGTGAGATGCTGGCATGTGCTTTTTCTCTCTCTCTTTCGCTCTCCTCTACACCCTCCCTCCTCTCTTTCTCTCTCTCTAACTCAAACACACAGCAGTGCATGTATAAAGATACAGTAATACAACCTCTAAAATAAGCATATTACTGTTAGACTGCAAGTGTCAGAGGCTGTTAGTAAAACTAAAAATTTAGTGAGAAAAGTGATATGTTTTAATGCTAAATGATCTGTCAACCAGAAATGGCTGGATTTGTCAGTATTCAATATATCATCCCTGGAGAAAGTGACAGAATGACAGGAGATTAAAGTGTGTGTGCGCACACAAACATACATATATGCAGGATTATTCGGTTAAATGGTACAAGAGAGATTTTTCTGTGTAGTCCAAACCGTTTCATCATTAGTTCATCAGGTCAAAAGACTCAACTGAAGAAGGAGAAGAAAAAAAAAGTGAAAAATGAGGAATCGTAAGATAAGCAAGGCTGGTTGAAATCATATGTGTGTCTGTGTGCATATGTGTGAGCAGGTTTGCAGCAGGGTAGATGCAGGCAGGCATGGCAGCACTGTCACCTTGAGCTAACCGACAACATGGGTTCAGTCGCTTCAGACACACATCAAAGAGCAAACAGCTAGAGAGAAAACACCTCCACATAATACCACGCACATTCACACACCAAACAAACATAACAGCAGGCAACAGTGCTGACACTGTATATATGACAGTGATTTCTCTGTGGAAGCAAGAGATTTTTTTTGCTTCTGCAAAAAAATTTAAAATTAATAAAATAAAACTACATTTTACAAAACAGAAGTATGAAACACTAATTTTGCTAAAACAACAGTCCAACAGTGACACCAACTGATTAAAGGTAGGGTAAGCAATTCCTGGTAGCCAAACACGTCCCTACCACAAAAGGGTCTCGCCCCTATTTTGATTAGCGCCGCCCCACACATACGCAACCCAGGCAATGATTAGTTCTGTGAAATAAAGCAAAACCAATGTTATACCGTGTCTACACCGGACACGAGCGGCGCGACAAAATACTATAGAAGTCATTATAATCAGTGAAGCTGTCTACACTGGATGCTGACAAATTCCCGACAGAAAACTGCTGCCTCGTTATATTTATGACGTGCTGACACAAATTTCAAATGATTTTCAACAGTCGCTTTATTGCGTCCAGTGTAGGCAGACTTTAGCTGTTACGGCGTGGCGCATCCGGTGTAGACACGGTGTTACCCACCTATCGAGAAGAAACAAATCAACCTCGGCTATGTGCACGCCAGTTTGTCCAGGCGCTACAGTTCTGCCTTTTGCGTTCCATCAACATAACGTATCAATTAACAATCAGAAATAAAAAAATAATAATTTTTGACATTTGTGAATCGATTCAGAATAGTCCACGTCCGCATCGTGATGCATCTAAGAACCTTTTTTTTCTCCCACCCCTATTTCTTGCAAGTAAATTTAAGCTTGCAATCACAATAAAAGGAAGAAAAGATCTGTCGCTACTTCCATTAAAATCACAACAAAAGACTCAGAAATGGTCATTGAAATAAAATTATTAAACCTTCAGGAGCTCTTAATTATTAACCTTAGAATCTCAAATTAAGTACAGACTATATCTTTATTAACTTTTTTTTTTTTTTTTGCAAGGTTTTGCAACCCTAGTCTTAAATATATTTTCTAGCAATCAACATTGAATTAACCAAAATAAAAGTGAATAAGTAAAATACCTGGCTACTGTTCACCCAGAAATATTTTTCTGTAATTATTTATTTATTTATTTATCTGATTTGTACTCATCCATTGTGAGTTCTACACAGCGCTTTGCTTTGTACCAAGAGCTTTCTGGCAAAAGAAGAGTCAAAATGACCACGTCCTACAGTTCAGGTGAGGTTAACGGTCAGCAAAGAGACCAGTCGGGCCCTTTGTTTGTGGGTAATTTGTGCTCATGTGACTGACTTAACAGGTGTTGCTTTCAACCTCCCTCCCCAGGGCTCGCAAAATTTCAAAATCCCTCTAGCCCTTCGGGCAGGTACTCTTCAGATTTTACTAGCCCAAATTAAAAAATTACCTTTTTTTTTTTTTAAATATAGAAAATCAGATAAGAGTTTAAATGTTAATCAAAAATATTTTCAATACACAAATATCAACAAATATGAAGGAAGGAATTTTATTTCACTATTTATAGGGTATCTGCAGAATTTTAAAAAATAAATTTAAGGAAATTTATGACCCATTTTAAGTAAAATTAACACAGAATAAGCTGGGTTGGAAAATGTCTACGGTAACATACAGTATTGAGCCATACAATTACATGATTTACAGTTCAGATACAGGTTTTCACAAAAACAGCGTTTCAGGCTATAGACCTTTTTTATGAAAAGGGATAAATCAAGCATATAAATTGTGTTAATGTAATGTAATGTAAATGTATAAATATTACTGTCTTAATTGTTTAGATTTTTAGAAGGAACATTAACTTCTTTTACAACTCTATGCGTTTTCTGCATAAAAACATGAGTTGATATTTGATTGCATAAACAGCAAGAAAGGCTTATTGGAAATGCAAATTCATTCTCTCGCTTTAGGAGCGCTGAAATATTGAGGTTTCCCCGGAAACGCTGTACACAAAGCAGCTCTACGCTCAAACGCTGCTTTATCAGGAATTATAGGTAAAATGAAATTAAAATGCCAACGACACGTTTCTGAGGACAGTCGGTTCCCTTCAGATACATTCACATAAAGACATCCACGTTGCATTTTAACTTGAAACGTGCAGCGCTCATATTTATTCAATGACATCATTGTCTTTTGAAGTTTAATCCAGCCGTATCTCGACTCTTGTCTTTCCGTCCCCAACTGTAAGACCTCTTGAAATTATAATTAAGACATTTCTTATACCATTTAACATATTTAAAAAATGTTATGGCCTTAAGTTTGATACAACTCACTTTAAGAGTTTTTAAGGACCTGCGGGAGATCTGCATTTAAAGTAGTCTGTCAGGCAGGGCAGTGATACATTTTGTTAGCCCGACTGGAAAACACAATAGCCCCGGGACGTCGGGCTAGCAATTTTGCGAGCCTTGCTCCCATTTAGACCTGATCTGTTCTGTTTAAGTGTGTTTTGGACACCATCACAATGTTGAAAATGCCGTATACTTTGATTTTTTTTCTGAGCTGTTGGGCAAATCCATGCGGTATCATGTGGGCTCAACACAATTCCTTTTTGAAAAAAAAGTGGAATTGGTAACAATTGTTTAGTGCTTCACAAGGGACATTGACAACCTTGCCCTATACGACACTCTTTTGTGCTTTGGGGAAGTTCTTTCGAGCCGAGTGGTGTGAGACAGTAATGGTGAACCAAAAGGCTATGATTTTGTCCATTATGCCACACTAGAGGCTGCTGAATTGGCAATTAAGAAGCTAGATGGTATGACTTTCTGTATGCCATTACATGCCCAACAAGGAATAGAGGAGAACTTTCTCCGTTTCTGTCACTGATGGAGTATGGGTTTCTTGCCACTGTCGCCTTTTGGCTTGCTTAGTTGGGGACACTTAATATTTGACGGCACAGACACTATTGGATGAGAGCTGAACTGAGCTGATGATATGACTGTTTCTTCAGAGCTGCTTTATAGATGAATTAAACTCATTCCATAATTGATGAACTTTACACAGTTACTATACCAAACTGAATCAACAATAAATTGTTTCAATACTCCAACCCCCATAAAAAAAAACAAACAAAAAAAACACAAAAACCAACCACAGCAGCAAGTTCATTATAGTATGTAACGCTGTAAACACAAATTAAAGTTTTATTTATATGTATTCAATAAGATTTTAACCTGATTCTTGCATTTTATAGAAACTTTCTGTGAAACTTACTGCCACATTCTTCAACAGAAAGAATCAGATAAGAGATGATTATAAAAAGATGTGGTGTTTAGAGCAGTTCTTGAACTCTTTACACCATATTTATTATATGCTTGATCAGTGGATGACTATCCAGATATAATCCAGATATAGTGATCAGAACAGAGTCACTGAACCTCACAAGTCAATTGGGGTTAATTTAATTTGCTAATCTTGGGTGCTGTTGGTCAGAAGAAGAGTATCACAAGAGAGAAAGAGAAAGTCTAGATATAACAAAAAGCAGCTTTCATTCACATTTAGAGAAAAAAAATGGGGAAAAAAGAAAATTGAGTGTGTGTGTAGAGAGAGGAAAGACCCAGCGATGGAGAAAGGAGCCTTTGGAACAGTTCCCTGCCTCTCTCTTGGATGTCCTGTTGAGTTGAGCTCTGAAAGGTTTTAAGACTTGATTTCCTGCAGCTTCTCTGTAGGTCTAAACCTGTGGGGAACTGCAAAACACAGCCTTTCCACTCATACGATAACATCTTTTAAAAATGGGAAATGATGTCTGGTGCATCAAGTCAATACACGGGAAATGAGGCTTCAAGGGAAAGGAAAATCATTTTGAGCACATTTTCTATTATTGTGATCACGATCAATAGAGGATGGACTGGGCAAAGGAAGGCAAGAAAACAGTTGTGCATGAAAAAAACAAAACAAAGCAGACTGTAATGATTTCCTCGAGCTTTACTGAATGTGAATGGAAGGTCAGAGTTTCCACGCTGATCTTGATGATCACTGTGCTCTCTAAATATCCTAAAATGTGACCTTGCAATGCAAAAAACATGCACACATTGTGTTCCTACATTGTGAACGAAGATATTCTTAACCCACAAGTTAAAAACGACCGAGAGCAGACTGTGCTCAGCAATTTGTGTCATCAAACAAGAGATCAGTGAGGGATCAAGGTGAACACACACACACACACACACACACACACACACACACACACACAGAGAGAGAGAGTCAATTGGGACAGAACATGGTGTTCTGACATTCCAGAGCAGCTCATTAGTGCAGAATCACTCTCATTCTGCTCCACAGGCATTAGACACACACACACACACACACACACACACACACACAGGTACACACACTCGTGTTAATGAGCAGGGCTTTCACAAACCATATCAAAGCTTATTGGCAAGTATATTTGCTCAATAAGGCTAGGCAATAATGCTAAAAAAATACTTTTTTTTTTAATTACCATTCAAAAGTTTGGGATCAATAAAGGAATTCATACTTTTATTGAGCAAGGATTGTAAGTAGCTTTTACATTGTTAATTTCTATTTCAATTATATTTCACAATATTATTATTTTATTGTATTTTTGATAAATAGACGCAGCCTTGGTGAAACCAAGCTTTACTGCCAAGTTAAATAAAAACAAGCCTAAGCAACAGGCCACTGAGGCAGCAGCTTTATCAATACAAGAAATGCATATGATTAATTAGTTAAATCACACTTTATTCTAGGGCTGAACCAGAATATTTGATTATTCGAATATTCGTTCGGTGGGTTGGCATTCGATGTTCAATTTTGAGATCCTTTTTTTATTCCCCTCGAACACCTGGCATCCCCTGAGAAACGTTCTCATTCACGCTTGAATATGAATCGCCCATGAGTGAACGTCATGATTCAGTTCATCTGGAAGAGAAGACAAAAATGCCGAAGACCTCAGCTGTGTGGGAACACTTTAAATTGAGTGAGGACAAGACAAAGGCAGTGTGCCAAATATGCGATTTGAAACTGGCCTACCACAACAGCACATCAAGTTTGAAAAAATCACCTGAGTTCTTTAATTAGTACGCCTATAGTTATATATTGTTATGTATTATTAATATTGCTGCTGCAAAAAACTAGCTGCTTTTATCCGCCATGTTAATCAGTCATTTAAACAGGACTCCCTTGGGTCTGCAGCAACACACCCGCCACACATGAAGTCGATTGGATGAACCGTTCTTGACATAATAAAAATGCAAACAGGCACACAGAGATTCCTGCTTTTATTAGAGAGAAGAACATGTTCAGCCCCTCCCTCCGAAGATTCAAATATTTGGTGCTGATTACTATCAAAGCTTCAAAGCTCAAAAAAATGATATTCGGACCAGCCCTGCTTTATTCCCATAAAAACAACATCATGAGATGATTTTTATAATATTATGAATTTATGTAATGTTACAACTTTATTATTTCGGTAGCCTAATAGATTCAAAACTTTCACAAAAAATGAACTAGACAAATCCACAAAAATCTAGGTAAAAACCATAAAGTTATGTTTTCCACTGACTTATTCACTAAATTAACAAAGAAGCTTTGAGGGTGTTTTTGGGCCCTGAAGAAGTTTTGACATCCTGACATTTGTGCATTTTTCAGTTTCTTATAAATATACTATTGGCCAAACTAAAAGGACGTTGAAATCACTGCAATGTTGCTTACTTGTATATTGCCAACAAAATAATTGTAATATATCATAAATAATAAATATATCACCTGATTGTACTGCACTATATTTAAAAAAGTCAAAAACACCCAAAACCTTAAACCATTTAACAAGCAAATATCCATCCATCCATAGAAGAAACTGGTCCTGACAGAATAATCAGCCTGAATATCAGTTGAAATGCGTCATCACAGTCTTGAGAAAAGTCTTTTCCTGTGGGTCCACACAGAAAAAACTTATGCTTTAATCAAACGAGACATAGTATATTTATAACATGAACAATCCCCTTGAGTAACCTAGGATTAAGTGCATTGCTCAAGGGCACAGTACTGAAGGCACAATGCAGGTACATGCATGATGCAGCATTCAGTTACCCGCCATGGGCATTTAGCCACTAAACCATATCACCCCATTAGGAAAACCGATTAGACGAAACAGGAACCGCAAAATGCCTAGTTATCCAGCATGCTGTTGAAAAGGAGGTTGGATCAGGAGCAAGTGCAAGAGCACTCTAACATCATAATCTTACCTCCACAAGAAGGGGTTGGCGCTGGGGGCAAGGACAGGGGCGGACGCAGGCCCCTCGGGTCCACCCGGGGACGGGAGGATGAGAGCAGAGGGGGAGGTGGTAGGGGAGAGGAGATGCTGCAGGAGGCTGCTGTTGCCATGACAACGGTACTGAGCAGTTGGCCAGATTCTTTTAAGTGAATACGGCAAGAGAGGAGAGCAAGGAGTAATGTGAGTAGTTAAAAAAAAGAAAAGCTTTGAGTGTTTGTCCTTGTGAAGGGCAAGGAAAGATAGGATAACCTACGGCAGTTTATAAACATGACCAAGGCAAAGGCTTGATATCACACTGTCAAAGATTCTGTGTCAGTGTATGTCCAGAATTCAAACACAGTGTGAATTAAACTCTTCCTACCTCTCAGTTCCATGTCTACAGACTCCAAGAAAACATGTGGTAAAACAAGATCCTGTTTTGAGCTGTTTGTATGACAGTCAGTTGCCCTGGTATTCCTGAGAGATGCTGCTGACAGGCTGTTTCAGCAGTTCAGCACACGCACACTAAAGCTAAAGTTGGTTGGCACTAGGATAGGATGACAGTTCTGTCAGGGTCTACCTTCGTTCCCTTTAGGCAACATTCTCAAGCAGAGAGAAAGGAGAGACTCCATTCTCCTACATCAAAACTTCCACAAAATGGGACATACATAGTTGGGGGACAGGATCTTGTTTTCCATCACTGCACCCGGTAGCTGTTAGTCTGGGGCAGAAATGGGATGTGTTCTTCCTTTTAAACAGCTACACAGAGCAACACTTGGGAATAACAGGGAAAAAGAAAGGGAACGGGACAAGGACATGACCTGGGCCTGACTCGAACCTTGGTCCCCCCCAAGCACAATAGGTCTTTATACATCCATACCACAGTTCTGACTGTAACTGCCAATTTGTATGGTTAATTTAAAACACACTATTTAGGCTTATTCACACAAGAGTGACATTACAACACAATGCAAATAACAAAAAGATTTTCCCACAACAAATCTATTTTCTATTGCAAGCCATAAATCTTAGTTTGTTGGCCTAAGGAACTGTTGAATATATCAATGGAACTAGAACACGATAAATTGGAAAACAGATTTCAGGCAAAATACAACCCATCACTAAAATATGAACAATATGTTGTCAGTCTACTAAAATGAAATTTTTATAGTGTTATAGTGTGAGTGTGAATGTTAGAGTTATAGTGGAATGACAGAGTAATACAGGAATGCATTAAAATCTAAAACAATTATACAGCTGTAAAATATGCATTCCAATTTGTTAGCTATTTTTTATTTTTTTTATTTAGTTAACACATTGCTTCCTTTTGCTCTACTAGCTGATAAGGCATTTATCATATCAATAGTAGTTTCAAACACACAAAAATCTTAGATTTTGATCTGGAAAATGTTATATCTTGTTATATAGTTGTTGTTTTTTATTATTATATAACACATCTGCACCTATGCAACATACATACATAAATGTTTCAGGAATCCATACAGATGCATTGTTTTGTTTGACATCTTAGTGTGAACAGCCCTGGGGTGTATTCCAGAAAGCAGGTTATGTGACATACCCGGGTATGTTTGAGGATAAGTGAGAGGATAACCTCAGCTTTCGGTTCCAAAATCGAAGGTTACTTTCAGGGTATGTAAATAACCATAGCAACTTGCTCTCTGAAGATAACCTGCTCCAGAGCAGGTTATGTTCCAGGGGTAGTTCACTTCAGCACTATTAGCGCACGCGTGATCTACTGACGAGCCTTCAGTGGGCGTGACAGATAGCGCACAATATTATATATTATTACAATACAGTTATGTATATAGCCTACTATATATATATATATATATATATATATATATATATATATATATATATATATATATATATATATATATATATATATATATAGTTGTATGCTATTTTAATGATAAAGCGCTAATATAAGTAATAAATAAGGTTAGCCTATATATTGCTCTAATATGGTTATTATATTTTATTGGCATATATAACAGTTATCTGTATAAATTATAAAACACTATTATGTAAATGTAATGTTTAATTTATTATATTAGCCTATATATATTACATTTTATATTATCATCTCACACATGGATCGGCATGTTCTATAATGTATTTCTATAATAAAAATACATATCTGATATGACTTAATATATAATTAGCATCAAACAAACAATATAATTCTTATTCTCAAGGATTAAATATTAAATGGAAAAAAAATAAAAATGATTGCAAAACCATCAATTAGGTGGCGATATGCACTAAGCATAAGGCCTACATGACCTTTGAAAAGAAGAAGAAGAAAGCAGCAGCATGGTGCGCTTATTCTTAGCGTCCGTTTCCATAGTGACTCGACGATTCGTCGCTCTGTTGAGAATGCCTCGAGTCTTAACCAGGAACATACTCTGAGTTGAATGAACTTACTCCCGGACGCGTTTTTGGAACCACATACCTCAAGTAAGCAAGGTTTGGGGTTAATCAACCGAAAGTTCAGGGTTTATCTGACGGTAAGTTAACCATGCTTTCTGGAATATACCCCTGGTTTCACAGACAGAGTTTAGCTTAAGCCAGGACTAGGCATTAGTTAAATTAGGATATTTCAGCAGCTTTTATAAAAATTATGTAGCATTTGGACCAATCAAACACACAATTTTTCATTAGATTTAACAAATCAATTAGTCATTAGATTAACAAATAACCACAGACCCCTCACCCAATACACATACTGGGTGCCAGTATGTCTGTGAATGACTCCAGGCCCCTGGTTACCATAGTAACCAGAATACCTCAGCCAGACCAGATAAACTTTATGACTTAATTGCGTGATGAGAGTTCTCCCCCTAACCATCTTTGAACCTTAGGAAAGACATTATGTTCTAATTAATTCAAAGAAAAACCTTTCTTTGAATGAACACATCCTTCAGGTCATTGGGCCTCATTCATGAAACATGAGCAGAACAAATTTGTGTGTAAATTGTTCGCATAGCTGTTCTGACGTAAATTTTCGGATTCATGAAAATGTCATTTATTTATTTATTTTTGTAGCTGAAAGTTGATAAACTGTTTAGCTCCGGTTTAGCTTTGGGTAGAACGCAGCACTTGTCATTGTCACTTTTTAGCCAGCCATCCAATCAATGGAGGAGGGGTGGGACAAATACCACACCGACCAATCATCCTACTTGTACAACAACTGAACAACAATAGCAGGGCTCGCAAAATTTCAAAATCCCTGGTAGACCTTCGGGCAGGTACTCTTCAGATTTTGGTAGCCCGAAAATTAATTTAACTAGCCCGAATTAAAAAATTATTTTATTTTATTTTATTTAAATATAGAAAATCAGATAGGAGTTTAAATGTCAATCAAAAATATTTTCAATACACAAATACCAACAAATATGAAGGAAGGAATTTCATTTCACTATTTACAGGGTATCTGCAGAATTTTTAAAAATATATTTAAGGCAATTTATGACCCATTTTAAGAGCTGCACAAGTAAAATTAACACAGAATGAGTGGGGTTGGACAATGTCTATGGTAACATACAGTATTGAGCCATAAAGGTACATGGTTTACAGTTCAGATACAGATTTTCACAAAAACAAAAATCTTATACAACAGCATTTCAGGCTATAGACAGTTTTTATGAAAAGGGATAAATCAAGCATATACATTATGATAATTTAATTACTGTCTTGATCGTTTAGATTTTTAGAAGGCACATCAACTTCTTTGTCATTTACAACTCTATGTGGTTGATGCTTAAAAACATGAGTTGATATTTGCATTAATCTGACCATAAACAGCAAGAAAGGCTTATTGGAAATGCAAAGTCACTCTCTGCCACGAGGTGGTGCTTTAGGAGCGCTGAAATATTGCGGTTTCCCCGGAAACGTACACAAAGCAGCTCTACTCTCATAAATGCTGCTTTATCAAGAATTATAGGTAAAATGAAATTAAAATGCCAACGACATGTTTCTGAGGACAGTCGGTTACCTTCAGATACATTCACATAAAGACATCCCTGCTGCGTTTTGACTTGAAACGTGCAGTGCTCATATTTATTCAATGACATCATTGCCTTTTGAAGTTTAATCCAGCCGTATCTCGACTCTTGTCTTTCCGTCCCCAACTGTAACCCTCTAGAAATTATAATTAAGATATTTCTTATACCATTTAACATATTTAAAACTTTTTATGGCATTAAGTTTGATACAACTCACTTTAAGTTTTTAAGGACCCGCGGGGTCTGTATTTGAGGTAGCCCGTCGGGCAGGCGGTGATACATTTTGGTAGCCCGACTAGAAAACACAATAGCCCCGGGACGTCGGGCTAGCGATTTTGCGAGCCCTGAATAGAGAAGTTAATATTACTGGTTACTGCTTTTTTATATTCAGTAATATTCTTCAAAATGAGATACTAGTAATACGTTACTACCATGGATATTCCATTTCATAGCAACCAAATCGGAACAGCTGGAAAAACTTCTTTTTTTACAGTCTATGGGAAAAATGCTGTGCCACCAAAGCGTTTTCAAATGCCACCAGCTGGCCGTTTTCAGAAGAGCTCCTGTCATTTTTCAGGTGATTAAAAACACTTTGGTGGACACACGTTATTGAATATTTATTGTTAGCTATATGGCCTATTAGCTTTTTTTGCATTTATACAACATACTGGAGCCAAACTTGAGAAAGTGAACCAGAATATTCCACTGCGTTCCTGGACACAAAATTTGCATAGCTGTAGTCATAGGCGGGGATTATGCTAATTGAGAATGAGCATGCATGAGCGTCCTATTTACAAATAACTGGAATTCATTAACATACGCATGTTTTACTATCAAATCATATGTTTACGAAGCGTTTGTGAATCCGGAGGAGAGTTTTCAGGAAGGTCAGTTTTACGCACAAATTGCTCCGAATTTACTCCTATATTTACGAATGTTTCATGAATGAGGCCCATTGTGTATATCATTACTGTTCTTGTATATGTTCTTTTGTGTTGTATACTGTTTTATGCATGCTTATGATCGATCACTAGTTAGTATCACCTCACTTATACCATGTTTGGTCTCTATCAATTCGTCTTTGAATGATCTGATCTAGAGTGAATATTACATGTTGATACCTATGCAACATATTAGTGTCCTAAGAATCTTTAGTAGTTTTTTCATTAACCCCAGGCGAATTACATATGCAAATTACCATGTTCAAAGACAAAGAGTTGTAAACTGTCCCTCCAAAATTGAAAGTCACCTTTGGCTCTTTGACTCCCCAGAGGTGTGACCTCTATATTAGATAAAGCTCTCACATTAGTGACCCACCTGCCAGTTTTGCGGTTCTTTTATTTAGATCCTAAGAGGATGAGGGGGATGTGAGCTCCTTAGCAACCCTTAAGTTTTGCGCCAGGCTTTGCGGCCTTGACTTTGCATTCAACAAAAGATCCTGGAATCTCAGCAGATCTCTTTCTTAGCTCTTTTTCACTTTCTACCTGGGAAGAAACTCCCAATCACCATCAAGTCAGGACATCTTTGGAATTCATCACTCTTCAACCCGGAAGAACGTGATCGCGAGCCCAAAACCTTCAAACCATCTGAGACTGCATTTGGACACTCGTCAAAGACAAAGGCAATGCAAGTATCGTACATTTAACTAAACGAAACAGAGGTTTAGTATAAGCTATAGACCACGTTATAAACAGCGCTGATGGTTTTTACTCAAGTGGTTAACTGACTCTTTCCATTACTGCATTCTCTGGTTTCTCTATTGGCTTCATTCATCCACTTTAGCTCCCCTTTGTATGTACGCGTGAGTGTATGTATGTTTGTTTGTATGTTAGACTAGTTTGTGTTGTTAAGTGTTTAGTTAATAAAATTCTTGTGCACAAATTACACAAGTTTCTGATTCTGCCTTGCAAATTAATGTCCCTTTACGATTTTTGATCCTTACTTCATGCTCTAATGCATTAATACTTAGGAAAGTATTTTCTGTGGCCACGAGAATATCCTTTCTTAGAGTTGATGTGAACTTACACTGAATGTTCACTGGACCAACAGACTAGATGATGGCAATTTAATTCCGCTATAGTTACTACTGGCGGCTGATATAAATAATTGTAATTAATCAAATTTAATTGTAATTATTTATGTACATTTCCCTTTTGAGCTAATCTGCAACAATGCCTAAGAAAAAACAAACAAACAAACAAGTCTTGAGACAAAACAATGGCACTGACATATTTTAAGATATGTCAGTGCAAGTTATTTTCAGTTGAGAAAACATCCATTTTAGTCTGAGGCTGATACACTGGGCAACTTTTTGAGCAATGTTGCCAAGCAACCGGCAACCACAGGGCCCATGAACGATTTAAAGTATACAGATAGAATTTGTTACCCATTCTCAATGGGAAAGTGGCCAAGCAACATTGCTCGAAAAAAAAGTTGTCTGGCAAAATTGATAAAAAAAAATAGCTTTGTGTATCATCAGCCTGAGACTAGCCTTAAAGGAACACTCCACTTTTTTAGGAAATAGGCTCATTCTCCAACTCCCACAGAGTTAATAAGTTGAGTTTTACCTTTTTTGAATCCATTCAGCTGATCTCCGGATCTGGCGATTGCACTTTTAGCATAGCTTAGCATAGATCATTGAATCCTATTAGACCAGTAGCATCGCGTTCAAAAACGATCAAAGAGTTTCGATCGTTTTCCTATTTAAAACTTGATTCTTCTGTAGTTATATCGTGTACTAAGATCGGCGGAAAATGAAAAGTTGCGATTTTCTAGGCTGATATGATTAGGAACTACTCTCATTCCAGCGTAATAATCAAGGAACTTTGCTGCCGTAACATGGCCGCAGCAGGCGCAGTGATATTACGCAGCGCCTGAAAGTAGTCCCCGGCTACTTGAAATGAAAACTTTTCATTTTCCGCCGATCTTAGTACACGATATAACTACAGAAGAGTCAAGTTTTAAATAGGAAAACGATCGAAACTCTTTGATCGTTTTTGAACGCGATGCTACTGGTCTAATAGAATTCAATGATCTATGCTAAGCTATGCTAAAAGTGCAATCGCCAGATCCGGAGATCAGCTGAATGGATTCAAAAAAAGTAAAACTCAACTTATCAACTCTGTGGGAGTTGGAGAATGAGCCTATTTCCAAAAAAAGTGGAGTGTTCCTTTAAGTCTTGTTTTTGAAACCACTAAATGGATAAAAACTAACCAAGTTCTAAATACTAAGAGGAACTCAGTCTGGAATTGAAAGTATACCACCATGCTAGACTAAAACTTGGTTTTCAGGCAACAGGGAGCTGTTTCAGCCAGCCAAGACACAGATGTGCTCCCAGAGTGGAGTGGAGGGGGTAAAAGAAGCTGACCTGGCAAAAGCTGGCCTTTGACATGACTGAATCATGCACACAAACACAAACTCTGCTGAGTAAAGACTTCCCTTTGCTTGAGTCTTTCTGCTGTTCTGATGGGTTGTGCTTGGAGGCTGTAAACTGAGCTACACACTGTGACTGTCAATCAACCAGACGAGAACTAGAAATTCAGCCACCACTCAGAGCATGAGGGGAAAGCAGGTATCGTGTTGCCAGACAGACTAAGAGAGGGAGAAAGAGGAAACCCAGTGCTTAACCGTCAAGGAGGTCAGAGTCTGCGGTCTGTTTGTGTAAAGCTAATGCTGTGGTCATGTTTAGAAACCTCAACGGATAAAGTTCATGCATTAAAAAAATGAGTGACAGATAGCTGGACTCAAGTAAAAGTGTAAGAATAAGGAAAGAATTAAGCTTCTGTAAACAAACACAAGCAAAATTTGTGGGCTTATACCAGGGCTGCATGATTAATCAAAATAAAATTGAAATTGCGATATGGCTTAGTGTGCATATCAAATAGCAGATGCTGTGATTTAAATAAATGAATATACTGTATGTGCTGCATGTTTTAAAGTGATGCAAGGCACTGTTTTCTTTTACATGTGAGTAGCTCATGATCCAGTGTTTTCAGTGTCTCAGAGTGGCTTGGTTTGCAGTAAATTATGCTCAACATCAACTCATCTGCTCTGAGTTTGAGTCGCTTATTAAATGCTTTCCTTACATATAATGAGAAGTGTTTATAAACCAGCTACTGTCAACAAAAGAAAAGCTTTAAGAGCTCCCTGCAGAGTTTTGCCAAAATTAAAAACTTGATGGTTTAACATTTGAAAACAGAGAAATTAAATTATTATTTTATTTTAGTACTAACAAAACAATAAAAAAATTAAATGTTCATAGTTATAAATATAAATACAAATTTTGCGTACAATTTTGCCAAATTGTACAGCCCTACAAACAAGCTTAGCAAACCTCAAGGTTGTTTTTTTTTTCTTATTTTGTTATCAGAAAAAAAAAAAAAAAAAAGAAAAATTGCAATTAAATTTTTTCCCTCAAATCGTGCAGCCCTACCACAACATCTAAATCAACTCTTACTGTAAGTGCAGATTGGGGGCTCCAAGTCTTTCCTTTCTTTTCTTCATGTTCATGAGTAAAACAGCTGGACATGCAACAAAGTCTTTTACTCAGAAGTGAAACTGGAAAGCGTCTCCAGGGACAGGTTTATCACGGTTGCAAAAGCACTACATTGCATACTGTAAAAGCCTGCTACCAAACTATCAACTCTGATTATAAAAGTTTCAGCAATTCCAGCCATATTTCCTTTATCTTCATCAGAACCATCAACTGTCAGATCACGATATGCATTCAAGTCTCAGCTTGTCCACGGCCAGAGTAAATATCCACTTCTGTGTGAACTGAGGCCATGACAGTATTTGTTGTTGAACGACAATCCTCTAAAGCTGTGTCCAGGAGCGTTCTGTCTGTCTGACGGCTGTGAAGTACCATGACATGAAAAGATAATGTGAAGAGCGTGACGATCTAAATTAAAGACAAATTAGAAGAAGCTTCACCTTTCTCCGAACTCGACTGATAGCGTGTGTGTATATGTTGGCAAGACAGTCAGAGACACACAAACACACCGAGCAATGAGGGAGAGGGCATTCTCATGATATCACAAGACCCTGAGGGAGGTGCAGCTGTTACCCCTGCCTCACACCGGCCCATCTCTGTACACACAGTTCTGGGAACCAAGAGAATATCAGTGTCCTATCCACTGTTCCCAGGCGAATGCTTCTGGCTAAATGTAGCCCCAAGGAGACAATAGGCAGGATCAAAGTGCAGAGAAACACCAACAAAAGCTTTAACATTGACACACACTGCTGCAAGAAAGCCTAATACAATTACACTGAGACAAGAGCTACAGCTCTTTGCATATATGCATAAAAGGATAGTTCATTAAAAAAAAAAAGAAAAAAAAAAAATTCTGTCATGATTTACTTTTACACTAATTTCACTCCATCACAATGTTATAATGTAAAATATGAAAAATTGATATTCAATTTGACATTTGCTTATGATTACATTTCATAGTGTTGATTTTTTTCATTTTTTAATCATTAATGTTAATAATAATAGTTGTTGTTTTTATTATTAAGAATTTTAATATAAATAATTAATGTTTTTTATAGATTACCGGGCATTAGATGACATAAAACATAACCTTATGGTGCTCTTTCATGCTTTGTTGAGCTTGACAAAGTTTTCATAAACACTTTAACTGTGTGGACAAACGCAGTGTGAACGTTCTGTTAAACATCTCCTTTTGTCTTCCAGAGAATAAAGTCAGTCATACAAGTTTTGACTGACATAAGTGCGAGTAAATAATTACAGATAAATCCTTTCATTTCCTCTTTACAGGGTTCCCACACCAAGTGAAAAGGTGGAGATGGAAAAGAAGGAGATATGAGAGGGTGAGTCACAAAGTACCAAAACTCTATATGAATGAGGGCATGAATGAGTGCTAAAATGAGATTTCTCCGACAAACAGTTTGGCTGAATAGAAGATTTGATTTGATTAAGTCCTGTAATCCCGTGGCGGGTGGAACAAACTCTGTGAACCCTCACAACAGCCTGCATTCTGCCCACTCCTGCCAGTCACTCTGAGCTATACAAAGGTGACAAAACCCTAAACGTGTATTAGAAAGAACACAACAACGGTTTGCTCATACACTGCCTTTACAGCACTCAATACTACACCAAAATATTGTCAGCCATCCACTAATCGCAAGATGCTGATATTGTGCTTTCTTATGATTGGCTGTTAAGAGCACATTCTTTGCTGGCACTGGGTTAAAAATAAATAGAAAGGAAGAAATAGATAGGTGTGTCAGAACAGGAAACCGAAATACTCAGCTGTCGGAAAAGGCCTTCAGTAATCTGCCTGTCACTGCCCTACCAGTCACCTATGACCCCCGTGACTAGGGTTGGGTACCATTCACATTTGAACCGGTACCTGAAATTCCGGTTCAAATGTAGAACCCAACGGTACCATTTTTTTTTTTCTCGGTACTTTACTCTCTGTGTAATAACAAAAATATTTATTTCAGTGAAAAAATAAGTCCAAAACTCTTAATTTCAACATTTTGAACACTAGGGCTCTACAATTTTTTTTCTTCCAGAAATTTTTGTTTTATTTTTTCTGATAATCAAATGAAAATGAAACCGTTTTATTTTTTGGCAAACAAACAGAGGTTTACTATTAAAATTAATACATGGTAGAAAAATCGTGTGAATATTCCTTTAAAAAAAGTTTTAATAATAATTGTATTTTTTCTATAATTAAGTCGTTAATGTGGTTGTAATAATTATTTTTTATCATTTAATTGTTTTATTTAAATTTGTCAGTAAATTATATATTTGAAGACGTTCATTATACTGCACAAAAGTAATACAAGAGTAATATATTTCTGTTACATGTTAAACCGCACTTTTATTTTGACAGGTTGCTGTGAAGTTTCTGTGTGTATACAGTATGATATGATGCTAGTTTTCTCAAATGAAACAGTAAAATTCTCATGAAATGACTCTCACAGCCTGTAAGTTCATGTGTTCATGTATTGAGATGCAGAGTCCGAAAATCACCGCGAGTTCACGTGTGCTTCAGTATTTGTGTAGTAAACAAAACTGCATCTCCACCATTCATACATACCGAGACTGATGGAACATGCAGGATTCATATTTAAACTGTCTTTTTGTGTTTTAATATTCACATACACTATAACGATTCGAATTAAGTGACAGAGCTTCTTTTATTCATCCAAAAATTGACGAATTCCGTGGCATTCCGCTCTATAGAGTTAATTCCGTTTTTATAAATGGACTCCACCATCCTGTCCGCGTCTTCGCGGAAACCATATGGCCCTAGAAATGTAAGCACACTTCAGAACATTTCGGTTTGCCCTGTGTGTTGTGTTTTAAAGAGTTGCAGGGGTGACATCATGTAACAGGGTCTCTCTCTCTCTCTCTCTCTCTCATACGCCCAATGCGTTCTCAGGTACCGAAATTTGGTACCGAATGATTTAATGTGAATTTATACTCTGTAGTGCTGACGCAATTCGGTCAGTACCCTTAAAAGTACTGAGTTCGGTACCCAACCCTACCTGTGACCCTGTCCATGTGCAGTAAACAGTGTTGACAATGTGATCTGGTAGGAATGCTAACCCTACTGATAGAGCAATGTGTGAAATATTAAACATGCGGCATTATCAGGCAATATACAGATGTAGGAAGGCTTTAAAGCTAGTCTGAAATGTATGGCTGAAAATATTTCGGTTTTCTCTAAAGGTTAGTTGAATTTGCTCTAGATAATCAATCATGATTCTGTAATGCTAATCTCACAATTTCAGCAGTGTTGTGTTGAACTGTACATACTTAATATTTCCTTAATATTTACCAATCAAATGTTGATCTGTGACTTTGAACTTGTCACAAGCAAAACAAGGTAACTGCAACATAATTAATACATAACTGAATTACTCAGTCCTTTAATTCCTTTGTTACTTTATTTAGCTTTCTAGTGTTTAATTAGTGTGCGCATGCAACAATAAAAAGTTTCACACAAATGTTTCCTGTATTTTCCCCACCGTACTCTTTTAAAACAGATTTATAACACACATAGTATGTCCTAAAGTGTAATTAATATAAGTGACCTTAACTAAACACCTCTTTGCTGAATGGGCATAGCATCCTCTTCACAACATTTGTAATATAATTTCCCAAGGTCTGATTATTCACAACAGACCATGCATTTTTCTATCCACAAGAAAAATAAGAAATTTGAGCACTTACAAACTGCCTCTTCTGGGAAGACTCAGCTCCTTCTGAAATAAAGAAAGAGAAGAATAAAACATGAATTGTGAATCAACATATAATACCTCTGAATCACAATTATTACACAAATAACAGAACTTGTAAACTATAATCACAGAAACCTAAATTTGATGCAGACTCTAAACCATCCACCAGGTGGCACAATTCAACCACCACAATTCAACTCTGGTCACACTGCATGAGCCATATTTACATTTTAACTTGACTGACCTTGATTGAAGAGGCTTTTCTCTTTATTACCCAGTGTTATATTCAATATTATTTAACTAATGATTAAGTGAAACAATGGCCTGTATAAAACATCACACATACTGAAGGCAAAAAAAAAAAACACTAGATGGCAAAATTGAAGCAATGTTACACACAGCTAGATTTACCTTCGAGCAGTGCATGCCTACTGTTAGCTGGACTGAGAAAAGACAACTGATATCAGGTCCGGAAGACCCACGGGACAGAAAGGACAGACAGAATAAGGCCATTCCATCTGTCGTCCATAGACAATCTCCTTTCTAGTGTAAATATCCAATGCGCAAATACTTAAATTAAAACACTATGTTTGAGAAACAGAGTGATCTATGAAGATAAAATGTTTAAATAATAATAGTGCTATTATAGTTACTGTACTGAAGTCAATTAAATATTCATTTTTTCTCCCCATTACAACACTGATGTTAGATGCACATCCCTATCTAGAAATATGTCTGATTAAATTTAAATTTATAAATATTGCTCCAGATCAATTTTTTCACTCAAATTTTCTATGGAGCCCTTTTAAAATCTCATTTGATGTGTAGAGAGTTAAATCTTTCAATCAAAACAAAATCTGAGCAGCACATTAGCATTCTTGACAGATAAATAGCCAACTCAAACAATGGCTTTTAGACAAGTCATTAAATTCAATTATGGCATGTGTTTACAGGGCCCACCATCCATTAACAGTGTGGGTGTATGGGCAGTGGCCACATGCCGTACTGATCCTTACAGATTCAACTCATTCAGTTACACAAAGCAAGCGTTTGGTAGTGAGCACATTCTGTTGACACCATGCTTTCTTTCATCTGGATTGGCTGTCACTTTCAAATAGCTCAGCACTGAAATCAGAAGTGTACTGTAACAGTGAAATAGAAAAACAATCAATTGCAATTAAATTTAGCATATCATCACAGCAGCACCTTGGAAGTGATTTCCATTTTGCTAATCACCTTACAGAAAAAAAAAAACAAAAAAAACTGATGAATAAAACAGGGGTAGGGATATACCGGTTGTAAAAACAAACTAGTAGAAATTAGGTAGCTGGTAGAGCTTTTCAAGTGCACAGTAAGAAAAAAAAAGAAAATTTATGACCACTTCCTTCATTCCTCAAATAACAATGCAATACGTAACTCAAAACCAGTACAGAAGATTCCTTCATATTAACAAGATAGATTAGGGTTAAGCTGTATTTTTGCATTGTTTCCTTTGTGGTTATACAAAACATGGCTAATTAATGATTTGTCTTTATAATATTACTACCTATTAAGTTATCTATAACAGCTGTTACACATACACAATACAATACATCTTCTCAAATGTGACCCTGGAGCACAAAACTAGTCATAAGTAGCACGGGTATATTTGTAGCAATAGCCAAAAATACACCGTATGGGTCAAAATTATCGATTTTTCTTTTATGCCAAAAATCATTAGGATATTAAGTAATCAAGTAAACATGTTCCATGCTGATATTTTGTAAATTTCCTACCATAAATATCTCAAAACTTAATTTTTGATTAGTAATATGCATTGCTAAGGACTTCATTTGAACAGCTTTGAAGGCAATTTTCTCAACATTTAGATTTTTTTTCCCATAACTCAATTGAAAGCATATTTATTCAGCTTTCAGGTGATGTATAAATCTCAATTTCGAAATAACTGATCTTTATGACAGGTTTTGTGGTCCAGGGTCACAAATGTGATAACTATGCTTTTAATTGTGGCTGTCAATGGACTGTTAAAGACATGTTGGTTCAGAATGATTCTTGTTTCAGTCCAATCTCTGGCTGAGAGTACAACTCATTTCAAGTGCACTTAAAAAAAAAACTTTAGCCTCCCACTGAAATCAGCTCTTATTACTGCAGGGATACTGGACAAAACTGGAGAAAGAACATATTAGACAACAGAACAAATTCAACAGTGTACTGAGCAGGAGAGAAAACAGCAGGTAAAATTATGAGGACAGAGTGAGAGAGTGAGCTGTAGCTGTATTCAGAGCGTGTCTGTGAGACATCTGTCTCCCCACATCGGTGGAAGACTGAGCCAGGGAACCTTCACATCCTCCTGACCCATCTGCAGAATATTAACACAGCAACTTCTCAAAGTGCAGCCTTAGCAAAACACGATCCTACTTTTTAATTAGCAACTCCACCGATACCAGTCTGATACGCCTGGAGGCTTCATATATGGCAGTTTTCCTGCTTTTCATGTCAACTTGAGATCACTTTCCCCTGTGCTGTCAGAAAAAGTGCATCTCTCCTTCTCTCTTGACCTCTGTAGCCATCTCCTCTCTCTCTCCATAACAAGCCTGAAGTGCTCATCAGTGCATTCCCACTGCTCTGACTGAACTCAGGTATGGATACATCAGCCTTCAAGCGCTGTAGATGGACTAAATCTTGTTAGCTTGTGTGTGTAAGATGAAGTGAGTATCTACACTCGTTGCTAAATCTGATTAGTTGTGGAGTAAAGTAGCGCTGCCTGATATCTGGATGGTATGTATGTGTGATAGTGTTCAGGGGAACTGAACCCAGCTGCGTTATGACAGGCAGGAGGGAGAGCGTGCCATAGAAATCTTCATGCCTATTATCTGCAGCTCTGCTCTGAAGACAGAAAAAAAATAAGGCAAAGCCATACTGAGGATGTTTTTAAAAAAAATAACCAATGTAGACTTTTGAGACAGTACTTTGGAGGCTTCAGAGCACAGCCTAGGTTTTGTTCGTCTACACTAGCAAGAAGTGCACTGTGATTGTACAACACAACTAGATACTCTGATTATCACTGGAGCTGTCCTTAGATGCCTTTAGCTGTCTGATGCCCCATTCATATTTCAGTAGTTTTACTCCAGACACTTTTCCATTATCTATCTCTAATAGCATCATTTTAAATTTTTGTATCATTTTATTGTAAGATTGCTTTACTTTTTTCTAATAAATTGATTACATGAACAACTGCAAACATTTATATCAAAGCAAGTTTGTGATGTTTCTATAAAATTGTCATCCAATAAACAGCAACATCCATTTGGATGAACAAGGAACTGGTATAGAACACAAAGAGCTAGATAAAACCCTGTTTAGACAGGACTAGTTTTCTAAATAATATCTAAGTTATAATTCTTGTCACCCGAGGTCTGTGATTTCTGTATCAATTTTTTATCAATTCAGATGGGACTAACAATTCCATGTTTTTTACAGACAGATGTACAGATGTATTTATGTGCATCATGTATGATTTAAATGTACGTTTTAATGAAATATTTATTGATATAATTGTAATTTATTATAAATAAACTTATGAAAGGCTATCTTACCGAATGCTGATGCTAAAATGGCCAGTGTTAGAAGTTTCCATGATTTGGCAACAAACAACCAACAAAAAACAAAACAAAAACTAATAAAATAAAATAAAATAAAATTTTTGGTATAAAGTCATATAATAAGCAGGATAATGTATAGTGAACTGGCCATCATCACAAAATGAAACCCTTAAATACAGACATTTGTCACAGCAAGACAACCAACCAATTCCACCCTGAAACAATGACTGAGTAACTGCACTGTATCTTCTACTTTTCCCTCTATACTTTGGGGAAAAGTAGATTGTGTTTCAGTCTCATACAAGTATTTAATATTGAAGGAAAAAAAATGCAATCTGAAGCGCTGAACTCTGTTCTGGCAGGCTGATTACATTAAGGCATATGGAGGGTGGGGTCTGAGGGAGACCAGGGAGCAGTTGCACAAAGCCACACACATACACACAACAGCATGCTGGCCAAGGCTCTGTCATTGCCATGGGCTAAAAGGCTAGGCAATGAAATTAGCCAGAGTGACAGTTTGGAGCAGGCCCCCTGCACTCCCACAAAGGCAATCTCCCCAATGGAGCCCATTAATATTTCTTAAGTTCGTCCAGCATGACAGGAAGCTGTAGTGCAGGGAAATGTAATCAGGGAGATGGGCCGAAAGCAGCATCATGCTGTTCAAATGGACTCCTGGAGACAGTTAAAGCCATCAAGAGCTGCAGCAAGATAAGCAACTCAGTGTTTACACTGCTTTAAGAGCTTACCGGAGGTGGCAGGTTTCAGGTTTGAGGGAGTTAAACAATATGTCCCATCAAGATGCTGTGCAATTTCGTTGTAACCTTGGGTACAGTTGAATCTGATGGGACCCGGTTATCCTGAGCAACAGTTTTATGTTTGACTGACAGCTCTAAATCTTTCCCCGATTAGTGCTGACTTGTGGTGTCGTGCCCTCCAGCATAGATTTCAAGCTAGCAGAGCTAATTACAAAAGCCTCAGAGCTCTTGAGGCTAAGCAGCCATACATTAAGACAAAACACACACTGAACATTGGTTTAGCGTCATTAAGATTCATTACAGGCAGAGTCAGGCTCCACTCACGTCAACCTGACCCAGCAAGAGCACAGTGCTCAATAATAAAGCAACAGCAGTGCTAGAGAACTGAAACAAACCAGAGCTGCTCTGACTGCAGGTCAAAATGCAAATTGGCCCTTGTGACTCCGAACATCAGCCAAGAACAACACCACCCTCTCCTCACATTTCTGTGGATACACTTTATACATATATTAATATACAAATGTTTTAAAAGGTCCAAAAAGTGCAGAAATTCTTTAATAATTTAATAAAAACATCCTGCTACATTATTTGAATAATTACATAATAACATGAGGCAAACAACATTGCTTTGGTCTAATAAGCTAAATTAAATCTATGGTTTTCTATTTCTATTTTTAAGTTTTAAAATATAATTGTTTAAATATATACACTTTTTTAAATGTATATGTGTGAAGTTGAACTAAATTAATTGTTCACACTATCGTTCAAAAGTTTGGGGTTATTTCGATTTTTTTAATGTCTCTTATTCTCACAAGTCTGCATTTATTTGATTCAGAAAATACAGTAAAAACTGAAATATTGTGCAATATTATTATGCTGCTACTGTCAGTTGTGAACAAAATTTTTTTATTTTCTTTCAAAAAAATCTATTGAACAGAAGTATATAAACATTTGTTTTCTTTACAATGAAAATGTGGTAAAAAAAAAAAAAGCAAAAAAAAAAAGCTGGAGACTATACAGCTGTAATTTAACTCCAACACAAATAAACCCTGGAAACAGACAAATGATATATGGTACAGCAGTAGTAACAGGGATGATTGCCTTAGCGAGCCCTATTTAAAAAAAAAAAAAAAAAAAAAAAAACTCAGCCACGTGAACTTGATGCATAAGGAACTGATGACAGCTGTCAAAGTGCTGACCTGTCTCAAGCCATATACAGTGTCCAAAGGCTTCCCGGATGGAAACAGACAGCTCTGGCCAAAAAGTCAGAGCTCGCTGGTTTCCTCAAGACCTCACCAGGGACACTGGACAGCCTCTGACAGTGACAGGCTGTGTGCAGGACAGCACTGCAATCACGGCGGATCTTTCAGTCTTTGAGTGGATTGCTGGCACACTTCCTCAACAAAACATTACAGATGCCGATGGATAAACTTGACGGATACCTATAATGCCCGCTTCTAAAATAGAAAATATGACATCTGTACTGTACATTAAACTGCTGCAATTTCAAACAATTAGGAGATATTTTATATTTAATTGTATGTATGGAGCAGGCCAAAGAATTTCTAAAAGAAGATGGTTCTTTAAAGGTTCTTTACATGTAGTAACGGTTATATTTACAACCATAGCATCCTGAAGAACCCTTTTATGCTGAAATGGTTCTTTGTGTTGGAGTTTAGGGTTCTTTATTCCCGCCCCTTTGTTTTTCAAATCTGTAACTGTCAAAGCATAAAAAAGTGCCCAATCCACACAACACTGTTCTTGTTTTGATGTAAAACCCTAATAGGCTACACTTAATAGGCTATATATATATATATATATATATATTAAAAAAAAGGCTCAATACTGCTTTTCTGGAGCTCCGTCATTCAGCTACACAGACTGTCAACACATTCAACAGGTAAATCATTTCTTTCTTAAAATGTCTATAATTTAACTTTCAAATTGTAACTGGTTTCCTACCAATGTCTTTTTGTCTCTTTTTAGTTTAACAGAATATGTAAGTGTGACCATCTCCTCTTCACCACCAAGTAAGTAACAAAGATAGAATTTATGTGAGATGATGATTACTATTACTATTATTATTATTATTTGGGTTTATGCATAAACATACCCAGTCACAGCTATCCCATGACTTTATATCACTTTTTCCTTTTAACATACTATTTTTGACCTTCATAAACAATTGTTTTAAACAAATGAAAGGAGACACATTGTAACTGTAAACTCAATTGTGCATTTCAGATGCTGTCACATCCTACAACCTCGTCATCTGCAGAGAGAAACTGCCACTCAATCACACCAAAATATGCATAATGATGGACTTTCAGGCATCATAGAGGATTATGAAAATACAGTATTTCACTGGAACTTGGTCTTCATCACACTATTTTCTGTTTCTATTTTGTTTTACTTTAATAAATGACAATTGACAATGAACATAAATAAATTCTTAATGTATTCTGCTAATAAAAAGCACTGTCATTTTTGTTACAATTTCGCATGTCATTAAAAATAAATAAATAAATAAATAAATAAATAAAAGACATGCTATTGACATGCTATTGTTGTAGTTTTATTATGTAAAAACCCTAATAGAGGTTACAAGATAATATAAGACCAGGCAGATAGAGGGGTAAAAAAAACTATATTAATAAATCATATATACAAATAATATTAATAATACTATTAAAGATATAAATATACTCATGTACTAATATTAATGAAAATAAACTATCATTAAAAAGACCATTAAGGTCCTATATAGCATTTTTAAAGCATGGTTCTTTATGGAACCCTATAAAAAGGGTTCTATTTAGCACCAAAAAGGGTTCTGCTATTGTTACAAGCTGAAGAACCCTTTTCTGGTACTGTTTAGAACCATTTTTCTTAAAGAGTGTAGAATGAAGCAGAACAAAATGCCCTGCTGCTGTTTGCTTGTTCAAATTAACAAGAAAGAGATCGCTTTTATCGCTTGTAGCTTTATCCAGTCACACCTGGTTAGGACATGGTGTGAGAGAGAAAGATATGAGCACACTGCCACCCCTGGACACGTTGACGCAGTCTTGGCCGATTTCATTACACAGGACTAATGAACTAATTACAGTGGGCCCAGGGGAGGCCTTGCTCCCGGTCTGAGTTTCTGGGGAAAGGACAGAGTTATGGAGCAACAGAAGCGCTGCAGAGAGGAAAACATGCCACTAAAAGCTCAGCAAACATAACCAACATCTTTGCAGCTGTACTGTAGAGAAATTAAATGTGGAGTGCAAAATTTCTCCATTGCCAGCTATCGAATAATAGGTGTTCAAAAGCAAAACCTGCATTGCAAAATTTTCACCAGCTAATTTTTTTTCTGGTGTCAGTGTCAGTCATACAATTTAATGCATCCTTGTTGATTAAATACATACAATATAAAGGCAATATGCATGCACAGTAGTAAACCTAAATTAGTGTCCCATTGTTAACTCTTAGACAGCGACAAGCTTCCTGCCACTATACTTAAACAATAAAAGGTCAAGAGGGTGTAGTCTAGTGATTGCATGAAGCAGGTCTAAGGCTGTTTAATCATTTCATGGAGCAAATGGGGTGTAGCACTAAGCCTGTCGAGACTAATTGCTTGCAATGAACAAGTAAACGAAAGTGATGGGGGTGAGAAAGAGAAAGAGAGGGAAAGGCAAATCAAAGAGTTATATGTACCAGGAGGATATTAATTAACTGGGTCATTGTAACACAGATAGAACAATATACATAAGAAGGAGAATGTGGCGCCTGTGGCAGAGCAGACATCATTATAATGAGTGATTGAAAACTGTTGGGCTGGAACAGAGGATGATGGACTATTGGAAACTGCGCCAAACAACAAAAAACAATGATTTTAATGTGTTTAGGTTTGCAACGTACAAGTGCAGGATCATTAAGATCTCCATAAGAACTTTTTTTTTTCAGAATATGAATGATCTTTGTCCGTGTATTACTCACCATCATAAAATATTGCAGATGGTAACCAAGGTGTTGCTATGCAGTTTCTTACATCTCAGCATTCCCATAGTTCATTTTGTTTCATTTTGGGTTGTAGCTCATTCATATTAATTGAAGTTGGTGCTGGGAGTATGTAGGACAGGAAGATGGCTGAGGCGGGGCCACGGGGAAGAGGTTTAGGAGAGGGAAAGAGTGAATAAAAGAACAGAGGGAGGGCAAGCGGAAGGATGCAGAGAGAAATGCTGCAAAACACTTCTGATAGATGCAGCTGCAGATTTTAAGAGATGCCTCCATCATCATCATCATCATCATCATCATCACATACAAAGACAACTTGGCTGCCGCCAGCCGCCTGTCATACTGCGTGAGGAGGGCTAAAGCGGAACAATTAGCAGTCGTGATATATGAGGATCTCCTCGTGTTGTTGGAAAGGAGCACCAAGTAATTATCCCTACTATTGTGGTACGCTTTTGGCAGAAGAGGACGTCTAGCCCTTAATTCACTCTTTCTGTCTTCTCCTGCGCTCCCTCACTCAGATGCTAATCTAGTGATCAGTCTAGCTATTCACACTGACTATCAAACTGTGGAAATTAAAAAAAAGAACATGAAAAACCCCACTAATCCTAATTAGAATTTGCATATTCAAATTAAATCTACATTCCTCGATGAAATGTCTAAGTGGAGATAATGGAGAGTGAAGAGAAACACAATGCTGGAGTGAAGATTGGCAGGTGTGTTTTTTTGGGGGGTTTTTTACCTTTGAAGAATTCAAATGCAGTAATGATGTACCAGCATGTCAAGTGGGAAGCGTATTTGGCGCTTCTGTTTGACATTATTGCTTTTACCTTTATTTGAACTTTAGCGCTTTATGCTATCGGCAGCACTGTTTTCTCTACATATCATTTTGAATTAGCATCGAGCTAACAGTACGATGCTCGAGCTACGTTCTGTCAGATCTCTGAAAAGCTCTTCACGTGTAGCAGCAGGCTGTCTTATTGGTATATCTCGCCAGCTGCGATATTCAAAGAGAGCTCATCCGTATCCTACATATAGGGTGACAGTTGTCATCCCCCCATTGCAAACGGAGGAGCTTCAAAACAACAATGTCGGCAGGATTGTTCGTTACTGTGTATTGCCTCACCACAATGGGGTTTGAACAATACAGTGCAGCACTTGGTTTGATCGTAATGATATTCAATACTGTTTTGCGCTAAGTGACAGTTGCAGGAATAGAACGTCGCATTCGTGAGTTGGAAAGTATTAAAAAAAATTTTTAAAACTTGGCCGTTTGAGGTTAACAAATGTATCAATGAAACCGTAAGGCAGCAGGAAGGAATCATAAAATGAAAAACTTTAAATGCTGACCCATTTTTGAAGGACTGAAAAGTCGGTGTTGCACTCAAACTACATTATGCATTATAGATGTAATATTTCCAGCTTCCTGCAAATTTTGCTTTGCAAAAAACAAGGAATTAGTGAACAAAAAATGTAATTACTTCTAGCAATTATAAAAAACATTAAAGGAAAAGTGTTAAGTGTACTTTAAATTATATAATGCTGCTAAACAGATCCCATGTTCCTCTAGGAGAGTAATGAAGTCATATTTGTCCCATCTTTGCTTCTGACATTCTCCCACTCTTCCTCCTGTCCCCCATGACTGCGAGTGAGTCTGACTTCATTACCAGTAGGCGAACAGACACTTCTCCAGTCGTCAGGATTCGACTCCCAGGTGCCATCAAACTCCCTGACACACAAACATCTTCAGTTTACACTTCTGGCATATCCGCCACCCCCCATAAACCCAGAACACAATTCCCCCCCCCCCCACACACACACAGACTCGGCACAAATGTCTGCATGCTAGAGAAAGAAGCTCATTTGTCTTGGTCAAAGAAAACAGCTACAGAATTTTTCAGAATAATAAAACAACCACTAAAACGCACCTCTCAGGAAGATAACAACGAATGCGCTCTTGTAGCAGAAAATGAACACAAAACAAGAAAATGAAATCACAGAAGGTTAAGAACATGAAAATATAATGGGAAGAGAAAACAGACTAAGAAAACAGTAGAAGATGGCAACACGCCACACCCAGATGAATAAAAGAGCCAATGTAGAGAAAGCCATCAAGGCATGAAGCCCATGAACGTGCAGAAGAGACGCCAGATACACAGAGAGACAAAAGGAGCAATGGTGCTCATTACTAGGAGCTGAAGGAGAAACGGCTGTGTGAGGGTAGACGAAGGTCTGGCTCCCCAGGGAGGACACCACACGAGAGGCAGACGATCAAAAACCGCCCCCAACTGCGCGAACAGACAGACACGCTACCAACATACTGCTATTTTGCTGTGCATTTGATTAATGCCTACTGAGAGAGGTGCTACAGCAGAGACCACTGACTTCAAGTGCCAGACAAAAGGGAAAATGAGAAAGAAGAGAACGGAACGAAAAAAACCAGAGACAAAGCAAAGCGACGGTCGCAGTATTATAGTTTCTATCAGGAGAGAATTGTTAGTTTTAAGTGTAAGGAAGAAGTACACTGTCCTTGTTTGTCCAAATGTGTTGTTTTTGTGAAACTGTGTTTGGAAACAGTATTTAGCCTACGGCCAAGTGTGGGCAGGGGGGTGTCTAGACACTATTCTGGCATCCTACTATATTCTTCACCCACAAACCAGTAAAAACAATCTTAATGGGCAAATTTTACTGACACTAGAAAATCAAGATCAGTGTAGAACTGATTTAGTTTAACTATATATCTGTGGCAGGCTTTTTATGAACAAGTTTTTTATTGCTGCTTGTCTGGGTCCTTGATGAAGTGTCTGAAAGAGAACAGCTTCAGTAGAGCATTTTATTTAAAACCTCTCATTTAACTCTAACGCCAACATGAAATCAGAACTGACCCCATTTATTGTACTTTCTTAACACATGTTCCTGGTCTTATTGTAAATTATTTATTAGGGCATGTCATTCCAAATTAATTTTGGGGAAAAAATCTTTCATCAAAATGCAATGACTAGTTCTGGCTCTGAAATTACCTTTCTTTTCAGTTGATGTTGTCTAGTTCATGCAGATACAGAAAATGTTAATCAACAGCCAAATAGATAATGCATTTTGAGGCTACTATTGTACTTGATACAAAACATGATAACGTAACACTGTTAACAGTGCAATAAACATTATGGCAATAACAGCAAACAATAATATATTTGTCAAAGAATAGGACATTGAGACGCATCCTCCACAATTGACTGGAAACTTGATCAGGCTCAGGCTTGATCTGATATGTACTACACACTTTTCACAATGCAATCAAATCCTGATTGATAAAATCAAGCCCACCCCCCCCCCCCCCCCTACATTTTCTTCTTAGCGAATATCTTGTTTCACCATAAAATGTCACATTACATAAGCACAATTGGTTACAGTTTCATGCTGACTTTGAATCTTTTCCAGTTTGTGATCTGCGATTACGATAAAACTGGATTTTTAACCTATTTGTCATTGATTGAATGTCTTTTACTGTCTATCTTAATGGCTTATCTCAAAGACAAGGGGGACAACACTGATTAAGGCCGGTCGAAAAGCAGAATTCATTACCACTAAGTAATACTGTCTCTGCTGTGAAGCCACCAATCCAAGTCTGGGTTTGTGTATGTGTGTGTTTCAATCTCTGGCAGCTGAGTCCACTCTCTTTCTGGCATTTTCCCCTTCACCCCTCCTTCTCTATTCAGTCTAAAACGATGATCTCATGCTCTCACATTGGTCTCAAAGTGAGCTTATTGCTGTGCTCTTAATGCATTTATCCAAGTCTCCTACCCAAAGTAGGAGCAGTTTGAAATGTGTAATGTAGACAACAGTGCCTTCATTCACACCCCTTGCACTTTAAAGTCCATGTTTGTTAAGCAGTCTCAACTATCTTAGGAAAAGACAAGGCTTTACTGTGCTGAAAGAGCAACCAAAAGTATATAGCACAACAAATGGATAAGATGTAAACAGAATATGTTGGAAAAAAATTGATGGTCTTTTATATTTGTTCTTTTTCTTCCTTCTCTCATTTGTCTTGCCACAAGTGCACAAACAAACACTTCTTTGCTTTTTTTATCACTTTTTTTTCCTGGATGTTGATAATCAGATAATCATGAAACAGTGCTATCATATTACAAAAACATGCGAAACAAGTTCCAGTGAGGAACTTATTTTCAGAGAAACGGGTACTATGAAAAAAGGTACAGTGAAAAAGATCTTACCACCTCAGTGTTTAGAGTGCACTGTACTGTTATGAGGACAGACAAAACTAGGACACAGGCATCTCTGCAGTCTGAACGACCTTACAGAGTGAGCTTACTTCAATCAATGTGCAGTGTACTAGAGGAATATGACTTCCACAGTGGTGGTGTTCATTCGAGCATGTCTCATGCAGGGGTTGAAGAGGGGGTTAGGACAACGCATTGGGAAACATGGTACATCCATTCTAAACAGCTATTCTTAGTGTACACTAAGTGACTGCTGAAACTAATGGGCCTTTATACTTTAATTATGATATCAAGCTATTCTTTAAACTAATGCTGCATTAAAAGTGAGATATTAATGAGAATGTAAATCTCAGGGGAAACTAGACTAATGCTGGTTCTAATACACTGCTGAGTCATCAGAAACTATCCCTTTAGCTTCTTAGTAAGCGGCTGTTCTGGTCAGAGTGCGTTCACGAGTTATTTAGCAGCTCAATAGCCATGAATGTTGTTTTCACAGTGACAAAATACAATGCTGCGTCAGTAATCACAAATTGTCAGTCATGCTGGAACTGACTAAGAGACATAAAGAAACAAAATGACAAGATGTTGAAATTCATGTTATGATTTTCTGAGCTGAAGGTTACAAGAGCACATCAATAAAAAGAGAGCAGTAATAATTGGGAGTCCAAACAGGTTGTGAAACTGAAAAATATGACCAAAATTGCCAAATTTCAATGAGGATGCTGATGGGTTGGTAGTAAGCTTCAAAATTATGAATGACAAATATACTGTGATTTAGACTTCAATGGCTTCAGAAAGCATTCTATTACTCTAGTATGGAGATCATTCCTAGAAATTAAATATCACATCAAGCACACAGCACAACAAAAGGGAAGATCTCTGTCATAGTTCTGTTGTTGCTTGTTTGTTTGTTTTTTATACCAAAGTACAGATATAAATGTTGAGAAGATTGAGAACTTCATAAAGTACATACATATTGAAAAATACATATATATTGAAAAATACTAACAAATCCAGTGACAAAAATGATACTTTTAGATGGCCCTCAAAAATTCTTCTCACTACACAGCATTTTTTTAATGAATGAAAGTAGCGCTTACAAAGCCTAAATTTCTCTTACCTGCCCAGCCTGGGATGCAGCCTGTATCGATTCCTTGAGAATGCACAGTTTGACACCGTACCAGCTCACTGAGCACCTGCAGGCTAATGGCCTTCTGTTCTCATCACTATCTGTTGGTAGGATCCTGGAGCAGGCCATAACCATCAGTGTCCAGCATGCACTCCAAACACCAGCCTTACACCATTGCTTTTAGAACAACTGTGCCGGACTGAGACACCTGGAAACCTTTTGGACTACTTTTAATCTGCTAAAGTAAAAGCAGATTACTTGTTTTGCTTACACTGCCCCAATATGATAATTCCTTGCTGAATTAGAACCTTTTGCTTCAGTACTGGTAGTCTGCCAGAAAACAGATTTTTAAAAAAAACAGAAATAAGGTGTTAAAGAGAGTGGGAACCAGGGGGCTGAGATTTAAAACAACAAAGGATTTTTGCACATGTACTCTTGAAGATCAGGAAGTTCTATGTTTGCTTTTTTTTTTACACTTTTTGTAGTCTAATGCAATTAAAATATAAAAAGTATATACACATATACACACACATACATATACACACACACACACACATATACATATATATATATATATATATATATATATATATATATATATACACTAGGGATGTGCGCTACGACTAATTTGACTGCCGTTTTGTATTCGACTATTCGACTAGTCTATAAGCTAGAAACTCCCAAAAAATGTCAAAAGAAAAAACAAAAAATGTGCGTGTATAACAGAAATACTTAATCTTTGCATCACACTGTCAAATCCCTCAATGAAATCTGCTAAAAATAGGTCACGATTATGCCGTATGCTTGTCTCACGTTATCATCATTTAATTTTAGGCGGTCATTAAACAGAAAATAAGGAAGAGCATACACTCAACATAAAAAAGTGCATAGCTTATTTATTCAGATCAGCTGGAGCAATGCAGAAATGGAAAATAGACTGACAGAATTCTTAATTTTCATATAACGCCAACATATTAAAACACAAGTCAAAAACAATAGGAAAGTTTATCAAGGAATAGCATTAAAAAGGCTTTTAAAAAATGTACTTCATGTTGGCTATACTGTCTAAAAACAAAACAATGCTCGGTTTACTTACTCAGACCATGCGCATTTGTTCAGTGAATTTAACATGTTAACGTGGTCTGGCGACAGAAGGGACTAGAGGCGATTCTGCACTTAAAAAAAAAAACGCGCTCGACAGAAACTGTAGTTACAGGCACGCAGAGAGAAAACTACAAGCAAGCAGACAGTTTCGAAAAGAGCCTGGAAATCCCGCACCACCACCGAAGTGAGTCTTCGTTTAGAGGAATAGACGGCATGGATGGGATCGCGGACCGCAGCGATGGGTTGTACTGTATGACATGATTGACATTTGCTGGCTATGGCTAGCCTCCAAGCTAACGCATACATGCCTGTATTGAATATGATTACGCATCGCTCCAGTAGAGTTATTGTAAGCCAATTTGACATTACACAGTTTACTCAAAACTTTTCCATTTCCTTCTAATTCAAAATAATCCCACACCTTGCTGGTTCTTCGCGTGGTCATTTCGAACTCGCCGCAACTGACATGAAGAAAACGCATGTGAGGTCTGAGGTAAAAAAAAAAAAAAAAGTAGTTTCCGCCCAGATACGCTTTTAAAAATATTTATATATTTAAATATTCTGATATTTATTATTTTTCAAAAGATTTATTTTAGCTTGTTGTTAAAATGTTTTAAATGTAAGGTTAAAATTATGGTAATTTTTTTGCTCTCGTGTAATCGACTACTGATTTCAGTGTCGACTAGCAGGAGCTGTACCATTTAGTCGACTGGACCCTAATACATACACATACATATACATACATACATACATACATATATATATATATATATATATATATATATATATATTATCATATGTGAAGTATTATCAAGAAAATCACCATATCTATCATAATCGTGCCTTTATTATCTAATATAATCTATAGTGGCTGTTGTCATGTTTATTTCTGCTGTGTAAATTCATGTATGCTCTGGCTGAAACTCACGTTGTTTGTGATGTTACAACTGCCTCTCCGTTCTTAAGTTGCCAGGTATACATTCAAAGTATAATACACATTAGTAAAAGGATCTATTTTTATATTTATTTGTCTATATACACTTTGGGCAGCCGCGGTACATTATAAAAGCAGCCCCAAAAAACCGCAACCCACGGCTCTGTAATTTTTTCCTGCGACTGTATTTTCAAAATAGCCCAATTGTGCCGCAAACCTGGCAATACTGGTTCGCTGTACCCTCATCACACAATGATAGATAACCTTCCGTGCTGCGATGACGGGAAGAAGTTGGGGTCAAACCTTGTCAAACGATTAATTTGCATTAAAAAATATTAAAGCGTTAAAATTTTTTTGATTAATCGCATGCGTTAATGTTGACACCCCTTAATACAAAGTTTATACGCCAATACACACACATATACATATACATATATATACAGGGGTGCACATAAGTGGTCCGCAGGTCCGCATGTGTGACCAAAATTAAAAATGCACTGTGTAAATCAGTTCTGACAGCGCATTTGCGTACTGACATGGTTGACAGCTGTTAATGCACAATTACCATCTTAGATCGACAGACTGTACTGTATATGATTTCTTTTCAAACTGAAAGCATAATCTGGGCTACCCGCTGCCGTTTTCAAAGCAAAACTGTGGAAACAGTAAATTTCATTCACTGACACTCTTCAATCAGCAGCGCTAAACCCGGAAGTGCATATACTTACTTGCCGGCAACCCGCCAAAATAAACGCTTGCTGATTTTACGTTTGAAAATCATCAAAATTCTAATTCAAATAATAATAAAAATATTAGCATTTTATTTTTTAAATTTACTAAAAATAATTGTATTTGTATGTAATACTCCCTTTTTATTTAAAAATAAAATAGTATTATCACACTTGATTATTATTATTTTTTTTTTTAACTAAATAAAGTGCAATAATATTATTATCACTATTATTAATTTATTTTTTTATAGTTATATTTTATGGGTCACACTCCATGCCATGGCCCGTGTGAGGACCAAACCAAATCTCCAGGTACTCATATGAGAACCAGGCTGAAAAACTTATGTGCACCCCTGTGTATATATTATATATATATATATATATATATATATATATATATATATATATATATACAGGGGTGCACATAAGTTTTTATATATATATATACACATACATATACCCACACACACACACACACACACACACACATACATACATACATACATACATACATATTAGTTGAAAGTTGATCCAGTTGAAAGAAGGGAGAGACAAGCTGTTTATCAGGTCCAGCAGTTGAAAATGAATAATCATAAAGTGGGTCACTGCACCAGACTGTTGCGGTTAATAAAAAGCAATAGGAGCCCAAATATGTGCCATTACAACCTCAACTACCTCCTAAAGATCTCATCCCCCCAAAGCTGCACCCTCTCCATCACCTCCTCCCTTTCTTTTCCGATTCAATATAGCCTGCAGGTACAATCTCCTGATGTCTGAAATCCTCGCCTACAAACGCACCAGGGCATAAGAACAATTTAACACTCTAACCTGTCAGGAAATGGGAGAAACACAAAGATGAAGATACTAGCGGCACCTCTACGCTCCACTCCTCCACAGCTCATCTGCACCAGATGAGCAAAAGCACCAACACCAACACCTCTATCTGTAGCTCATCAACACAAACAATAGAGCAGGAGAACCGAGACCTGCATTCCCAGTGCTAACGTCTCAATAAAAGGTACAGTTTAGGGTTGCTGCGATAGACGGTATCGACGGTTTTACCAGTGTGAAGCCACAACACCGGTTATGTCACTTGCCAACGCAGCACCGTCCCCCACCGTCATTTAGATTTTTTTTTTATAGTAATTAAAATAATTTAGTTCAGTTATAGAACAGACACTACAATTAAAAACTGAACACGGCTGCTCACGGCTGCTAACGACAGCAGCATCGCAGAACAGATTTCATTTGTCACGTGAGGAGAGTGAGTCGAGCTGTATTGCCAACTAATTTTCAGAAAAAGTTGCTAAATGAAGGTCGATTTGTTGCTAAAAGTTGCTAAAATGACGTTATGATGTCATTGCACGATGACGTCATTGCGTAATCACGATGTAAAATTGTGTCACATCATCAAATCTCAGCAAAAAACTATATTTTATATATGTTAATTTAGATTTGTTTGTAAAATAATATGCATAATATTATGTGAGACAGACAAGGCGATGGCAGAAAACGACCATTGAAGAGTTTCAAAACGATATGCAAAAGTGCCTGTTTTAAAAATATTTTGGATTTTGAAAATGTCTTCTGTCTTGTTCTTTTTTTTTTTAAACATTCGTTTCTTATTTATCAGGTTGCACAGTGTTTGCTGATTTTTATTTAAACAGTTTTTTTTGTTTGTTTTTTTTATTTTTTTTTACATACAAGTATGCCGTGTCTCCAAGCATTCTTATTCATTTTGCTAATAAACGTACGTTTCCTATTTGGATCCACAGTGTTTACTGATCTTCAATTTTGTATACCTAAACTTTGTGGAAGTTATTTGTTATATTATATTAGGCATACTGTATAGCATAGTGTATTTTTATTTGTTTTGTTAATAAAAGTTCAATGTTCCACGTTTTTTGTTTGTACTTGTTGCTTGAATTGCCGCTAATTTAAAAGTGAAAGTAATAATGCGCACAGTGCTTTTAAGCTATTTAAAAGCAAAGGAAGGTGAAAAAAAGCCAGGAAAAGACCGAAAACTCAAACAAACTAAAAACAAACAACTGGTTAACACCGAATTGCTGCTAATTTAAAAGTTAAAATAAAAGCGCACAACGCTTTTACAAGCTATTTAAAATGGAAGGAAAGTGAGGAAAATAGGCAAAACAACACATCCCCACCCCCCAACCCACCCCACGGTGGTATTACCAGTGGGAAAATTTCATCATTGTCACAACTCTAGAGCAGTTCACTGATTAACTGCCTGATATTGCAGGATGAGAATTAGATAATTCTATCTTAACAACACATTCCAAGCAATATAGGGGCATCTATTAGCGTGTTATGTCACATCGGAGCATGCACCATGCAAACTGAAGTCCTATGAATAGGGTTGGGTACCGAAACCCGGTACCAATATGGCACCGGTACCTAAGTAACCGGTATGTACTAGAACCGAATCAGAACAGAGATTTCGGTGCCTCATTTCGGTGCCATGCCGGAGCGATCGATTAAAGTATTTTTCCTTTGTTTCTCCGAAACGAACGTAAGAAGCATCATCACCGCACGTGAAAAATAAATTCCCAACTGAGAAAATGCACGTCGGAAAGCTCAAATAATACAAGTCCAACAAATCTTTGTAGCAGTAACGCAAGTGTGCTGTTTTCACATTCCGACTTAAAAGCACAACTCGGGAAATGAGAGCATCCGAGGAGCGCGTGAATGCAGAAATTACACTTGCTCTGACAGCAGCAGGTAGCTTTAACTAAGCTAAACATGCTTAAATTAGGGCTGGGCGATATGAGCAAAAATGCATATCTCGATATCTTTTGGCTGACGTGTTGTATATCTCGGTTTTTTGTATTTGGATTAAACAAATAAAGTGAATGTAAGCATGTAGGCATATATTATGTGCAAAAAGGGTTAAAATCACATTACATTCTAACATTGTAACATTTCAATCTAAAAACAAAAACAATGCTTTCAAAGCAGAAGTTAAATTTTCTAAACTAAAAATGAAAATAAAGCACAGACTGAGTAGAAAAGGCTATTTTGATTACCCCATTACTTTACAGTTAGTGCTATCATACAAATACAGTTACTTGTAGGTTTAAAATTCTGCATATGTCGCATTTATTGTCCAACTACAAATATTTCAGCATTTTAGTCAGAGTTATTGCGCTCCGTCTGTTTGGCGCTCGTTCTAAATTAAGTCTGTGAAGTTTAGCAGAGAATCGCAAAGCAAAAGCTCACGCACTTCTGACAGCAAAATGGAAATATTTCCATGGCTTTGTAACATTTACAGATGGAGAATATGTAAGTTCACATTACCTGTGAAATGTAAGTATGCATTAGGGAATACAGCACGTCTCAAACACATTAAACAGCACATCTCTGTCAGCGGCACACAGCCTTTCTGTCAGAGCCGCTTTAAACTGAAACTATAGTATATCTTACGATTTTTTTTTTTTTTTTTTTTTTAAAGCCCTTCATATAAAGCTTGTCACGTTTAGAACAAATTGTATTATGCACTTTCTCCGCAGAAGTTCAGTTTGTGTCCTCCCTAGATATTTTTTCAGCTGTGCTCGTAGCTTATAAAGAATATATCGATATCATGGTAACTCAATATACCGCCCAGCCCTAGCTTAAATTAAAATGCCTAAAACTAAAATTATCTTGTATTCACGTTTTTAAACTTGTTGTCCAACAAAAGAGAACATTATAACCTTTTTAGTCCACAACACCAGTTAAATGCTTCCTTTTGTGATCTGATGTAGCTTCTTGTCACAGAATGAAGCAGAAAATATGTTCCATAGGCTACTAATGCATCGATTAGCAATGGATTATAAATATACTTAACTATTATGAAAATATCAGCGATGGCTTGAATTACACAGATGAACTATATATTGTTGTAGTCGAGTGTTTAATGTATTTGTTTTATCATTCAAAACGTATATATCTTCTGTTTACTCAGTTACAGCAATAGCAATGCCTTTGCCCATATTGGGGATTTCCTGGAGCTTCATGAGTTGCATATACAGTATGTTTATATATACATATACCTCTGTATGTATATATATATATATATATATATAACAAGTATCGATTCAGGCACCATTTAGGCACCGGCACCGTTTTAAAAGTATCGATTTGGCACCGGTATCGAAAAAAACCCAAACGATACCCAACCCTACCTATGAATACTTTCATCTGAGAAATCATGAGGAAAAATCAATTCTAACATCACCACAGATAAGAGCGAGGAGCAAAAACAGCTTAATCAGCTTCCACCTCTCACAAAAAAAAAAAAAAGATTATTTATTTCACTTTGACTTCAAATGAAATTCCACGTCTAATCCTTGGAATTGTGAGATGAGCTGGATGGACATGTTCATATTTTCTAAAGAAGTATTTCCAAAGAAGGAATAAAAGAGCACAAAACCTGAAATGATGTAACAGGACAAACTACTTAACCTTTGAAAATGACTGAAGTACTAACCTTTCATGTTTTTAAATAAGGATTTAAGGCTGCAAAGTGTTTAAAAGTTATATCATATGTTTTATTTATTTATTTACTTTCAGGCTAACTTTAATGCTATTTCTTGCTAGTCAAGGTTTCTGTCAACAAAAAAACATAATTTAGTTTTACATTACCATTTTAGAATGTACAATTTAATACACTTTTACCCAATAGAGTTTATATATTTTAGGGCTGGGTCATCGACTTCCTCAAGATACACTACACATTGTGATGCACGTTTATCAAATATATTGTGTGTAGAGAGTTTAAAATCCATGCCAATGCACTACAAAGCCAATGTTTATCTAACATGAATTTTGTCTGAAGCACTAAAACGATAATAACTGAACACCTGTGACTCTATATTCAAAATTAAAGTGCCAAGTTGCTACATTGTTAAGCTACATTACTTGTCAGAAACAGTTTATTCTGATTCATTAACCAATTAAAAACTTTGATTAGGGCCATCATGCCATGCCTTAGTGCCTAACGAACAATTTAAAGCTGTGACGAAAGGGTGTTTGATTGTCAGGGGCATGTGGATGACCACTGACATTGAGGAAAAAGCATTAAACAGGCCTGGGCCTCAGGAGACCACTCAGAAGCATTACAGAGATTTAGTCTCGCCCTCAGCCTTTAACCTCTTCACATAAACACTGCCAAATGTGGCTTTCCAGGGCGCTGCGTCTCACACTGGCCAGCAATATTGGGCTTGGTCCCCATGTGACTAACTGCCCAGACCACTTTAGAGCATTAAGGGGATGCATGGCTTAAAGCCATAATGACCTATTCATCAGCAATCAGTCAATATGTTCATAAAAAATATGGATCTCAAAAGACCCCAAGTGAATATGTGCATAAGCTACCATTCAAAAGTTTGGGGTAAGAAAAATGTTTAGCTTTTTTATGAAAATTAATACTTCTATTTTAGCATGGATGCATTAAACTGATCAAAACTGACAGTAAAGACCTTTACACTGTTAAAAAAAAAAAATCTAAAAATATATTTTACTGTAAACATAAACTCATAAAAATATATTTAGATCTTACTCGAAACTGTAATACAATTTCATAATATTACTGTTTTTATTGTAATTTTTAAATAAATGAGCACAGCCTTGGTGAGCATAAGAGACTTCTTTCGAAAACATCTTATTGATTCCAAATTTTTTGAACAGTAGTGTATGTGTTTATAGTGGTTTTGTTCAGATTCTGCTGACAGACTCGGAGTGATTGTAGAAACAGGATATGAAGTTAAATGAGATGTTACAGTAGATAGCAGACTAAGGCTGCTGCTTCATCTCACTGTCCGGTTCTGGCAGACATAAAGCCCTACGGTGGATTTACAGAGACAAAACCTCCCCACTGCACAGCTGAGTGAACAGACACAACACAGAGTTCAGCTCAACCACATCCATCCCCACAGCCAACAGGCAAAAACACAGACACCCCAGCACAAAAGACAGCACTGAGAACCACAAAGTGCCTTAAAACCCCCACTATTACCCAGAATGGAAACTAACTGCGCCCGTGCTGCTCTTGATGCTTGTAACACAAAAGTACGCACACCATCAGGAACACACTACCTCCTGGATACAATAATATCTCAACAGCGAAATGCCTTTCCAGTGAATGACACTTCAGTGCAATCCTGCACCGCTCCATTTCACATGAGCCTTTTAAATATTATCTAAATTACAGCAGGACTTTGGCAATATTCTTTTTATCTTGTTTACCAACATCTTATCTTCCCACTAAAAACCCAGCAGACAAGGAGCTAAATTACACAATCAAATAGCTTCTGAATTCTGCACTGCATTGTGTAAATAACACTGTAGTTCAATTAGAGTTGATACTGAATATATGAAAAACAACCTTATATATCTCTTGACAGTGTACTTGACATAAAGGGGCGATGTTCTCAAATTTAACAGAGCAGTCGTCATCTACTCAGGTTAACTAGTGAATTGACAGTGAATGCAGTTACACAACACACTCTCGGACTGTTATAATATTACAGAAAAAAACAAGACTGAAGAGTGGAAAGAGGTGGGCGTGCAAAAAGCCAGGAATATATTTGTTGATGTGTGCGATTACACTCCCTAGTTTAGCATCTGTGTCAGGTGATTAAGTGTCCATATGTGTCTATATATATACACTCAAGCATGTTTGTGTTGTGTCAGGCAAGTCAAAGCCAGAATGCCTCACACTGTTCTTGTCACACAGGGTGGGGGGAGGTATGTACTGTACATGATAACTGCCCCGACAAAGAACTGAGTTTGGCCCCATGAAGAGGGGGATTTGAGGTTCACTACAGTAGTTATGGTTCCTGCTCCTCATTTCTAGCAGTCTAAATCACTTTATCTGTTCACATTCTAACTTAGTCTGATTCAATATTTGTACAGCTGTCCAAACAAAAAGTTTGTACCGATTTAAAACACTGAGTCATGATGATGACTATTGACACAGTTCCTGTAATTCAAATAGGAAAGCTAGTAAGCAAATCATTCAAAGAATGAGAGACAGACAAGCAGATACGAGAAGGAAAAAATGCTGAATTTAGCCCTGAATTCATTTGAAATCCCCACCCCACCCCCCACGGCAATCTGTTATCACCGAGACACATTAGAAAGGTTCATACTGCTTGACAAAACTGGATAATTTGATCCCAAGGCAGAGTTTTCTTGCTTTCTGCAGTGCATAAAATTTATAAATGTGCTGACACATCACAGCAACAGTGAAGACTAAGAAAGGATGCAAATTGAAAGGATGAAATGTGACTAGTCGGACAGTTTAAACTGAAGCAAAACCTTTTGATTATGTTAGATGTATCATTCATCCTTACCTGAAGGCCTCTCCTCCTTAATATGCTGGAGTCATCCATTTTATTGTCTTGTATCTGATCCCGATTTTAGTGAAGTTGTCCTACTTTCCTAATCAAGGATAAAGTTTTCTACCCAAGATTTATCAGAATTCCATGAGGCACAAATGATCTGTCAGAGACCCGGCTTTGGGTATCAGTGCTGATGTCATGCTCATCCACAGCAAGAAACAGATGCGATCATCCTATAATATTAGCAAATGACTACTGAACAATTTTTCCCGCATGCTACACAGTCTTGTTTAAACTTTTCTCACCTAAAAGTGACAGGCACTCATGAAAACAACAATGTCCTAGTATAGATTTTTAACAGGTATTCCAAAAACTTAAAAGCATACAGTTCAAAATGAGAACACTGAGTACGTCAATTGACACCAGGAGAGCATTTCAGCACATGGCTCACATTCTTGTTCCCCGTTCACTGTTTGCTTCAGGCGGTTCAGAGAAAGGATAGCTTTCAGAACAGTGCCTCTGTATCTCTCGGTATCTTCGCTTCCTTGGAATGAGGAATGGCTGGAAAATATGCGCCTCCCTGAAACTCTTCCTTCATTCATCCATTCAG